>OZ017741.1:269597130-269912130 GCA_963969285.1 Odontomyia ornata | reverse complement strand
CTAGAGAGTCCTTAGAAGGATTACAATTTTGTTCCAAAAGATTTTACATCAATATGTTATCCTTCATTTGAAACCCCTACAATCAAAATCCTTACACCCGTCGATCAGTTATGCTGAAAAATCCGAGTAAAAGTCGGAAATTTTTTAGTTTTAAAATAAAAGTCCTTTATCGTTACTTGAATTTCTTATCTTTTAAACGGGACCTAACTGGAAGAAAGACGTATCATTTGCCAAAAACAGGACTCTTCTATCTATCTCCGTTTGAAAGTTATGCGTGAACATACAAAAAAAAATATACGCGATGAATTGATAACCTTCTTTCTTTTGGAAGTCGGTTAAAAAGGGCTGAAACTTTTAGACTTAACAGGTTAATGTACTCTTAATCTAAATACTACCGAAATTTCTACGGCCTGCCTTAGATAGGAAGTGAGGTGCCTGTAAGATCCTACTTCTAGCATTCGTTGCGCACAGACGTGATTTTTAGGGCTTTTTAAAAAAAATCTACAAAGACCTACTATAAGTCCGTCCGTTTGTTCGTGCGTCACAGCAAGTTTCTCAGAGCTTGGTCACTGAACATAATCGTACAATTTGACGGTTTTTATTTTGACTTTGAGTATAAATTTCTACAATGTAGAAGCCTTTTTCAGGTGTTAAATGACTCATGATTAAATAACCAATCTTACTGAGTACAAATGTTACAGAATTATGCATGTTAGTGCCATTTAAAAATTTATTCATTTTGAAATCCCAATGTGGAATTTAAAAAAATTATTTTTGCACAAAACAATTATTCTACCCCAAAGGTTGTATTGAGTGCCATGAATGAAACTGGGAAGAACTTTTTTGTAAGGTTGTCTATGGCATTCATTTCATCATTTTTCTCGGACTTGGAATGGAAGTTTTTTTCCAAAAATTTTGCTTCCATTGGATGATTAAAGCATTTCAAAAAAGAGGAAAAATTGAATGAAGATATGATTGACTGAAGTTACGAACGAATTCACAAGGTTTATTTTCTTTATTTAGTTTATTTATTTATTTATTTCAAAAATCAACTTACAGACTAGTAGTCCAATCACAAGTTAATTAATATTTAAATACAAACATACTGTTACATGTACAAATAATTCTGCGACCTACTGTCACAATTGTTTTCACAACCATTAAGAACATCAACAAAATGAATTTACTCGGAACCACGAGAACCCACCAAGCATGATCAACATTAGAAAGTGAGCCACTGCTCCATTCATTAAGCTGCTCGAATATACCGGATACCTCTCGGCATAACATTCGCCAATGTACGAGAAATGGGTTGAATGGCTAGAGACCATATATAAAGGCGAGCTGAATGAATGGGGGGAACATTCATTACAACCGCGATAATAAAAACTGCGATAGAGTGGAATGAAAGGTAAAGGCGATATTAATTGAGTGATTGTGAAGTGATTTTAGAAGACAATTGCAATAGAAATTTATTGACAAGTGGAAGTTAGACTTTTGATAGAGAAATTGAAAAAGACATTGCGTTTTCACTTTCCCGAAACATTAAAATTATTGGCCGCGAACCATAACACGCGACAATACGAGTTCAAAATATAGAGGAAATTAAAGAAAAAAAAAACACAATATGATATCAAAAATTAAGACTTATAGGAGTATTTATAAATTTGATATTTCATTGAAGTTTTGAATACGCCAAGAGACTCGTAGAGGACCAAGACTTTGCTGGTTGTGCATACGAGGTAAGCGTAGTAAGGGAGAGTGGAAGAAGGTGTTAGTACGTGCGTACGAAACCTGAAATTGAAGCGAGGATCTATGAGACCGAGCAGCGTCGAATGTATTAATGTACCAGCATACATTTTGAGGTAAAATACTATAATGAAGCTTGAATAAACGACATTTGTCAATAAAGGGTCGTCTGGACTTGAGGGGAGGAAGGTTCAAAATATGTTGTCGGTCATCATAAAGAGAGCAAGGAAAGTTGAATTTGAGGTATAGAGACCATGTGAATTTGCGTTGAACTGACTCAAAAGTATCGACGTGCTTTCTGTGGTTAGGACTCCAAATTTGGAAGCAGTACTCCAAATTAATATGTACTCGTGAGAAGTAAAGACACATACATAATATCACATTATGGAATGACGAAGCGGATTGTAAAATAAATCCAGTTAAGCGGGAGGCTTTCTTAATAATTAGAGCAATGTGGGGATCAAACTTCAGTTTACAATCGAAAAGCACACCAAGATCTTTAAAGGATACCAACAAACCTATACGTTGAGAGAAGAGGTTATTATTCACAGGAGATTGTCATCTGATGGCATTTGGAAACATTTGAGGAGAGATGGTTTGATTCACACCAGTCACTAAAACGCTGAAGATAAGTTTGAAGGATATCCATGTCTAAAAGGGGATCAATAACTCGAAAAAACTTGAAGTCATCAGCATAAATGAGACGGGGGATGTGATAACAGAAGGTAGATCATAGACAAAAATTAAAAATAGTATGGAACCAAGTATTGACCTTGCGCAACTCCCGAGCTCGGGTGAAAAGAAGAAGAGAAGCTAGGGTTAAAAGTGACTACACATTGACGGTTCAGGACATAAGAGAGAAGCCAAGAATAGAGGCTAATAGAAACATTGAATCCAAAAAGTTTCTGCAATAGGAGGAAGTGATCCACTGAATCAAAGGCTTTAGAGAAATCCGTTAAAACAACGCCCACTTGTTGTTGCTGATCGAGGGCAGCTGCAATATGATGAGTAAAAGAAAGTAAATTTGTAAGGGAATTTTACCATAACAAGGAAGAAGGGAAAACGGACGATAGTTTGAGACGATATTAAGATCACCAGATTTGAAGATAGGAAAAATGTGGCCAATTTTCCGTTGAGAGATAAAACCGTACAGGATAAACTCAAATTAAAAATAATTGAGAGGGGAACACAAAGTAAAGGAGATAAAAATTTTGCTAGAAAATTAGGAAGGCCATCAGGGCACACACAGGTACTGTTTTAAATTCTTCTTCTTAGCACTACAGCCCTTCTCGGGCCTTCGCTTCCTGCGAGTGGTGCCTCCAACTGTCTCGGTCCATTGACCGCGTCTTCCAATTTCGAAACCCGAGCAGTGATAAACTGTCTTCGTTGACCGAGTCAGACCAGCCTTTCCTCGGTTTCCCCACTGTTCTCCGGCCTTCAGTTCTCCCAACGAATACCTTTTTGGGGAGCCGTTGTTTGTCCATAAGAGTCATGTGGCCCGCCCATTGCAGCCTCCGCAGTTTTATAATCGTTGAGACCTCCGGTTCGTCAAAAATTTCATTCAACTCATGGTTGTATCGAATTCGCCATTGGCACCCGTCTAGCTTCGCTCCAATTTTTCATCTCAGAACGCGTCGCTCGAAGGCATCGAATATATTTGCGGATGCTTGGGTTAGGATCCTAGGACTAGTTTTGCTTCGCTGTTGAGTTTCAAGAAAAGTTCTTTGGCAGTGGTTAATGTCCGTGACAAAATGTTGATGTCATCCGCACAGGCTACAACCTGGCTCGACTTATATAGTAATGTACCTTGCGTATCGACAGGTAGCTTCTTTATGAAGCACTCTTGAGCCAAATCGAAAAGCAATGGGGCCAGCCCATCATTCTACTTTAGCCCGATATTTCTGTCAAAGGCATCGGTGAGTTGGTTATTGATGCAAACTTGGGAGGTCGTCAACGTCATTGTCATTTTGATAAGACGGACTTATTTGGCTGGACTGCCAAAGCAAAGCATTATTTGGTACAGTACGTAACAATCAATACTGTCGTATGCTTGCTTAAAGTCAACGAAAATTTCGTGCACGTCTATGTTGAACTCCCAGCGTTTTTCGAGTACTCACTTGATTGTGAACAATTCGTCTATTGCTGATCTACCTGCTCTAAAACCACCCTGGTACTCCCCAATAATACTATTGGCGAATGATCCGATTTTATTTTCTAAGATTTTAGAAAATATTTTGTACGCCGTACAAAGTATTGATATGCCTCTATAATTTTCGCACTGTAGCTTGTCACCTTTTTTGTGGATAGGGAATATAATTGATTGGCTCCACTCTTTCGGCATATGTTCTTGTTGCCAAATGTGCTGGATGACTTTGTGAATAGCTTGATGAACTCTACTGCCACCAGATTTGATGAGCTCCACTGGAATCTCATCGATGACCGGCGCTTTATTATTTTTTTGGGCTTTGATGATGGAACAAACTTCATCCAGAGTTGGTGGGGCCAATTGAAGCTCTCCGCAGACATCTTTAGGCTCCGATGTTCTAGAGCTGTGCGGAATATTAAGAAGGTTCTTGAAATATGATGCCCATCTTTCCTTAATCTTTGTTACATCAGCGATGATATTGCCGATGTCATCACGACAGGGCGTGGTTTTGGGCGGATAACCACGTTTCTGGCTTTTCACTACTTTTTATGCTTATTTTGGGTTGTTGCTCGCTAAACTAACATATATACTTCTCACTTGGTCGTCATAGTATTTTCTTTTCTCAATCCTAATTATCTTACTCGCTACTCTTCTGAGATTTTCAAAGTGTTCTCTCTTCGTCCTGGTTTTCCTACCTACGTATTCATTGTACGCCTGATTCTTTTTATCCAACGCATTCTGGCACTCATCATTGAACCAATCATTCCGATCGTTGGTTCTGCCACAGCTCTGACATTTGTTTTAAATTCTTCTTCTTCTTCTTAGCACTACAGCCCCTTTCGGACCTTCGCTTCCTGCAAGCAGCGCCTCCAACTGTCTCGGTCCATTGACGCCTCATCCAATTCTGAAATCCAAGCGACGATGAACTGTCTTCGTCGACCAAGTCAGACCAGCGTTTCCTCGGTTTCCCCATTGGCCGCCGGCCTTCAATTCTCCCAATGAATACCTTCTTGGGTATCCGTTGGTCGTCCATAAGATTCATGTGTCCAGCCCATTGCAGCTTCCGCAGTCTTACAATCCTCGAGACCTCCGGTTCGTCAAAAATTTCATACAACTCATGGTTGTATCGAATTCGCCATTGGTCCCCGTCCAGCTTTGCTCCCATTATTCGCCCCAGGACCCGTTGCTCAAAGGCGTTCAATATATTTGCGGATGCTTGGGTTAGGGTTCATACGCATAGCATAACACAGGTCTTATCACAGATTTGTATATTTGGAGTTTTGTTTTTCTGTGTATGCAGCTGGTCTGTTTTAAATTACTTGAATTAAATCTGCTTGCGTAAAGTTACGCAAACTGCAATTAGTGCGCCATGTAGAAAGAATCGAAGAGAACCGGCTACTCAAAAGAATATTTAAGTGTAGGGCACAAGGTGGACGTCCTGCGAGAAGGCCGAGAACTCGACAGGAAGACACGATAGAAGCTTAGAGTTGATCTTTCCTGGGAGGGATCAATTGGCAAACGAGCTCGCAGAAGTGTGATGATTGGAGGAGCCTAGTCATCGGGGCCAAGACCCAGCTTGGGCTGTGACTTCAAAGATGATGATTAAATTAAATTTAAAGAAATCATTCTAACTATACTCATATTTTCATAGTAAATAAACACTAAATAATTGTACGTTCATTGTAACTGCTGATATAAAATTTACTGACATAGAATGATATCTAATGATGGTATATAAATTTAGCACGTATATTATATTTTATAGCTTCCAGAAAAGATATTTAATTTGCTTTTATTAGTTGTCATTCATTCCATCGAATGCCAATAAGAAAATGACCGCTGTTCACTAGATTAAAATGACAATTTAGAAGAATATTTAAAATACATATCAGAAGCTCTTGTAAAGTGGTCTCTACTCACTAATCCAGTGGGTTTGTAAGGAACAATATTCAAAGCATGTCGTCTATAAATAAGTGGATATTATGCTTTCATTGCAGATTGTTTTTAATAGGGAAAACAAGGTGTGCTGGAAATGAAAAAATTGGTTCTTGAAGCAGCTGGAATGTTAAAATGTGAAATGAAAATCCCTTGTTCAACTTCTGTTGATCAAAGATCCATTACTGTATTTTTACAATAATTTTTATGCATAAAATTTCATTAGCTTGCATTTCATTCTAGTATGCAAGTTCATTCATTCACCTAAACACTCAGCAAATTCCATTTAGGTTGCATATATTTGCTGATTTGCAGAATGCAACCAATTACCCCAATGTTGATTTGGTGAGCAATGTTCTCTGTTTGAATGATCGATGCGGTCGATGATCGATTGGGTTGTAGCCCAGTCATATTAGGTAAAAAAAAAAGGGGTCAACCTCGGAATGAAAGATAATAAGCTGCAAATTGGTATGAACCTTTGTTTTGTCATTCTAAATGTTGTCTCAAAAGTCAAAATCATTATCGTGTTCGCGTCTCAAGATATTCAAGGTCAAAGGTCACAAAAATCGGTTTTTCGCGAATATCTGGCTTCCTATCGGTTAAATGAGATTTGCATTTATTATAAAAGTTGTAGGCTATAAAATTCCCTACAACTTTTGTTTAAACTTTTTTTTCATACGACCAACCGTTTTGAAGGTAGAGCGCGAAGAGTGCACATCGTACAGTCATATACGGCCTAATGCAAGGTCAAGCGTGAGTTATGGTTATCAGTACGTTATAAAGTCAATTATTTACTTGGAAATTATAATTATTAAACAATGCCTATTATTTATGTACTAACTATTAATTATTTATATTTAATTAAAGTAAGTAACTTGATTATTTATATATAATTATTCATATTTAACTATTTAAGTATAAAATATTATTAATTCTGGATTATATATTTTAGTTTTATTTTAAGTTAAAATGATAGTAAGAGTATATATTTTACACATATTTTTATTTATTATTAAATACGGCATAATATACATTTATCAAAATGTGAGTTCAAATATCAAAAGTATCTTTGTTGATTTTAATTGTAATGAAATTGGAAATGGAAGCTAATTATCTTCTTCTTGTTCGTCGTCTTCTTCTTCTTGTCGCTCAAAAATGTTCGATTCATTGTCATCATCCTCATTATCTGTCATGTTCATCTCCAAACCTTCCAGAATATCGGGATCATATGTATTTTCTTCATCGGGATTACTTGGATACAGTGAAGCGTTGAGGCAAGCTTGTCCGTTGCACTGGCCGCAAGCTAAAGAACATTGTAGCCCTGATTTTCTGCATCCACAGCGGGAACCACAACCATTTTTGCAATTGCAAAATATTACGTTTAGTAGTTCGGCTGGTGCTGGAGGTAATAACTTTCGTATGGGCTCCAGGATTTCATTTTCAAGCATCCAGCCCCATTCTTTAGGTTCTAAGTCCTTCCCTAACCACGTTTGAATCTGGTAGTAGACACGTTTTATGTGTTGATGAGCTGCTACACTTGTTGGTGGAAGTGTTGACAGTTGTACAGGTTTATTTAGTTTTGTAAATTTGATGAATTGCGTGTAGCGGAAATGATCAATGTTGTCCTCAGATTTTGGAGCATTATATAATGCCAACAAGATGCGCACTCCATTTTCTAATAATGTTTGTTTTGGGCAGTTTTCTTGTTGAAATACTTCCACCAGTTTATCTAAATCAGGAATTTTTTCCAATGCTCTAGTAACAGTTTTTTTTCCTTTTTTAAATAGCGCAGAAGTCGTGTCACAGCCACTGAATGCGTGTAAAAATAAAATGTGCTTTTTATTACGAGGATATTGGTCAAAACTTTTAGTAGAATATATTTGTGTTTTGACATTGCCTTTGCCAACTTTTTTCAAAAAAATTTCCTGATGATGTGACTGAGTACGTCCAATTAAAATAACGAGCAAATCGATATCTTCTCCTATGATGACAGCAGTCTTTTGATGTTCTGATAAGGCAATAGCTGTGTCAATGATGAGTTAAATATGAATAATTATATATAAATAATCAAGTTACTTACTTTAATTAAATATAAATAATTAATAGTTAGTACATAAATAATAGGCATTGTTTAATAATTATAATTTCCAAGTAAATAATTGACTTTATAACGTACTGATAACCATAACTCACGCTTGACCTTGCATTAGGCCGTATATGACTGTACGATGTGCACTCTTCGCGCTCTACCTTCAAAACGATTGGTCGTATGAAAAAAAAGTTTAAACAAAAGTTGTAGGGAATTTTATAGCCTACAACTTTTATAATAAATGCAAATCTCATTTAACCGATAGGAAGCCAGATATTCGCGAAAAACCGATTTTTGTGACCTTTGACCTTGAATATCTTGAGACGCGGACACGATAACGATTGTGACTTTTGAGACAACATTTAGAATGACAAAACAAAGGTTCATACCAATTTGCAGCTTATTATCTTTCATTCCGAGGTGAAAGCCCTAATATGACTGGGCTATTGCTGTTGGTTTTTATTGACCTGTTACTGCTGAGGGATGTTATATTGGGACGCATTTGAAGTTCCGCAAGCAAATGATGTATGAGTGCTTGTTGGTAATATGTTTGATATTTTTGTTTTAGCATTATTCCTAACATTGCCACCCGCTAAGAACCTTTAAAATTCTTAGTAAGATTGTGATATAGTTGATGTTGGTAACTCATAGCATATTGTCGGGGTACGGTTCCGTCTTAAAAGAAATTTCGCTCTAAAACGGCGGATGAGAAGAAGACTTGCGGCGACTATTCGTAACGTGATGATAATGGAGGTAGAAATTCTCGGCCCATGTTGTCGTCGATCAAGAGATTGTTTGGAATTCATCAAAATGTGATTGCTCCTGTTCAATATAAGTTCTGAAGGACTCTTCCGATTTGATGATAGCTGGAGCTGAGACTTTAGGGACGGATTGTAAACTTATGGTCGAGTTAAAGATACGTGCATGCGGAAGGAAATAAACTGACAAATTTCTAGTGGATGTCATCCATGTAGCAGTGAAAAGAGGGTCCTCAATTTTCAAACAGCAATCTTGAATGAGCTTCACTACAACTGTCCCGTTCAGGATAATGTTTTGCCGGCCACTCTGACACACACTTTGTCCAGGTACCGCTGACGGAGTTGCAAACATTCAAGTATTGCTATCATATAGCTGTTTCTACAATATTCCTTGATGTCTGAAGGCGTGAAGTGCAAAAGTCTCTCTTCCAAATACTTTATGTATCTCGTTGATTACACATTTTGGTTTTGCGTTGACGTTGTAGAGCACGCTGACGTCCACTACGTATTTAAATGCATTCCCTTTGAAAGTTCATTAAGCGTAACTTAGAAATATTGATGCACGTTGTAGTTTAAACCTAAAATTGATGATGGAATATCAAAGGCTTGAAAGGTGTTGGTTCCAAGATTCGAGGCTACTGGCGTGGGTTTGACCAGATCATATGGGCGTGTGTCAAGAATGGGAAGTAACACTGTTAGTATCAAGTTGCTCTCATCTACATAGAATTCAGTTGTTTGGGTTTGTGTTGGCAAATGGCAGACGACAAAGGCGTCAATAGTGTTGATTGAATCCCAGATGCTAGATCGTAAGGATATGCTAGAAAGCAAACTAGAGTACTTATCATATACCACGTCTAAATAGTTCTCAGCTTACTTTAATTTTGCTAAAAGATGGATATTAAGTTTGTTGTGGTCGATTGTTTAGCACCAGTGTTCTAAATTCGTTTATGTGCTCTAAGCCTCGTTGGAGTTGGCTTTGGAATCGTTGTAGCTGTGTGTTGATCCTTCCCGTCGTGTTGTTAACCGTTGTAGTGGTTTTGAGCATTAATTTTGATTGACTGTCTATGGAACGGACAAGTTTTCCTTTGATTCTCTGAAAGTCCTTTGATGCCCTCAAAAATTTCGTCATTTACACTAAAAATTTCTATCATTAAATTCCTCAATACACCTTGTCGTCGTCTATTGTATAGCAATCTTAAAGTGGATGTTTTGTGAAGAATCTCATCCTTGTATTCCTCGAGATGTTGCACAAGTTCCGAACATCCAATTTCGGTTCAAGCATTTGGACTGGCTTCGCATAAATCGTGGCATTTGGTGACGAAAGTTTCCACATTGGCCTGGTCATGCCGTAAGTTGTCCCATGGTAATTGAAGCTGCATTTTTAAGACACCTCTGTAAATTCGAGCAGTTCCGAGGGGTTCAATATATACACCGGGTGATAATTGAAATACTGTCACATTGCAGCATCATCGTTTTTAGGAAATTAGTATAATGCAAAAGGTATTGTAGTAAATTCAGTAGGCAAGTTTTTGAGATGGTTTTGTTTTAGAGGTTTTACGTAGGTCCAAACTTAGTGCTTAGGCTTGATTTGAAATTTTGTTTTGCTCAAAAGTCGTACCTCACACACTAACCAAAGTCACTTGCACCACTGTGCCTTACCAAAGCCTGTGACATACACCACTGTAGGACCTTAAACCAAAGACTTACACCACTGTGGACATCAACAAAATGATGTGAAGTTGACTTGCACTTCTCAAAAACATTTTTATTGAACATTACACAAAGTATAAGAATAATACAAACAATTTAATTTTTTATCACGAATGGATTCTTAATTTTTTTAACATGGCAAAACCGATTCAGTCTATTTTATCAGGATTTGTGGTTTCCACAATTTCCAGAGGTCCAACATCTACAAGCTCCTCACCTTCTTCAATAGTGGTTCGCAGGGAAACGAAGAAATCATGGTTTACTGGTGGAATGTATCGCAAAAGATCAAGCATATCTTTCTTTTTAGCCTCGGTAACAGGCCTTCCCCTTGGGTACAAAACATCTTGAGAAACGTTGGCTAGAGAATGTCGCCTACCGGGCCTTGCTGCCTTTAGATTTAGTTTAGAAAATGGGAAATCCTCATTCACAGTTTCTTTGTAGAAGAGAGTGTAAGGTTGATCTTTCAAAATTCGTATCCATTGAATTATCAACCAATTAACAGCAATGTTGTTCTCATTTTTCTTTCTTCGCGTGATACAATTTTTCAACTTTGCAACAGATTTGAAATCCTCTCGGACGGAACATGAATGGATTGTTCCTTCAGCACCTCAGTATGATACTGTACCAGTCGTCTGCAGTATAAATCAACTTGTTCTTGGCGTACATTTCAATTGATCCAAATTCAGAGTCGTTAGGTAGAAAAGATTGGCCACTTACCATAAATTTGTGATCGATAATTTCTGCATTGCTTTGAGGGCCCTGTATGTACTTCATGAGGTACAAAGTAAACTTAATATTACGGTTTTGGCCCGTACATGCGTCACTGTACAACACTATGTGCTTAGTAGATGACGCTCTTGTTGCAAGATGCTTGACGATACAGGAACCAATCTCTTGAGACCCACGAGAAGCAATCGTTTCATCCCAGCAGAACATGAAGCCTAAACCTGTTCCAAATTCATGGCAGCCAAGGTTATAGCAATACATATTTTGCTTATAGTAACACACGGACGTCATCAAAACAGGAAATGGCAAAGCCTTTTCGAGGTCGAATGACAGACCATAGAAAGATTCGTCTTCCCGTGCTTTCACTGTGTCCCGATCTGTAGCCTCTCTTACCTTTTCGGCTTTTCTGAGGTGTAATTCTTTTTCAGCCTTCAGCTTTGTAGATTTGTCCTCATCTTCACACACTTCAATCTTCTTGTCAAGCACATCGCATCTGGTGCACGTATCTTTCAGAGGCCGATGGAAATGCAAATTGAATTCATTGCTAAAGGTTCGACGGTAGATGGCTTCAGAAACAGGAATATCACCTTTTTCCGTGCTCTTTTCTTTGTACAGTTCATACAATGTACGTACATTCATGCCAGGAGGAAGGTTTTTCCTGTTAGGGTTCTCTGATCTACTGTAGTGCGATTGATACGATGGGAAAGATGCTATGTGGTCACGCACACCATTCATGGCAGCCTCCGGTGTTTTATTTTTGGGGGGATGGTGTCCTCGGCCATCACTTCCTGGTTGTTGACCCTCTCGTACTTTTTATATTTCCCTTGTCATTTGCCCATCCGAAACTTGAAGTGTTTGTAAGAAAAAAAGCTTGCACACAGTAACGCTATTGCCTCTGTCTTGGAATCTGAAGCTGCTTGAAACAGACTTTGCATTTCTCGTTGAATTTCGTGGGCGTCTTACATTAGGTTTCTGGTGCACAATCAAACCACATAAAAATACGTTTTGTTCAGAAAAATTGCTCAGCTTCTAAAAGGTGTCGAAAATTTCTCGCCTCGCCACTTCAGGTACGTTCTCCACACACTTTTTTTTTTTCATTTACAATCAAAGTTCTGTTACAGCTCACCGGCCACTTCTTTTCCTCTAGAGGACACTTACGGGAGCCCTGAATTTCATGCTTGCTTTCACTTTTGAGCTTTACTTTCGTGTTTTTGTCTTTTTCTCGATTCTCAGAAGTTCCAGCAGTAGGGGATTCGCTGGAATGGTTGCGCTGGCGTCCGCCGTCGACCTCTTCATCTCTTTCTGATTCTGAAACAACAAATATCTTGTTACACTTACTACTGAAATAAAAAACTGCAGGGGAAGCATCGATTCAGCATCCAAAATTACGCGAAAAACGATACTCAACACGACCGTTTTCAATAACCACAGAAAATTCACTAAAAACATCACTCTTCATGCATTTTTTCTCTATTTTTCCTTTCTTTTTTTCCGAACCGATTACAAAGGTGTATTATTCAGAGAATAGTAGACTAAAAGGACCTAAGGCATAATTTAATGTAAGTACTTGCTAAAAAAGTTTGCAACAAAATAGGCTAGTCGGTGAGTAACTGAGAGGTGAGAAGGTGAATAGTACTTACCATCATCTTTTTCTGATGTGTTTTCTCCTTGTTCACGCTCCCATTCATCACTGGACTCCAGCTCATCCAACGGATCCCCTAAACTTATTTCAGAGCCCATCGTTTCTTTGAGTATTCAAGCATGCATTCAACACTCGATGAAAACCATTACAACCACACTGGTGTCTGACTCACGCCACTTCAGTTATCAACAAAACAGATGATCCATTATCAGTCTAAATTGTGCTGCCATCCTAACGACGACATGAGTGAAGCTCTGACTTACTCCAATTTTTCTATAAACAGTTTTTTATTTCTACATCGCATTTCTGTGCCTAAGCCAACTTCTACCGACAATTGACTTACACTACTTTGACTTTAACCCCTTCATTTGTCGAAGTACACAAAGAACTACTCGTAGAAAAACGAGCAGGTTGAATGCTGATATCGAAATTTGAGGCTTCTTAGGGTGATCGCTGGTGGTACGGGTTGGGGTTGGTTTGAATGTGTAATTAAATATTCCGGCCATGTGTCCCCGTTTGCAGCTATTTTGGCACTTTAGCGTTTTGTTCTCTTTATAGTTATTAGACACGCTATTGCTCGCGGTGATTGTTACGATGTTTCAATTAGTTCCTCTGGGTTTGTGTTGGCAAATGGTAGACGACAAATCTTAGTGACGGGTAGCTTTGCTACTCTGCCGTGGAATTTGACAGAAGCAACGCGTACCAATCCATCTGGTCCAGGGTGTACCTCTATCACTCATGCAAGAGGGCCTTGTCTTGATGGAAAATTGTCATTTTTGACGAGGACGAGTTCTCCTGCTTGAAGATTGAGTCTGATCGTTATCCATCATTTTGGCCTTTCTTGAATTCAATTGAGGTACTCAAGCTCCCATTTGTCCCAGAAGTGTTTGCAGACTTGCTGGACGATTTCCCATTTGCGGCAAAAACACAAACACAGATTGCATCCTGTGAAAAAGTATCTTAGCGTAATCAGCGAGATTATTTGGGTCGTTACTAACCTCACAAAAAGGGCGTGAATTAAGACATGCTTTGACTTGAGGCAATACTGTGTACAGCTCTAAAATGGTGAATAATGTTTGGCTAATTGCTTTTACTAAATGTCGTTTCCTCGTCCAGAAGACACTTTTCGTGACGCTTTGTAGTTTCTTCGAAAGCTTGCTTCAGCTGCTTTTCACTGCCTTGGGAGTAAGTTCCACAGTCGCTGTAAATCTTATGGCATTGCTCTCTACGAACGATAAACCGACGGGTGCCTGCAATACACGCTGCGGTGGAGAGTTCACTTACTGCTTCAAGAAGGCAGGCCTTTGGTGGATGAACAAAAAAAAAAGCAATGTAGGCTTTCGAGGTTTTTGATCTATGTCCACCGTTCCATTTAATCGTTATGGGACCGGCGTAGTCTAATCCAGTCTAAGCGAACGACTTTTTCATTTGGAATCTGGGAGGTGGTAGCTGTCCCGTTAGTTGGCTTCCGGGACGAGCAGTAGATCTAAAGCATGTGCAATACGCTCTTCACAATATTGCTGACAAATGGTTGCCAGTACTATATATGTCCCTCCATGTTATGTTGTTAAGTGAGCCTGTCTGACAACAAGCTTAACAAGAGAGTCTCGAAGTAAGATTGCTGGATATTTTGCATTTTTGATGATTAGAGCATAGTAAAGGCTTCCACCTACATTGACCGTTCCTTGCAAGTCAACCTGTGGAGCTAAAGATTTTATTCAGGAACCGATACTTCAACCTTGCTGCGTATTGCATGTAGTTCTGGTGTAAACGCATGCGGTTGTGATAAGTGTATGCATTTTAATTTACCATTTTGCATCTCTATGAAAGACAATGGTCCGAAGAGTTTGTGGTTTGGATGCGTTATGTTATAAGTAAACCGGTTTATATATGCCATTCTTTAAGTAGCTTAGATAGTGACAAGTACCTTGTGAATATTTCTGGTTCTGGGTTTAGCTCAGATGCTACTATACTCACTGAGCGTGCTTCGATTTGTACTGCTTCCTGTTCGATTGTTGGTAGCGCTAGGTTAGACAATATTGAAATATCTGTATTTGTGAGCCACTTCGGTCCCTTCAACCAAAGGGATCAGTGGAGCAATTGTTCCGGACGTATTTTTTTTTACGCCAAGTTGGCAGAATTTTTGTATGTAGTGACATAGTGCCACACATGTGCTTTGGAGACATCATGAATGAGATTCACTCGGTTTGCGACAAAAACTCTCCATGTTGCTGCTGGTTTTTAGAGCAACGCCAACACAATCTTATAGTCACACCAAAAGAACGTTTTTATGCTCGTCCAATTACAAGACTATTTTAGTTGCTTCATAGTTTCTGCCAGCAAAATGGCTCCACACAGTTCAAGTCGTGCGATGGAGGGTTTCGGTACGTCAACCTTTTTAGTTGGAGCGAGTCGAGTTTTTGCGATAATTAGGTTGGTAGAAATGTGTCCGTCTGATCCCAAGACACGTACGTAGATAGCACATGAAAATGCTAATTTTGATGCGTCGCAGAACTCATGTAGTTCTACGTCTGTGCTATGTATAAAACTGAAGCACCTTGGGATCCTGAGCTGCTCAAGTAATGAAAGCTGGCTTCGTGTTTCTAGCCAGTCCTTCACTGCCGATGGATAAAGTTTTTCATCCCAGCCTAATTGTTGTTGCCATAGGTTGCAGCCAGCCAAGTGGATCAAATAGTCTGGCCACTTCTGAAAGAGTCGAGCGCTTTGTAAACTTCTTTACGTCCTTTTTTTGAACTTTGAAGGAGAAGGCGTCTTTTGCTGGATGTCATTGCAATCCTAGTGTATTTACCTCTTCAGAAAATGCAATGTCTCTCGATAAGATTCTGGAATTGCTCCATTTCGAAGAGTTGTTCTGAGCTCACATCGTAGCTGCTGTAAGTGCGTTAAGTCATCTGAGCCAGTCAACAGATCATCAACATATAAATCCCAATGTATTTTCTCAGAAGCTTTTGGATAATTGCCAAATTCGTCGATCGCTAGTTGTTGGGTATATGTCACATCCAACTCTCTTTGCATGTTCTAAGAGAAGTAGTTTTCAGTTTGCAAGTCGTCTAGAGATGACTCTGCTGGTTGATGAAGTTCTTATATTACCTAGAATCGTCTCATAGCTGTATTTAGGTCCTCGGTTGCTACAAACGTAATAGAGTTACCGTTGGCATGCAACCTGGTTTTGTGTTTTTGCGCATGAGTTGCCAGAAATGAAACCGTGGTATAAGATGCTGCCATTGGTGTCTGCTCCTAGCAGGATATCGATCTGCACAGGGCGGTTAAACTCATGATCTGTTTGCTTCAATATACTGCTGCAAGATAAGCTGTGATTTTCGGGATGATCAGAGCTGAAAATTGCAGAGACGCGTCTGTTCTATGACTTTTGATGGCTGCTGTGACATTAACAACTCCTCGTGTCGATACTGCCTCTGAGCACCCAATGCTTCCAATAGATAGTTTGGAATGTCTGCGCTGCAATCTTAAAAGTTGCACAGTGGACTTCGTTATGAATGACCGTTGTGAACCAATATAAAATAATGCTCGAAGTTTCATTATTTGATCTTCACTTTTCTGAATGATATTAGTGCAGTTGCAAGCAAGACCTGTGTGTTGAACAACATTGCATTGTGTGCTTGCATCTGCATGGTGGTTTACTTCGGTATAGGCACTTCTGACGAGGCTGATTTTAGCATTGTGGCATATGTTACATGTAGCGAGGTGTTGTGTCCCTTCGAGCAAAGCTTCCAAGTCTTCTTTGATTGGAACTGTTTCATTGCATACTTATTGGATAAACAATTGAAACATGAACATGTGTTCTTCACCAGTTCCTGTCTTGCAACCACTGTCGGTTTTTTGAACTTTTCAAATTTGAACAGGCGGTGCAGCACATTGGAGTGATGAAACCTGTGTAGTATGCATTTGGTCAACTTCTTCTGTGGTTTCACTTCCAAGAATGGTGTTGCGGGGGCTCACGTTTTCAGCATTGTAGACCTCTGCGTGAAAAAGGCTATGAGTTTCTTCAAACTTGGTACCTCTCTACTGTCACTGATCAGCTTTTATCATTCAGCTCTTGAATCTTCTTCGAGTTTGCAGTTGAGCATGAATACGATGGCAAGGTCAAAACCATCGATGTTCAACGTTTTGAGACTTGCTGTCAGTTGATTGGTTGCATTAACCATCTCCCTTAACCCTGCTGCTTGGTTTCTAGAGCAGATACTTGTATTCCACCGGCACTGCATAAGCTCTTGGGCTATAATCTTTGTGTTGTCGTACCTTTCACACAAAAGTGAGCAAGCAACTTCGTAATTTTCACCCACAATAGCTAAATGGTCTATCAGCTTCTCAGCTTCTCCTTTTAAGCTGCTCCGGAGATACTACATTTTCTGCACGCTTAGGATACCTCAATTCTCGGGAACCATGCTTTTGAACAGGTCCCGGAAAGAGATCCAGCTACCGTAGTTCCCGTCAAAAACAGGGATTTTGACTCGCTCTAGTCACAACCCTTCACTGGCAATGTTAAATATTTGCAACTTTTCTGAACCAGTAGCCTCAAACTTGTAGATCCCTTCCTTGAAAATGGTGTGATGCTCCAGGGCAAAATCTACGACGTAAGCATACTCTTCATTGTATTAGGCTATGAGCCCATGGTCACCTTTTTTTCTTAGCTCTGCGTGGGCTTTCGTATGTATATCTTCGCAAGCTCTCCATTTCTTTTCTTGGCGGGCTAGTCTCACTTCAAAATAGGCTAGAGGGTATTGGCTACAACCATATTTTTTAAAATTTGTCACAACATGGGCGATGCCATCTAAGCTCAATCTTTGTGACACTGCTGGGCTGGCCATGTCTTTGATTGTCTCCACATATACTCGTGTCCCTGAGACCTCTTGGTGAGTTTCTACGCCAACACACACAGCGAAATATCCTGCAACACAAGTCTTTGATGAATTGAGCTGGGATGAATGTCTTGCGGCGAATGCTCTGAATGATACCAGGCACCACTACTTGATTGCACCCTGAGATTTCTTGAGCGGCAGAAGTCATGTGATGGCTTCAGATATGCGTGTCAACTTGCTCCTTCGTACGGTATCCTGATTCGAAGAACCTTGAGGGTCTTTCTGAGTCCTGTGATACTTGTCTCGATGGACCATATTTCATTCAGGTTGCATATATTTGCTGATTTGCAGAATGCAACCATTCACCCGAACGTTGACCTGGTGGGCAATGTTCTCTGTTGGAATTAGCTGATCGATGATCGATTGGTTTGCTGTTAGATGGTTATTGACCTGTTACTTTTGGGCGATGTTATATTGAGACGCATTTGAGGTTACGCAAGCAAATGATGTATTACCGCTTGTTGGTGGTATGTTTGATGTTTTTGTTTGAGCAGTATTCCTAACACAAGGTTTATCTACAGCTGCAATCTTTCTAAGAAACATGAGGCATAATTTCCTAAAGCAACAAGACTCTCATTATATCTATCTCCAAGGATTACCTGAACTTTACTCTAGGGATTATTTCCACTTTCTGCTTTGGGACTCGTTGCAAAATATAGATTCCTTGTAAAATATCAATTTGTATCCATCTGCACGTCAGCTTGTAGGTCACAGCAGTTTCCCTCTGAAACTATGAGTACAGAAGTTTTAGTCATCAAACTTTGAGGAAAGTTGTGGTTGGATGTATTTGATCCAAAAAATCTGGCCATAGATTATGAAAGTAGGCTTTTATGAGTACAGTAGCAACAAATACGTAAAATGTTCAAATAGCTTAAGCTTTATTAGTAATATTATGATGAATACATATTTAGGCACCAAAATAACGAGAACTGGTAATGAAAGAGACGAAATACGCTGAAGAATGCAGCTCGCAAATAAAATGTTTTATTCAGTATTGACGATCTTGAAGACCAGCTGTCTACCCAAGAAAACAAAGCTCCAAGTATACAAATCTGTGATAAGACCTGTGTTATGCTATGGGTGTGAAACATGGACTCTAACTCAAGCATCCGCAAATATATTGAACGCCTTTGAGCGACGGGTCCTGAGGCGAATAATCGGAGTAAAGCTAGACGAAGACCAATGGCAAATTCGATACAACCATGAGCTGTATGGAATTTTTGATGACTCCGGAGGTCTCAACGATTATAAGATTGCGGAAGCTGCAATGGGGTGGCCACATGAATCGTACGGACGAACAACGGGTACCCAAAAAGGTATTTGTTGGGAGAACTGTAGGCCAGAGACCAGTGGATAAACCGAGGAAACGCTGGTCTGACTCGGTAGACGAGGCAGTTCATTGCTACTCAGATTTCGGAATTGGAGGACGTGGTCAATGGACCGAGACAGTTGGAAGCGCTGATTCAAGAAGCAAAGGCACAAGAGGGGCTGTAGTGCTAAGCACAAGAAGAAGATGACGAATTAAATCATAAGGGCACCATTAAATTTCATAAAATTTAACAGGTAGATGTTTATTGATAAGTTTAATGCATCCTAATACACCCGAAAAGGTATTCGTTGGGAGAGCTGAAAGCCTTAGACCAGTGTGGAAACCGAGGAAAAGTTATTCTGACTCGGTCGACGAAAACAGTTCATCGCTGCTCGGATGTAGGAGACGCGGTCAATGAACCGAGACAGTTGGAGGCGCTATTTGAACAACCGAAGCCTTGAGAGGGGCTGTAGTGCTAAGAAGAAGAAGAAGAAGTGAATTTGCGTACTTTTTTTCCATTTTCAACATTTGAAGTACATACTAGCTATTAACTCATGATGAAAGCGTACATATCATAGGTGATAAAATTATGATATGAGTAGTAGGTTCTTGAGGTTACAACAATATCAAATATTTTCAAAATCGAGATTCACTCAACTTTGTTAAGAATAATAATAGGATTTGTAAATTTAACACTTTCCTGAGTAAACCCGTACGGGTACTCTTGAATATACTGAAATTCGATATTTCAGTAGTCATATAAAAAGTTCTTATACTCTGTTAGGTTCAATATAATTTAATCATATTTACGGAAGTTAATGCCGTTTGAAATTTTTCATATTGCAACAAAAACAATGTACGGTTTTCCTATCATTCCGGCTTTCTATCGACCCGACACTATACTTTTGATTAGATTTTTTTCAAATTTTCAGATACGATGAATCAAAAAAAACTTTTAGAAAAAAAAGAAAACCGACTTCGGAATGCCCTAAAAAGGATGAAATAAATTTTTTGGAAGCGGTGCCATATCACATTTTCCCCCATTCTTTTGTGATGGTGCAGATATTGGAAGTATCTATGTACAAATGGGGAAATTGATTTGGCACAGCTTCCAAAAAATTTATTTCATCCTTTTTAGGGCATTCCGAAGTCGGTTTTCTTTTTTTTCTAAAAGTTTTTTATTTCTCCCTTTTTAGTGGCAAATTTTTTCATTTCAAACCATTCAAAACTCAGTTTCTTGAATACATTGTATCATGTTCTCGTATATTAAAATATAATTTTTAACTGCAATGCAAAAACCACTACGGCTAAAATCTGTAGCGTTCACAGGAATTGAATTTAACTCTGGTACATTTAATCCATGATCTAATCAAAGTCTTCCTTGAATTTAGATTTCATCATAATCCAATATGAATTGAAGCTTTGAGAAATTTTCGAATTTTGAACTTTGCATAGCCCGCCATTTTTATATTTTGACCTGACCCTGAAGTGCTTTTTTATCGTTCAACTTTTTTCGACCTTTGAGCGACCGCCATTTCGTTTCAAATTGTTCAAGTTTGGATTTTTTATTGTGAGCTTTATCACACAATTGAATAAATCTTTGTACTAGTTTTGGTACAAACTGGAGCTATACTTTGGCCAGAACAGAAATATTGCTGAAAATTTGGAGAAAATCGAAGCAAAAGCACACACATACACACACATAGCCATATATATATATAGATATAATACATATTGTCGCGTGTTATTGGTTCGCGGCCTATAATTTTAATGTTCCGGGAAAGTGAAAACGCAATGTCTTTTAATTTTAGTTAAAAGAGTTTATTTAATTAAAAAAAATGCACAATAATCAGTTAACACTTTCACTAATTTTAATTTTCACTATTAAAATTAAAATCTAACACTTGTCCATAAATTTTTTATCGCAATTGTCTTCTGAATTACTTCACTATTACGAAACACACTTTGCACTCAAACAATCAATTGTCTTTACTTCGCGTTCCACTATATCGCAGTTTTCTTATCGCGGTCGAATGAATGATCCCCCCTATTCATTCAGCTCGCCTTTATATAGGGTCTCTAAGTATTCACCCATTTCTCGCATATTGGCGAACGTTCTACCGAGAGGTACCTGGTAGGTTCGAGCAAATTCATGAATGGAGTGACGTCGCTTGCAGATGTTGATTATGCTTGTTGAATTTACTCGCGGGTTCGAGTAAATTCATTTGTTGACGTTCTTAATGATGATGAAAATAATTGCGACAGTAGCTCGCAGAATTATTTGTACATGTAATTATTTGTACATGTAACAATATATATATATTGGAGGATATGTATTATATATATATACATATATATATATATATAATGCATATATATATATATATAAATATATATATAAATATATATATATATATATATATATATATATATATATATATAAATATATATATATATATATATATATATATATATATATATATATATATATATATATATATATGTGTAAATATATATATATATATATATATATATATATATATATATATATATATATATATATATATATATATATATCTATACATATACATCCATACGCTCATATATATATAAATATATATATATATATATATATATATATATATATATATATATATATATATATATATACATATGTGTGTGTGTAGACATATGTATTTATCTATGTAAACATAAGTTTTCTCCGCAATCAATCTCAAGAAATTAACATAAAAAGATCCTTCTTAACCGTATCACTCGTTTACGTTAATTTGATACTCATCGCCATCGTTTTCAGTTAAATATGGCACCTAATTTTCATGAAAGTTTCAAGAAAATGATACCATATAGTTCAATGAAAACCCGGCTATGCATTTTCATCTTCATCTGTACAGTTATGATCAATTATAGCAGGAAATGTATCCCTTTTTAGGTTGCGATTAGCGCCGGTTTTTAGTATGGAAATCACTAATTTTAGATTTCTGGGCATATGTTGTAATGTAGATATAATATTAACTGGAAGGTAACAATTCAACTATATAATTTGCAATCACTCACTCCTTATTATTTCTTCGGGAAATTTTATAATCCTATATGTAACGTTTACGTCTAAGGATGTAAGCAGGATCCTATACCAAGCTCATTGGTAAGCAAAGAATGAATGCGGAAGATAAAAGCATCCTGAAATGTTCCCTTTAACTGTTGTATTTATGCCGCACCTAGAATTAATTTATTGGTTATTTCCGGTAGAAATTATGGACTAAAATGTACCGTTTATGCTTAGAAATTAAGGATATTGATCATTTTTATCATCCGTCACCAAAGGAGTCGCTATCTCCAAGAAATCCTTGCAGAGTGCAAACTAATTGGCACTTTTCGTACGAATTATCATTTAAATTTAATTTCTCCACATCAATGTATCATATTTAACTGTTAATATCTACAGAGTCCTTGGAAGGATTTCAATTCTGTTCCGATACATTTTAGATAAATATGTTGTCTTTCATTTGAAACTTCTACAAGCAAAATCCTTACACGCATCGATCAGTTATGCTGAAAAATCGGGATGAAAGTCGGAATTTTTTTAGATTTAACGGTAAAAGTCCTTTACCGTTACTTGAATTTCTTATCCTTTAAACGGGACCTAACTGGAAGAAAGACGTATCATTTGCCAAAAACAGGACTCTTCTATCTATCTCCGTTTAAAAGTTATGCGTGAACATACAAAAAAAAAAGCAAAAAAAAAAAATATACGCAATGAATTGATAACCTTCTTTCTTTTGGAAGTCGGTTAAAAAATATATTCAAGTTACAATACTGCAAGAAAATGGCGGAAGATTAAAATAGAGTAACAATAGTTTTTCTTCTAAAGCGAGTATGCTTTTGTTGCAGATGTCGTTAAGTTTTGAGTTTATTCATTATTCGTTTCTGCATATCGTGGATTGAGTACAAAACTCTTCTGACTTGAGCGTATTTCTATCCATCCAACTTTTTTGACGTAAATCGAGCACCTATCGCCTCATAAAATCCACCAAATTTATACAAATTTATCTGTATACTAGCCAACTGCCAAGAATTGACTCATTTTATTGCAACTTTTGCATATGCATAATCCAATTTTCATCATAGCGCAAATAAACATAAACTATTCACAACAATCTTGCTCTGTTGCTATTTCCAAGGATTGTACAGCCAGTCCGCAAGCATCTCCTATCTAGTTTCTACTTATGAAATGAAAATCTGTCCATCGTGTTAGAATATTGAGTAAAGAAAGATCAAAACACTATAGCAACACTTAAAGGATATACCAGTGGAAATGCACTTTATGTGCTTTTCAATCTTTGAATTCAAACACTCTAAAGAAGACGGAAGAGAACTGGTTATGGTACTGGAAATGAACAAACATTCCATGGAATGAAATACGAAAAATATGGTACGAACATATCTGTACTGAAAATGGAGAAATAGACGCAAGCAGAGAAGTTTTCCACTCTCGGAAGATATTTCCATTAGCAGGAGCGTTGCGTTGCTCTTTTTCCATGGAATCGTACACAATATTTTTTTTCTGGATGCTTAAAATTGAAGTGGAAACAGAATCTGTTGAATGTGAGTTTGTCTAGTGTTTGATAGCGATATTGAATGAATTTTGATTGAATAAGTAAAGCTACCAATATAATATTAGCAGTTGAGTGTGCAAGTGGGAGAGTGGGTTGGTTTTCAGAGTATTCAAAAAAATCATTATGTTGTTAATGATGAATGAGGCTCAGTATTGACACTACTCAGCAAATTGATGGATTATACTATGCAAAGCTTCCCTACTATGGTAGCACTTATGACAGTAAATTCATTCAAGCGTTTCCGCTGGAAAATCTGAAATTTTTACAGTAGTCGTAAATGACATAAATAATAAAAGTTATATAACGCCGATAGCTACTTCTACTCCATGGTCGCTGGTGAATGTCGGGAGGTGCAATTATTAATTCTCATAATATTGTTGCAAACAATGAAGTCATTGCAGTTGCAAGTATTAGAATATGGTGAAAACCTTGGAACGCCAGTTGGCATCTTGACCCGGCTAAAGCTCAGCCGTGTCGCGGTTCGTTTGAGGAAGGCCCGTGTCCATGTTGGGCCACCTCATATTGTAACAGTAACAAAAGGGGATAGGAAAGGAAAGTAAGATCATTTCAAGTAATAGAAAATTAGTTTCATCTCTGTTAATTGAACATGGCCATGTTAAAAAATACACAAATCCAAAAAAATAAAAACTGAAAAATAAACTGTTGATAAAAAATCTTCTTCGTAGCGATACAGTCCCTCTTGGGCTTTCGCTTCCTGCAAATAATGCCTCCAACTGTCTGGGTCCATTGACCGCGTTCTCCAATTTTGAAATCCAAGCAGTGATAAATTAAGTGCTTCCTCGATTTTCTACTGCTATCCATCCTTCAGTTCGCCCAAAGAATACTTTTTGGGTATCCGTTGATCGTCCATACGATTTACATGACCAGCCCATTGCAGCTTTCGCAGTCTTACATTCGTTGAGGCTTTCGGCTTGTCAAAAAGTTCATAGAGCTCATGGCTGTCTCGGATGCGCCTCTGGCCCACATGTAGCTCCGACTATTCGCCTCAAGACCTTTCGCTCGAAGGCGTTCAATATATTCACTGGCTCTTGGGTTAGGGTCCATGTTTCACACCTATAGCATAACACAGTTCTTATCACAGATTTGTATACTTGGAGCATTGTTTTCCTGTGCTTGCAGCTGGTCTTCAAGATCGTCAATACTGAATAAAAAATATTATTTGCGAGCTGCATTCTTCGGCGTATTTCGTCTCATTCATTACCGGTTCTCGTTATTTTGGCGCCTAAATACACAAATTCGCTAACATTTTCGATATTGTCCGCCAAATGTGATATTTTGTGCATCTGAGATATTTTTCCGAGACTGCGTCCTGAGCTTTGTTTTATTGTCATTGATTTGTAGCCCAGGTAGTTTTGCTTCGTAGACGAGTTTCAGGAAAAGTTCTTTGGCAATTGTTAATAACCGTGACAAAATGTTGATGTCGTCCACATACGTTCTCATTTGGCTCGACTTGTATAGTAATGTACCTCGCGTATCGACAGGTACTTCAAAGCCAAATTGAATAGCAATGGTGCCTGCCCATCTCCGAGCTTTATTCTGATATTTGGGTCAAAGGCATCGGTGAATTGGTTGTTGATGCGGACTTCGGAGGTCGTCTCTAAGTACAGGTGCTTCAAATTTTGCCATGGGAGCGGTATTGGAGCAGTATCAAGAAAAAGTGTGCAAACCAGTTGGGGTTTTTTCAAAAAAAAATTGAAACGCACTAAAAAAATACAGCACGTACGACCCGGAGCTCCAAGCAATATATTCGGTGGCAAAGCATTTTCGAGAAAAGCGAGAGAGAAGAACTTTCGCTATAATTTCAAAAGCATCGGCATGACAAACACTTCAATTGAATTACATATCTCAGTTTACAACTCAAATAATATATATCAAAGGAGGTAACTACATTGTACTTGATGCTCTATCTAGCCATGAGGAAATTATGACTTATACTTTGGATCTAATCGAAATTACAAAAGAACAACAAGATGACGAAATATTTAAAGCCACCAACAAAACAGAATTGCTTCTACAAACCAACAGATTTCATGTAGATAATGATCACTTAATCTACTGGGACGTGTTACGGATGGAGTAAAGTGACATCAACATTATCTCACCCCGAACAGTACAATATCAGTCGCCTGACTCGTTAAACGAAGCAACCCTAAGCCGCACTCAAGTAGGGGCTTGGGTAATACTTTTTAATTGTACCCGTAGCAGTAATTTAAGTACGAGTGCTTGTAGTAATGAGTTTTAATCCATAATCCAATAAGGATTGTGCTAATCCATAATCCAATAAGGATTGTGCCATATTCCAATAAGGATTGTGCTAAAGCAAAGTAAACACGCCTAAGCTCATCTTTGTATTCATGGCCAATTTGATTTAGATTTTCTTCCTTTATATCTATATTCATATCTCCTATCAAGATTTGGTTTCCAATGTCTTTAAAGTTCCCCAAAAACATTTCTAAGTCATCTACAAAACATTCGATCGGTATGTACAAGATATAAGTAATTTTTCCTTCAACATATCAAAAACAATATTAAGTGAATTGCAATTGCCGATTTCTTCATTTAAAACTTGAAAATTTAAATTAGTTTTTATATACACTATAATGCCATCACATTTATTGTTTTTTATGGGTTTGATTATTTTATTGTAGCCACTAAGTTCAAAACTATCAGAGGCATCAAGCCACGTTTCAGTTAAAACTATGACATCAAAAACAATATCAAAAGAAGAAAGAAGCATACATAATTCGTCAAAATTTTTAGCAATGCTTCGAATATTTAGATGAAATATTTTTAGGCTTTGAAAATCGGAAATAAAATATTTACTAAGCTTTGGATCGTTTAAATACATAGTGTTGCTTGTTTCTAATTCATTAATAATATCAAACATTTTGGAAAGAGAAAAAAATGTTATTCAAATAGGATCAATTTGCTTAAAATTCATTGGAGTAGATTTAAATTCAAGTCTTCTTCAAAGTTAATCCTATAAATTTTTCCCTGCTCTGATTTTCTAATAAATACATTTTCATCTTTAATCTATACATACTTGTAACTATTTTCTCTTGCGAATTTTTTGGTTGTGTAAAGTAGCCGTCTATAGTGTTGACTTAAGTGAAAATTCACATAAAACCTGCCTGCTTTAAAGCTTCCATGAATGTTTGAACATATGAGTTGCTCACGTTTCGCTTTAGCTGCTGCCATCCACACAGCCTCGCTTCATCCGTAGCAAATCGTACTACAATTGATGGGGATGCGTTAGTTTGATGTCGTTTAATCATTTTTCGCATTGAAAAGATTGGTTGATTTTTGTTAGTATCAATATGGAGCAGCTCGCCTACTTTGTGAACAACAGCGGTTGTATTTTCGTTTGGAGTCAATGGAATCCCATTTATTTCCAATTCCGTTGCCAGCTTCGACTGTTGTAACTGGTTTACTTGCAGTGTGAGGATTTTAATTTGCACGTAATATTTTTCATTTTCGTTCGATAACTTATTGCACAGCACCTCCAGCCCCTCAATTTTTTTATTGTAACTCATCATTTTTGCATTAAAATCATCAATTTTGTTGCAACAGTAGTCCAATGATTTTTTATATTCTGCCAGTTCTTGTTTGAAAATTTTTTTTAGTTCAGTGAATTCCGTATTTTGAAATTGGAGCTCACTTTTCATCGCCCGCAAAATTTTCAATTATCTCCTTATTGAACTCATTTGAACTTTCAGCAGCAGGATCATTAGCGATTCTGCAATTTCTACAAAGCCAATTTCGTTTTTTATCCCTAGTGAGTTTTCTGAAGCTGCTTTCACTGTATCCAACACAGAAGAAATGGCACAGTTTTTTACAGACAATACAGTTTAGTGAGTCACTGTTTTCTGCAATGGGTTCATTGCACTCTAGGCACTCTAATATGGAGCTCATTTTATTTAATATTAGTTTACTTCACGAAGATTACAAATTGTTTATGTGTTGATAAAAGGAATGAGTTTCTGATCCACTAACACTTCTCACGACGTTAATAACAAATTTTTAATTTTTAGAAGCTTGACTAGCTAAAATTCAAAATATTTAGAGCAAGTAACTGCCGATTGCGATGCTGACACGAGCATCGCAAGATTATTACTACCACGTCAGGTCCGATGTTAATCGAACAACTTAATTTGGAAGGAATGTCTTGAATCACTGGCGAGCAACATTCACATCCTGAACGAGAAGTATATCGCGACATATCTAAATGCTACCGAAATTTCGTTCAACAAATAAGGGTTCAACATCGTTTAGAGACCGAAAGTGCACTAATGAGACAAGTTGTGGGAATATACCGACCGACTACAATATTGTGCATCATGACTAAGGATTGCTTGCATCTAAAGATTAAGGAGGCAAGGCTACATCCAAAGCTGATCAAAACTCCGGCAGAATAACGACGACGAAGACAACGTAGGTGAAAAGGATGAGAAAGCAGAAAACGGGGAAAGCTGATTAAAAGATAATAAAATCACACCATCATTCACATCATGACCACACGCAGTAGACCAAACTTCTGCGCGGAAGCTTATCGAAACTCTAGCAGCGATAAATACGATGACGAAAACCACGTAGGTGAAAAGGATGAGAAAGTAGAATACGCGAAAAGCTGATTAAAAGATAAGTCGCACAATATCGAACAACTTCGCCAAAGAAGAACGCGAAAGCGAAAAAACTTTTACGTGCCTACACAAAAACAGGCTAGGACACCTTTTTGAGCAAGTTCTTGAAAATTGCTAACTTCTCCGACCTGTACCATAATTATTAATTGCAGCCGTAAAGCATAATTTTAAAAATTATGCTGAATTCTGTTTCGCTTCGATGATTCCCGTCATTTTGAATTTCTCATATTACTCTCACATTGCTGTTGACCACCTGTCACATGCATGAGTAAGTAAACTTTGATCTGATGAAAGGAACTAAGTCCAATATGTGGTATTTCCCATCTGTCTGTTCTCCAAAACAAACAAACGTAACATTTGGTATCAATTATTTAACCTTCTCAAATGACTTGATACGTTGCACGTAAATGAGCTTTGCCCTCAACTAGTTATTTACACAATTTTTAAAAATGAAAATAATAAAATAATTAAGCGTACTTGACGGGGCGTCGTATGACAAGTAGCACTAGTTTAATCGCGTAGAAGAAAATCCACTGCTTTAATTTACGCAATGTTATCTCGCGTCATCACTAGTTATTGATAAACAATTTAACCTGACATTACAAACTTTCAGAGAAGACATTCAGCCAATTCAGGCGTGATTATAGTGATCACCACGAGAGTGGTTGAAGGTGGAGTGGAAATCATGCTGAGTTTGAGTCAAACCAATCCTCGGGAACAGAAGGAATCAATTCGAAGAGGTAGCTGAATCCGAGACAAAGAACTCGATCGGAGAGCGGGAAAGTGGCCGTTAGAGGAAGATTATATAAGAGTGCGACGAATGAAGTGCTTCCTCTTTTCTTTCTTGGGTTCGTGCAAATCGAAGGTGAAAAAGTGAAGCGACCGCAGATAAGACAGGAGACGAGCGTCGGCTGGATTTGAAAAGCAATAGTAGCAAGTGTGTATTAGCCGGAGAGCCGCTTAAGATATTGCGAAACGCCAAAACGAAGAAAAGCGATGAAGAAGTAGTCGGAGCAGCAAGTGGCAAAGTAATTTCAATAACGTTGACGGAAGCAGCGAAGAAGGGGCCCCTTTATAACTTGTAGACCAGTAAGTTTTTCTTTTAAATCTTCATTTTCGCTCTGTTACAAGTATGAATTTATATTATTCACATAACTAAATTTGAAAAGAAAGATGAGTTTGTGTAATTGAAGTTTATTTCATAAAGTATTTAAAGGTAAATTCAAAAAAAAAAAAACCTTAGATAACACAACTGAATTCGAGTTTCAGGTTGTAACGGGTTCGGCTTGGGTGGTAAATCGCGGGAAGAAAATTTGAAGTTAAGTGTTAGTGTTCAGAAGAGGTGTGTGGAGGGTGGTAAATTCTTGAGATACTAAGTTGCTTTTGCACGTTCACCAATCCTAAAAAAGAAAGTGAAGGCTTTTACTATATAAATCCAAAGAAATTTAAACGAGTCGAATAGTATTGAAAATAGCTTATGTCATGTCAAGTCAAAAGTGCTTTATTTAATACTAATTGTTATAAATTTCAAAAGTATATAAAGCGAATTCCAAACAATAATAATACTAAACTTAATGGCCGAAATGACTCCCTAAATTTATAAATTATCATTAACGCATTACATCCAAAAAAAAACTATAGCAAATTCAAATTAATAAAGATTATTACATATATTATGATTTGATTGGAAAAAGGAGGCTGTGAAATCCAAGGGTTTCTATTCACAGTTACAAATCTTGCGATATGATTCAGAAGGCGTTCAATATAAAGATATCGACTCTCGTCACTTCGCCAGTTTGATAAATTTTTCTATTCGATATATAATGTTTCCAATCCATCTTAGGCTTTCTGTACAAACCAGTTCATGCACGAAGACATTTCCTTTCGAAAACTCTTAATTTTTTCATAGTACTAGCATTCTAGTTGTACCAGATCTGACATCCATATGTCAAAACTGGTCTAACTAGGGTCTTGTAACAGATAATTTCGATCTTTTGATCAATATATCTGGAACGAAAGAGTCTTCGTAGGGCCATGACTACTTCAGTGCCTTACTGAGCATGATTTTTACATGTTCAGTATAGTACAGATACTGGTCGAGATGAACACCGAGGTATCGAACACAGGATTTATGTGGAACTCGTTCTGAACTACCCTCGCCAGCCATGATGTGGAAATCCTTCCAATTACGTTTCAAGTCTTGACTGACCGCTTGCAGCGTTGTCTGAAACTAGATTGTTTTGCACTTCTGCGCATTGATTTTCATTCGCCAATTATCAGTGTACAGATGTACATCATTGAACATTTTTTGGAGATTTCTCTGAACTATTGTAGCTTTTCGGTCTTTTCGCTACCAGTGGTTGCGTGGGTGAGACGTTAAAATCAAAGCCGTTCAATTGCTTGCGAATGAAGATTGAGAAGAGCAGAGGTGCAGTAACTGTTCCTTGCTGTAGACCATTCAAGACCTTGAACTCGCGCATTGTTGTCAGATTTCCGTCAGTTACAACAAATCATTTCCCGTATAAAATATTGCACATCATGGTGACAAGGTGTCTGGGGAACTTGTCCTGAAGGAGTTGAAAAACTAGTCCATCCAACCACACCGTATCGAAAGCTTTCTCCATATCAATGAGACATGCTCCAACGCAATGTCTATCATTTAGTTTCCAACAGATGTCTGAGGTTACTTTCGTTATTGCATGTGTGGTCGAATGCCTGGCACGAAAACCAAATTGGTGATTCGGCATCAACTCATTTTCCTCAATGTAGGCGTTTAATGCTCTGTTGAGTATCACTTCAAACACCTTGCTGATGTTAGGCAGCAAGCTGATTGGACGGTAGCTTTTCGGGCATGAAGATTCTTTTCCTTTCTTCAAGATCGGAAATACCTTAGCTTTTTTCCACATATTTGGGAAATATGAATTGCTCAACATGTTGTGAACAATGTACAACAATATCCTCATAGCAACCTCAGGCAAAAGTCGGAGAACTTCATTTAGAATACCATCAGTACCACATGATTTCTTGTTGTTTATCCTGCGAAACATGAAACACAAGCCTTCATAGCTGACAAAATAATCAATAAAATTCAAGCTCGGTATGAGGTCAGATGTTAATGTTTCATTGAAATGAAGAATTGATTGGCCGTTCAGGCTTGATTTGAAGTCGGAAACTTTTGCTTCAACGACCTATGAAAATATTTCATTCCCTCTCTCAGCGTTTGGTAGATGAACCAATTCCAAATGTGTTCCAATCAGCGCAAGTTTCTGCTATCCATCAAATATAATCCTGTTTCCATTTCTATCCGTCGTCGTACTATCAATTTCGATACCAAGCCTATCGAGAAGATTTATCTCATCACTGGTGACTTAAAGATTCGATACCTTCACTCGAGACTTCTTGCGGAATATGCTATTCACTTTCACGAAAATGCCACCTGGGTCCTGTGCGCTAATTCCCCTCAATTTTTCCGCCCATTGATTGCTGACTTCACTTCTGAAGTATGAATGGATTAAATTCCATACATTCTTCAGGTGTAATTTCAACAAAGCTAACGAGGGATGGGTGTAGTACAAAAATTGTTGATGCATGTGAGAAGAAGGCTTTTCAATCTTTTCAACCTTGCAATGGTTGGTGTTTCATATCCTTCCATATTGTTCGATGTTTAATCTTGGGAACTACTTTCTCAATCGTTTCCAACGTCAGCTTCTCTAACTTCGACAAATAGACATCTATTTCATCGTTAGTTAGATTCCTGTCATAAGGAACCATTGAGCAAGATTTGCCATCATCAGAAGGGGGACATTGCTTCCGGTACTCGCGATTAAACTTCTTTTGAAACTTTCACCAGTCAGCTTTTTTGAAATTCAACCGAGGATTTTCATGTTGGACTGAAATGAGGAAGATATCATCCCTTTGATTATTGATTTCCATTACGATTGCGTTATGGTCGCTATCGTTAGTTAGCACCTTCAGTTGCCGTTGAAGACTATTTAAGCTGAACTCTTGCGTCGGCAATGCAGAGGTCCAAATACAAGTTCGTCCCAGGGTTTGTTGGGAACTCCGACCTATATGGATTGCACCTGTATTCAATTCGGTTCTCTGTTATCCACGATTTCAGGAATACACCTCTTGAATTATAAGTGACGTTCAGCCATGATGTATGCTTGGCGTGCAGGTCACCAGAAAGAATATAATAACTATGCAGTCTGTTCAATTCGAGTATTTCAAACAAGGAATTGACCTCCTCGTTGAGCTTGAGAACAGTTCCGCCAGTTGCATAGGCAGAGATAACGAAGAGGTTATCCCCACCTGTCGACGAGATTTTGATAGCGGACACTTCAAGAGGTTCAAAGCTTTTGAATTCGACTGTTTCAATATTTTGGAAACAATAGGGTCTTCGAACTAATATTCCGGTGCCACCTCCCCCATCACCTATTACCCGATCGTTTCTTACACATTTAAAATCCTTGAATGTTATGGAGTGCCATGAACTGAGGTGGGTCTCAGTGAGAAGCATGATGTCAGGCTTTTGTCTGGCAATGAATTCAAGGAGATAATCATGCCGATGTATAGTAACAATGGAGTTGAGGTTGATGGAGATGAGATGAATCCTATCCATGGGAATGTGACTGGATGACAAATTATTTTGAGGCATTTGAAACCCCTAAACGATGAAAAACAAGATTAATTTAGTATCTTTTTTATCGATTCTTTCCGACAAAGAATTTAGTTTCTGTAAAATTTTGAGAGGCAGCTCATTATTGCCACATACATTATTCACACTATTTACCGCATTTTCTGCTGGTCCTGTAGCGGCAAGTGCAAATGATACTCCGGGCTTGACGAAGTTTAGAGCTAAGACAATGCGGTTTAGTTGTATTTTCTTTGGGACAAATTTTACTCACGCATCTTGATATGATGCCGGGTGAACAAAAAAAACCGCAGTTAACACAATATAATTTCTCTTTTGGCTCCGTCTGATCGAATTTGCTTTCACCGGGAGCATGCACGTCCTTGCATTTGACGCATCGGTAATGCATGGCGCAGTTGGCAGCCGAATTCCCTAATCATTGACAGTGATAACACTGGTTGATTTCTCGTTTCTGGAGGTGCTCTCAACTCACCACTCAGAAGTTCAAGTATCTGATTTGTTGAAGAGCACTTGGACTGCTCTTATTTGATATTTGCACTAAACAAAGTGATAAAATTTTTGTTTTCTACCGTCGACCTACTTGTCGCGAATGTTTAAACGGAGATAAGTTCAATTTGTGGTGCTGCTTCCTTGAACACCTGAAGAAGATCGACATTATCGTCTCCGCAGTCCAAGCCTTTCAACAAAATGGTCTGGTTCTTCTCACTTTTCGGGGTATATGTGAAGTGTGGAACCTCCCCAGAATTTGAAGCATTTTTTGTTGATTTGAAATCAGCCAGTGGTCTCGTTCTGATAGTTAGCTTTACGGAATTTGTTCATTTAATCTCGAAATTTGTTAATTTTTTTCGGCTGCCGAAAGCCGAAGCATGTCCTTTCCGCTTTGACCAAACACATTAATTGGTGGAACGTTCTCTATTGGCTACTTTTTAAGGAGGACCAACAGAACTACGGGCTGATTTCTCCTCCTTATTTTTATTATATAAAATTATCATCATCTTGACTAACATTACCTTGAATATTTTCATCAACCTCCATTTCTTGTTGGGGTCCGTCCAGCGCTGCATAGTAATTCTAGCTGTCGTTAGCGCCTCCAGCACTTCGTAATTCTTCTAAGATGGCTTGTTTGACAGCTTTTTCCTGCTTATTTGTTTGCCGTACCGGTTCTGCATATTGATTTTTTCGCTCTCTTATCAGTCTTATTTTCAATTCTTCAATTTCAGCTTGAAGTCGACTCACTTCTTGCTTATCTTCAACTGCTTGAGTCTTACGGCCACCATCTACGGAGTCCTGGGTACTCGTTTACCTTCGTTTATTGACGCTTGCCGCTAACTTCACATTGTTATTCTCCCCGGGCCCCCCAAACGGAGGGAAGCCGAGTTAGTCTTTGGTTTATTTGCTTTTGACGATTTTTTGAATTCCGTGAGTCGATGCCTTCGACGATGAATGCTTTCTCAATAAAATCAAAATTTTTTTTTGACTGGCTCACGAAAAAATTTATTCAATTTTTTGAAACTGACTTTTGTGAAAAATTAATTAATTTTTAAAATTAAAGATAGGAGCGATTAAAAACATGACTACACGCAACAAGTGCTAGACGTAGAACCCAAAATAGCTTCTGTTCCCTCGTTAGGAAGTACCAAGGAAAGTGTGTTTATTTGTAGTCATTCTAAATTTCTAGCCAAAAAAGGGTTGCGCTAAGTTGCATGCGTGTTCTTAGTGACAGTCAATTCGTTTACAAAATTAATAGAATAAGAAAACTTCAAAACAATAGCATATCACTCAGCTTCCAATGGCATGATAGAACGATGGCACATAACATTAAAAGCCCGGCTCATGTACAATGAAACAAAAAACTGAATCGAAACACTGCCAACCATATTGTTTGGATTGTACAGCATCTACAGCTCGCCGGCCGAGATGCTTTACGATGTAATGCTGTGACTGCCTGGGTAGTTCTTCATGGAGAACGAGTCAACAATCTTTCAACCTTCTTGGAGAAATTTAAGCGCAATTTAAGAAGGCTTAAACCAACACCTGCAACAGATCACTGTTCTGGCCGTATTTTTGATTACAAAGATCTAGCAACATGCAGTAGCGTCTTTCTGAATCTCGGAAAGTGTGTACCGAGTTCGAAATGACCTGAAGGAAAAAAACGTGTCAACACAACGTCTAAAGTCAGCATTCATTCTAAATCAAAATTTGGTTCTAATACCAGAAGTAACAAAAACAACATCAGTACGTCAAGTAGTCGTAAAAACATAATTTGGACTAAAGACGAAAGCTGTCAGATTCAACGTGAAGTCATAAGGGGAGAGATACTGTGGCAGTCCTGAACGTTTTACTTCGCCATCTGTATGAGGAAGCCTGACAGACTCGGATCTCGATAACTTGACTCTAATAAATACAATATAAAGACAAATCGCTTTTGATTGTTATTGAAGTGGCTACAAGATCCTGTTCACGAAATGATACCTATTACAAACGAAAATTGAAAACATTGATGTATCCATGTCAAAAACTTCATACTGACGTAATCGTTATCAACATTCAAAATCACTCAGCATTCCTTTGTAAGAAAAAAGTAGCTTCTTACATACATATACTACTTTTTATTTCGGTCTTTATACAAGTATATATGCTGTAATGAATTCCACGATGCGGAGTTTGTGGTGGAATAGCATGGAGCTGAGAATATTACTCTAGTCCAATTAAAATTGGATTTCAGCGGTTGCTTTGTACAGCGTTATATTCCGCTCTACAATGTGTTCAAGCAATTATGGCTGGCAGCAAGAAAGCTTGGACTACAATTCACACAACATTCACCCAATGTACATGATGATGTCGCCTAAGGCACTGGAGCGAGATTTTTGTACTGAGTCGTTTCGGATTGAAAAACCGCAAGTCCAAACCAGAGTGGTATGATACAGGCAAAGATTGCTTCCACACAAAAGGATAATTGCCTCGAGATTTGATTTTCACTTCGCACAAGAATGCTCGCACTCGATAATCTCTTCATTTTTTGCTTGAAGCTATTTTCCGATGAAGTTTATTATTTTATCATCACCGACACAATTTCCAGGGGATTTTCATTTAAAATAATTTCATTTTGTCGCTTTTGTTCGACAATTAAGCCATTGCTACATTGCTGGGCAAGTTGATCCTGCGAAATCCGTGTACAAGGGAGAATATCCGTGAAATTTAAATCAGAAAATTAAAATGTGAAAAAATTGAAATCGATGGCATTTAATTTATTTGTATGAGTAAGGGGAAGTTTAACATATATGCAAGCGGATATGTAGGATGAAGGTAAATTATGTAAAGAGGATTCACTGGAGTATTTTCTTGTTTTCCGGATACGGATGGACGTTAAAAATTAATAAGTCACACTATAGTCAAACGGAATGAGTAAAATTAATTTCAATTTGTAAAATGACTCATTTGCAATTTAAATGTTTCCATTTCGATCTTTTGGCGATAATGAATTGCGTTTACATGTAAAACGATGATTGTTCAATTTATTTTGATCGAATTAATTTTTTGACAACGATAGGAGATGCGTAGCAATGCAACAGAGATATATTAACTTGGAAATAAGGCCAAGGAGTACCTAAAGAAATGGCTTTAATACTTGTCATAAAACCAGGCATGCTTAAAAGGTTAACATCTTGGAACTACAATGAAAAAAAATTTTATATATTCCACCTTTTGATTTTCCTTTATGTGGAAAATGGTAAGTTTACTTTGCTTATCGAAAATTTATGGCTTTGAGATTCTATTCTTGGATGTATTCCACATACCAAGCAAACGAAATTGAAAACGAAAATAAGATTTCATAGAAGAAATATACATTTTCTCGGAAAACTGAAAACAATCGAAGCAAAACTTGCAACATTCGCTAAATTTAAAGATTTCAACGGTAGGTTAGATGAAATTTTGGAGTCAGAAATGTTATCTGTATCTGGTCGTAAAATTTATCCATACAAAAATTAATTTTGACAGATATGTATAATAAATTGGTCAACATATCATTGTTGAACCCATATCAAATTTTATGTGGCATAAATCATATAATAATTAAAACGGGTGGGGGAAATCCAGGTAAACTTTTATGCATAGATGTTCAAAGAAGGACAATAAAACAGAAATAATAACATCATAATTTTAAGGATGCTCTATGCTATCATAATATTAAAGATGCTCTACAGTAAACATATAAAAATACTAATGAAGCGATCCGTATGCTGGCTTAATACTGGACAAGTTACTTCTTTTATGATGCCTATTGACAATCTTCAATTTTCTAGGTGTTTTAACTACTGCAGTGAAATTTCAGTGGAGCTCGTCAAATATGGTGGAAGTGGTGTTGAAAAAGCTATCCATAAAATCATTCTGCAAATTTGGCAAAAACATACGCTGAGCAAACGAAGCCAACCAATTATTTTCCCCATTCAAAAAAAAGGTGACAAGTTATGGAGCCGAAACTGTAGAGGCATATTATTACTTTGCATGGCATACAGAATAATACCAAAATCTTGGAAAATAAAGTCAGATCATCTTAAACAATTTGAAGTTGCAGGCGAGTACTAGTCCAAGAGGGCAGAAACAATGAGTAAATCAAACAATATGTTCTGCATAGCAAAATTTGACTTATATGTATACAGATTCCATAAATTTTAGTTCGAAAAATTATATCTTGGTTATTATGCATTTTAATTTGCCGCCATTTTGTTACAAGCTGTTTTGATAACTCATCAATATTACTAACTTGTTATTTAAATTCCAACATATTTGTAGTGTCCAGGTCCATTGCAAACGTGTATCTCCCTAGTATCACGTGTTAATATTGTTGATGAAGGGCCCTCTACAGGGAGACGTGAGAGCACACCCCGGACAATATAGTAGCGGTGATGGTCGAATCGGTTGACAAATGGAACCAGGTGGTACACTATGTTCGGGCAGTCCTAAAAGATCAAAGGGACTCACAGCAGCCAGGAGTGTTGGGGCTGGGGGATCGCTTTTCTGGCACTTCCTCTTCCCCTCTCCCCTCCCACTAGAAGAGGAATACCCCAGCTTGAAGGCGCCTCACGGCGTAACAAAACGAGACCTGGCCCGAAGTAATGTGTCAAACGGTTCCAGACTAGGTTCTCATGTTGACAGGGGAGGTGTTTAGTGAGTTGTCCAGTCGGCTTCTTGCGAGCATGGGAGTCCTGCACTCTGTGCGTAAGTGGGTATTCCCCCCCCCTACCTAAAAAAAATGTTGTTGTGAATGTTAAATATTCAATCGAGTGTAATTTAGTTCGATTATTGTGAAATTTTGAGGACATATACAATTGCTGTCAGAAAACCTAAATTGTAGCTTTTGGAGAGTTTAGGGGTGCCATTTTGATTTTATAGGCGAAAGTGTTGTTGTTATTGTTATGGTCATAAATATCTCCCTTGATAATTATTTCAGATGTCCATCCGCGACGGAGGAAACACATTCTTCATGCATTTCCCCCCTGTGCCCCCACTGAAGCAAAAACTGACAGTTTAACAACTGTTTTGAAAAGCTCCCATGAAAACTTTTATTTCATACTCATATCGGCTACGTTTAATGAATTTTTTTTCAGGGGCCACTCTCCTGTACTGTTATCATCGATTAATGGCCAATCTTTTCGAATCCTAGAATGGTTACAAAACCCTTTTGCTAGGAGCTCTCTCCCACCTCTTTGACTTGTTTCACTTATGAGCATTTATTGTAGGTACTCATCTTCAGTCATTCATTAAATTGAATCATGTGTTCAAAACATGCACCTTAAACGTTGAAGTTGGGAAAAAATAACTCAAAATTATTCACTTTTCGCATTTAAAACAGCCACTATTTTGTTTTACGATTACTGATACCACTAGCTGAACCGATTCTCAGAGATATTCAAAACACCTATCATTCCTGAAATTTTCATGCAAATCCTAGCAAAACTGTAGTGTCTGAGTCAGTAAAAAGCGCATGTTGTTCCATAGCCATATGTTGCCATAGTAATAAATGCAGCGCATATTGCTGCATAGTAATACAGGAAAATTCAAACCGCTATAACATCGCTAAATATGATTCTATCTTTATGGAACTTTCAGGATAGATCAATCTTATAAATAGACATCTATGTACTGAATTTCATTGAATTTAAGGGTACCGTTAAGATTTTATTCAAGAAAACATAAAATCGATAAATCATACTATTGCTAACAAAGTTGAGTGAATTGCAACTTCTAACGTATTTGTTGTTGTTGTACTCACCAAGGCCTACATTCCTGATTTTTTTCAGATTTTTCCGATCACAGGTGTCCACTTGCGAGGGGGGGGACACAAATTTTTCGTGTATTTCCCCTCCTTGTGCGCCCCTTGAAGCAAACTTTGCCAAACTAAGACCTGTTTTGAAAAGTTCCTGTCAAGACCTTTTATTTGATATCCATATGGGCTACCTTCAATGAAATTTTTTTTTCGGAGGGTCACTCTCCTATGTGGGGAGACCCCCCTTAAATACCTTATAAAATTTTTTTGTAGTTGAACTTTGAAGAGATCACCACTTTACACCTACACACAAAATTTGATGTTTCTAGCTTAAGTAGTTTCCAAGAAAAACTGCTGTGACACACGGACGGACGGACGGACGGACAGACGGACAGACGGACAGACTGGTCGCGAAACTAGTAGGGTTTTTTATTTTACAAAACCCTAACAAGTTGGGTAGACAGACCTATGCTCATGTCAGAAGGGTTTTGTACTCAACTTACAAAATGCAGTAACCAGCAACGAATAAAATCAAGAAACAAATCAAAGACGATTTTATTGGAGAAAATGTGAAATTCGAGGATCATACTATTATTAACAAAGTTGAAAGAGTTTTGACTTCTGAGGTATTTGTTAGAGTTATACCCATAAATATCTCCCTTGATAATTTTTTCAGACTTTTTAGATCACGGATGTCCATTCGCGAGGGAGGAAACACATTTTTCATGTATTTCCCCCCCTGTGCCCCCACTGAAGCAAAAATGGTCAGTTTAAGAACTGTTTTGAAAAGTTCTCATAGAGAACTTGCAGTCGATACTCATATCGGCTACCTTCCATGAAATTTTTTTCCAGGGGCCACTTCTCTGTACTGTAATCATCGATTAATGGCCTATTTTTTCGAATCCTAGAATGGTTACAAAGCCCTTTTGCTAGGAGCTCTCTCCTGCCTCTTCGACTTGTTTTAATTATATGTACTCATCTTCATGACACCTATCATTCCTGCAATTTTCATGCAAATCCTAGCAAAGCTGTAGTGTCTAAGTCGGTAAAAAGCGCATATGGCATATGGCACATATTTTATTGGATTTAAGGGTACTGTTTAGATTTTATTCAAGAAAACATAAAATCGATAAATCATACTATTACTAACAAAGTTTAGTGAATTTCGACTTCTCATGTATTTGTTGTTGGTGTACTCATTAAGGCCTACATGCATGATTTTTTTCAGATTTTTCGGATGAAAGGTGTCCAATCGCGAGGGGGGGTACGCGAAAAGTTCGTAAATTTCCCCTTCCCCTGCCCCCTCGGTACTTATAAGGCAATTTTAAGACTTGTTTTGAAAAGATCTCATTAAGACCTTTCCAATGACACACTACTCGACTACCAATGGTGAAAATTTTTTTTTAGGGGTCGCCTCGCTATATGGGGAGACCCCCCTTGAACCCTTTTGAAACATTTTTTCACCCTTGAACTTTCAAGAGGTCACCACTTCTGACCTTTCCACAAAGTTTCATGGCTGTAGCCTCTATACTTTCGGAGAAAAAGTGCTGTGACATACAAACGGACGGATGGACGGACGGACGGACGGACAGACGGACACAGGTCGTGATTGCAATAAGGTTTTGTATTTTAGTACAAAACCCTAAAAAGAGCCAATGCAAGAACGGAATCAACTCGCGCAGACGGTGGGATACCTCAGTAGTGCTTGTTAGCGCTGGCAAACTTGCAGTGAATACCGAGTGGCGAATTGCATCGCAGTGAGTGTAAAAAGGTCTCGAGGAATGCGAAATCGCTATGGAAGAGGATAAAGAAAAAAAAAGACAACCGCGGCCGCTGTATTTCTGCCCCAAGATAAACGAATCGCCACCTCAGGATCCAGTTTCAACTCACAAGATGAAGGTAATGTAAATGAATCCCCTTACGAAAAATATTAATAACAATTAATGTCTCTGAAACAAAACGAAAAACAATGGAAAACCTATAATATTTTGGAAATTAAAATTACCGATACGCAAAATGAAATTTTTTTTAAAGAATAGTTTTTATTAATGTAAAAAAGAAAATTTGAAAATTACAAAACCAAATATAAATAGTTGTTTATTAATTTCTCTTTATTTATCAATCGTTCACCACGGAGACGCGAGCGGCGCGACAAAATTCATAGATATGAAGTGAAAATTTTGCAATTCTTAACTTACTTACTGGGTTCGTCTTGTAAAATAATTGTACAAAACCCTATTAAAATCGAGTCCTGTCTGTCCGTCCGTGTGTCACAGCACTTTTTCTCGCAAACTGCTTAAGTTAGAAACATCAAATTTTGTACGCAGGTGTAAAGTGGTACTCTCTTTAAATTTCAACTACAAAAAGAGTTCATAAGATATTTAAGGGGGGCTCCCCAAAAAAAATTCATCAAAGGTAGCCGATATGGATATCAAATAAAATGTGTTGATGAGAGCTTTTCAAAACAAGTCTTTATTTGACACTTTTTGTTTCGAAGGGTGCACAGGGAGGGGAAATACACGGCAAATTGGCGTGCCCCTCGCGATTTAACACCTATGATCCGAAAAATCTGAAAAAAAAATAATGGAGGTAGGCATTTATGAGTACAACAACATCAAATACCTTAGAAGTAAAAATTCGCTAAACTTTGTTAATAATAGTATGATATTCGAATTTAACATTTTCCCCAATAAAATCGTACAGCCACACTCAAACTGAACACAATTCGATATTTGAGTAGTACTGTAAAAGTTCTTAAAGCTTTGTAAGTTTGATGAAAGTCCAATGATATACACGGAAGTTATAGCCATTTGAAATTTCTCCAATTACAACATCAATAACAGATGATTTTGGTATTTTATGGACTTTCCATTGAATCAGTCGCTGCAGTTTTGATTTGATATTCTTGAAATTTTCAAATAAGGTCAATAACACTCATATTTTTGGTTTTCAACAAATGGCGACCGTTGAAAATAGAGAAACAATGGATTCTCTTCTAAACGTGCACATCTCTTTGACATATTTCTTGACTTTATTCGTTGCTGTTGACTGCATTTCTGAGAAGTTGAATACAAAACCCTTCTGACATTAGCGTAGGTCTGTCTACCCAACTTGTCTATTCTATTAAAGTGCGTTTAAAATTATTAAATTAAAGAATGAAAATCAGTGAAAATTTCCCGGAATTTTGTGAATGTGTGCTACGCAAACAAACATTTGATAGAATGCTTGTGTTGTTGTTTTTACGGATCGACGAAATATACTCGTATATAGGTAGTATTTGCATTCCTGACCAATCATTTCTCGGTACGGCAAATCCTGAAAAGGACACAAAAATAACACCACACATCTGCGTACACATTACACAGAACAATTCATAACATAAACAAGTTGGGTAAGCAGGAGAGTGCTCCTACCAGAAGGTCTTTGTAAACATCCTAGGGTTAGAAACAAATTTTCTAATAGCGTGAACCGATAACTTGAATTATTCGTCCAATACGTGGATATGAAATGATTCAAATTTATTCAAAAGATGCACAGTTTCTTTCATAAGCACAGTGCAGCCGCCATTTTGATCTAGCTTAAATGATTGTCATGAACACTCGGCCGATTGAACATGTTCAAGTCAAACACCATTCCTTAAATTTTCATGAAAATTGAAAGAAAATAAAAGTTCCTAGGTCAATTTGAAATATGTATCAACCATAAACACGGATTATTGTTGTTGTAATTCCATACAATTCAAATGGCTATAACTCACTTGATTATGATTCAATTTCAATCAAAGTTTGTGAACGTTACAATATTATATTAGTCTATATAATCAAGAAGTTTAAAGGTACTGTTTTGATTTTATGGGCAAAAATGTAAAATTTACAAATCATCAAAGTTGAGTGAATTTTGATTGCTGAGGTATTTGTTGCCCTTGTACTCATTAAGGCCCATATTCTTGATAATTTTCAGATTTTTCGTCTCGAAGGTGTCCAATCGCAAGGAGGGACACACAAATTTTCGGTACATTTTGCCTTCCCCTGGACCCCCTTATTCATAAATTGATTTTTTTATTCCAGATTCCAAAAGTTCTAATCAAGACCTTTCATTTGATATGCCATTCGACTACCTTTGATTAAAAAAAATGTTTAAGGGCTAATTCGTTATTAGGGGGGACCCCCTTAAAAAAATCTTTGAATTTTTTGCTAAGACCTTAACTTTAGAGAGACTATCACTTCTGACCTTTTCACAAAGCTTGAGCATTCTAGCTTCTATAGTTTCTGCGGAAACTAGCGGTGACGCACGGACAGTCGGACGAAGGGACGGATGGACAGAAGGACAGACGGATGAATAGACGGACAGAAAGGGCGCGAAACTAGTAGGTCTTTGTAAAAGAATTTTTAACAAAGACCTAAAAAGGAGTTGACCATTATTCATATTTTCATTATATATGTACAAGTATATTCTATATCTCATATTAATATTGCTGTTATTACTAATTAACAAATGAAAGATAATTACTACAAAAAAATTATTAATCTATCATCAAATCCTTGGTAATGTTAAGTAAATTACGAGGTGAAAGGAATGATAAAATAAAAATGAAAGTTTAAGAAAGTAACTTTTGTAATTAATAAAAAAGGAAAAAATAAAAAACTAAAAAGTTATAAAGTATAGTTATAAAATGAATTTTTAAAGGTGAAAATTGAGATTTCATAGTGTTGCTCATCCCAAACAACACCATAAGCGATCTCATAAGATTTGAACCTAACATTACCGACCCGCACTTTATTAACTTTTTTTGATAATCTAATAATGTAACCATCTGCAAGTAATTTAAATTTTCATTTATAAAATGATAACATGTTAGGTTACGGAAAGCAAGCCACATAACATTTTTAAGCTTTTTAACGTCATGTATGTTAATTAAACTTAAGTATCTAGGTTGCTCCCAATTCGCGTGCTACATTATGGACAACGCAAGCAGAAAGAAATGCCGAAAGCATCAAGAACCAACGCGAGCTTGAAACGAAACGCAAATTTTTGGCACTACGATTAGATCACACGGTAGCGGAAACTTTCAAAATTCATTAAACATACATATGTGGCACCATGAAATATATAACCCCTCGAGCCTATCGAAATCGAAAAACAAAAAAGCATTCAACGATGAGAGGAAATCCGAATTCGAATCATTGTTACCGCCATGTGACAAGAGGTGTTCGTCATATCGGCGATAATTCGCGGGCTTTTACATCATTTCTCAAATTAAAGTTTCATACTGCCTATGTTTTCATTCATTTTATTTCTGATATAGACTTCCAATGAATTTTGATGCAGTATAAAGTTCGATTAATTTAAATTCGAGCCTGAATACTGTCGAAATTTACAGGGAAATGATTTTGAGTGCGAATGTAAACGTAAGGCTATCATTTAAGCCAACATTCCTATCAGATGTTAATTCACTGAGCTTCCGGCCAAGGATAAAAACTTAATGCTCCACTGCCGCAAACATCTTCACACTCACACAGATCCAGCAGAGATGCATACATGCCACCAAAGAGGAACAAGCCGAGTAACGAATTTAGAGATGCTGCCATGATAACACGCATACAGGACGAAGACACTCGCGAACTTAGCACTTCATTGGGGGCAAATAAAGTACAAGTAAAGCACGAACTCGAAGCGGAACGTAAATTAAAAGTCGCAGCAGCGGAAAACGTTGCGTTCAAAGAACCCAATTCATCAGAAAATAAACACCTAGCATGTCAAGGCGTATATTTCCATAGTCCGCCAATCAGTGACAACATTTTCTCAAGGCAGGAATGATTTGTGATGGGTAATGACTCTAATTAAGCGACCATGAGTCAGGACTTTATCTTCGATCACTCTGCGAAGACCAAACGGTTGTCTATTGTGACAAAATACGGATACAACTTTTGAATGTCTTATCTCCTCTTCTGACTGGCTAATGATATCGTGCCAAAGCGAACCATTCACTTTTTTCACACAAATTCACTTATATCCACCATGAAAATCAAATGAACAAAACCGCAACATTCCCGAGGACGGATTCAACGACCGAAATTATGTATATAAACTATATACACTCCAGGCATTGGCGCGACGATAGGACTACGGCGGGGACGAGAAAGTGGAAGCGCCCGCCTCGGGAAAACGGAAGCGCCCGCCTCAAGAAAGCGGAAGCGCCCGCCTCAAGAAAAAAAGGATAAGCGAGGATTATTGATGAAATCGTTATCTCGCGTCGTGATGTAAATAAACATAACTGACAGTTCGAACTGTGAGTCAAATGCATTTAGCGCATTCAGCGCGTTGTGAGTGAAATCAAAACGATGGGGGATTCTTTGACATACGAAAAAAACCACTCCTGAAACATGATCTCCCCGGTGGATGAGAGGAAGGTTATTTAAGCCCGGGAAGGTTGGCGCGCTTTCTCTTTTTTTGGAGTTTTCGATCATTTGACAGAGGATTAAACGGAGTGGTATTCGGCAAGGAAATTTTTTTGAAGTTGAAACAAAATCTGGGCTTTGGAGCGATAAATTGGGACAAGACAACTGATGCCCGGCGCCAACGATATTAAAAAAACGGAAAAAGGGGCCCCTTGCCAGAGTAGGTATTAAACAAATGTAAGTGGCTTAAATTTATTTTATCCGAGGTAAATTTATATTGGACCAGTTTGTAATAAAATATAGGATATTACTCAGAAGTTAAAAGCTGAAGCATCATGCAAGCAACATCGTAGTTTCGTGCTCCTTTAACTCTTGTTTACTTTTCGTATCTAAATATCTTCTAGTTAAATTTTTTACTGTGCAGCCAGTTTTTTTCGATCGTTTGAGTGCAGTGATCATGTGATTGAGAGTTTTCATGAACTAGAAGTGATTTAATTTGAGACTTAAAGTTTTCCTGGAAAAGTTGCATTTTTTGAAGTTTAACTTGTTTACTATTGTCGGTTCAAGATCGTTACTGATCATAGTGACATCTGTTAAGTTTTAAATTTTGTGCTTGTGCTAAAATAAGAGATTTTCAGACTAACTACTTACGACGTTAGCCCAGACAGAAACCTTTTTTACATATCTTCTTTATTTTCGGCCAACTTATTCCAGTGCCATCTTGTGCAGATTATAGTTTCTATATTTCACTGCAGCAAAGACTCTTTGGCTAGTAAACTCTTATTTTTATATTTCTTTTTGTATTAATTATGCAGTGCCGTGCAACAAAGTGCCCTAATTCCACCGCAAACTCGCCTTTCATAGTGTGTTCGAGTTTCTGCGGACTTACTTTGCACTGCAGCTGTGTGGGCTTGTCAGCACGGATTGAAGATGCAATTATTACAACTTCTGGAACATACTGGTTTTGCAGTCGTTGTCGTTCATCATCAATGTCGCATTTTGTGGACAAATTGAAAGTGGCAAAACTAGCTTTGGAAACTACTTTAAAACAAGCTACATCTATGCTGCACTCTGTTCAATCTGCTCTGCAAGATGTCGATAAAATGTTCTTAACGGACGACTCATCTTATGAAGAAAATGCTACTAATGGAGAAAATGCTGTTGCCTCTTGCGTGGTGGCTAGTCCTTCTTCACCTTCACATACGGGGGTTAAAGCGCGCCAAAAACAAAAAGCTAAACAGCAGGAAAAAATTGCAAAATCTCCCCCTACAAAAGTCGTCAATACTGTTGTGCAGGCAAAAACTGCAAAATCACCCCCCAAAAAAGTCGTCGACACTGTTGTCAACGATGGAAATATCATTCTTAGTTCCAAGAATGCCTTTCTACATCATCGCTCAATGAATACATTGGTCGAGCAGCACAGCCATCATCAACCTGTATTGACTGCATCTTCTGACGTTATTTTAGTGGATTCTGGACCTCATGATGCCCCAGCCACCTTGTTTCAAACTGGATCAATTCGGCAGAGTTTAGCAAAATCGGACGTACAGGTACAAGGTGCCATTTGTGTTCTATCGATTGCAACACTTGATCAACCGCCAATGCCTCTACCCACATCACTATCATCAATTTCTGAGTCTCAGAGTTATCTTCCGCCGCTCGATATTATCGCTCCACCGACTCAAATTTTTATCTCGCGTTTGAACTACCATACAAAACCAGAATTGATCAGGAGTTACATCGTGGCAAAGTTAGGGTATGAACCTGCTTTGCTGATAGTCAAGAAGCTAACTCCAGAAAATCTCGACTCGCAAACGATTGCTTCATTCCGCATCACCACCAGTTCGGATATTAAAGTCCCGCTTAAATCTAATTTCTGGCCTCATGGTGTTTTTGTTAAGGAGTTTGTAAGTCAACCGCGGAAAAATTTTCGGACGGGTGTTCGTCGGAGAGACAGAATATGAGTAATTCTCTTAATTTATATTATCAAAATGTTCGCGGTCTAAGAACCAAGACCAATGAATTCCGACTTTCTTCTATTGTTTCTCTTGATGACATCGTATGTTTATCGGAATCATGACTGACCGAGGATATATTGGATGTTGAAGTTCTTCCTTCTCATTTAGTGTTTCGTAAAGATCGTAACCGTTTCAACTCTGGCAAGTCTGACGGAGGCGGTGTGTTGATAGGAATTCGTAAAGAGACTTTAATAGCTTCCGTATGCAATTTCAAGGCGTCACCTCCAGTAGAATGTATTGCTGTGTCTGTTACCTTGTCCTCAGTTGCAACCTTACTGATTTTGTCTGTATATATTCCTTGTGAAAGTTCCGTTCTTGTTTATGAAACATTCCTTTCAGAAATTTCTTCATACATTTTTAAGCAGCTTTCCCTCTTCATTGCTTTTAATTTGTGGGGATTTCAACTTACCCCATGTTGTTTGGAATAGCACATTTTCCGAAATTCTATCTTTTGACAATTATTATGTTACCCTTTCCTCCTTCCTTTCTTTTTGCTCACTTTCACAATTAAATGACATCCCTAACGTTAACAGTAAAGCTCTGGATTTAGTTCTGTCTAATATACCGAAATCTTGTGTCTCCCTGCAGGCTGCCCTTACCCCCTACATAAAACCTGATCCTCATCATCCTCCGCTTCATTTGCTGATTGTTCTGGTTCTGTTATCCCTTCTAGCTTTAATTTTCTAAAAGCCAAATATTCTGATATGGAGTTAGAATTAAATTCTGTTAATTGGTTTTCTTTTTTTCGAAACTTAAGTGTTGATGCAGCGCTTCAAAAGTTTTATATTTTTCTTGAATCCGTGATAACCAGTTATACACCGCTCTCTGCACGCAGAAGGTTAAAAGATGCACGTTGGTTTAATAACAACATCGCTTCCGTCTTAAATGCCAAGGACGCTGCCCGCAGGAAATATCACTTGACGGGCTCTGAGGTTGTTATAAAGGTCTAAGAACTGAAGCCAATAGTTTAATTAAAAGTGCTAAAAGCCATTATATTGATCACGTGGAGGGCTCCATAAGGTCGAGTGCTAAAAAGCCTTTCTGGGCCTATATAAATTCGTTTAAAAAGTCCTGCGATATGCCCTACTCAATGAATTCTGATGGTATCACGTCTTCTGATAATGGGGAAATTTGTGAACTCTTTGCGCAACATTTTTCTTCTTTTTATAGTAAGACAAGTGGTGCAGCATCTTCATTCATCGATGGTCCAACCATGAATTTGCCATTTGCATATGTGAACCCTGTTGAAGTTGAATGCCTATTACATGGTCTGGATGGCAGTATTGGTTGTGGCTCAGATGGAATTCCCAATATATTTGCTAAATCTTTGTCGTCTTCGCTGTGTGTTCCTTTGTCCATCTTATTTAACCAAAGTCTCGCAGATGGTTGTTTTCCCACAAGCTGGAAAAGAGCTAATGTCTTTCCCATTTCCAAATCTGGAGATAAAGCAAGCGTGTCCAATTACCGCCCCATTTCACTTCTTCGCTGTTTTAGCAAAGTTCTGGAAAGAATTGTATACAAACAAGTTTATCCTTTGTTGCTTCCGTTTTTCGCCAATGAACAGCATGGGTTCATCAAAGGTAGATCAACTCTTACCAACCTTTTATCTTTAACAAATAAGATTGCTGCTGAGTTTGATAAGGTGAACCAAGTAGACGTTATCTACATATACTTCTCTAAGGCCTTTGATTCAGTTGATCACCTGATTCTTATCCAAAAATTGAGTAATTTCGGCTTAGGCAGTTCTATTGTACATCGGTTCTGTTCTTATGTTGCTGATCGGAGTTGTGTTGTTACCATTAATTCCCATAAATCCTCTCCATTTTATCCCTGTTCTGGAGTTCCACAAGGCTCCATTCTTGGTCCTCTGTTGTTTCTCGTATTTATCAATGATATTCCTTCCCTACTCAACTCCCGTGCACTCATGTATGCAGATGATTTGAAAATATTCAGGGTGATCGAATCTGTCAATGATTGTATTATTCTGCAGAAAGACCTGGATATACTAGCTGGCTGGAGTGCAACTAATCGGCTGAAGTTAAATGTAAACAAATGTTTCAAGATGACTTACTCCCTTAAAAAGTCTTCTTTTGATTATAACTATGCGATTGCTAATGTTTCTTTGAGAGCTGTGGTGTCCCACAAGGACTTGGGAGTATTTTTTGATACCAAGCTTCATTTTGGACAGCATATAACTCATCTAGTATCTAAAGCATCTCGTATGTCAGGTTTTATCCTCAGATCCACAAAAGATATTAAAGATATTTCATCGTATGTTTGTTTATTCTTTTCTCTTGTTCGAAACATATTAGAGTATTGTTCGCAAATATGGAGTCCGCATCAACGTTACCTAAGAGATGCTATTGAAGCTGTGCAACGTAAGTTTACTCGGTTCCTTTTTTTTAAATTCCGTATCCCGTATTGCGCTTATAGTGATCGCCTGTCTTTTCTGCGCATTCCTTCATTAGTCTCTCGCAGAGTTTTTCTCGATGAATGCCTTCTTTTCAAGCTTTATCACAATTTGCTTCCTATAGGCCTTGGCATTGAAATTTCCTCCTTCAATACCGAACGTCCAACTAGATCCTCGGTAGTCTTCAATGTTCCCTTTGCTCGCATTGATATTTTATTTTTTTCGCCTGCTGTACGACTCCCACGTAATCATAACGCGCTTGGTCTTGGTTTAATACCGCTGTCTTTTGCTAAATTCAAAAAAAAAACTTAAGGAATCGGTTCTTCTGTTTAACTTCGAAGAATAATTTTTCTATTTCTAATTAATTTATTGTATTTTGTACTTAGTTTCCTTTTTCATTTAATTTTTTATTATCCTTTTTGGATATATTGATTGTATGTATAAACTTTGTTTTATTTTTTGTTAGTCTATAATGTATTTGGATTATATCTGTTTTATAGATTAAATAAATAAATAAAGTCGAGTAAAGCTAACATCCGATTTTTTCTTACCATGCTACCATATAAATACATTCCTTTTCAGCTGTGAATGGTGTGGCTCGGGAATTCTTTCCTCAGGACGGTGATCAGGCAGAAAGGCCTAGGAAAATTAATTAAGGTAGTAATGTTCGGCGGGTGCAGTGAATATTAGTGTCATTTCAGTTAACTTCGGTTGCCCTGGTGAGGGAAACTACGAGTATTATGTGATGGTGTAAAATTCTAACTCGTTCTGCATGGGAGGGTTTTTGGAGGGTGATCTTCACGGCTAGGTGGCAGCGAGCAAAAAAACGTGCACAAGTGATAATTTTGCTCCAGAAGGTCGTCTTCTCGTTCGGACGACCCCTTTGGAGGCTTGGAGAATCGAACAAGTGGCGCCCACGCTCGTCTTCGGGTGAGTTAGTTGGGTCGGTGGAGCTACAGCTAGAGTAGCCCCAACATATCGGTGAGGCAGCAAGGGAATAGGTAACAGAATATGTAAAATTAAGTTTAAGAAGTGAAGAGAATAATTTATTTGATGATGTTCAAATATAGGATGTATTTCTAAAAGAACATCATCTTTTCTTTTCAGTAAACATCCATTTTTTTCAAAGGAAAGTGACAGTGAAAGAGAGTATGCCGCTAAAGATGTAGAGTTTTAATAATCCTCGAAAGGTCAATTTCGTTTTGCGATTGCGTGGTGCCGTAGTTTGGCGTGGTGCCGTAGTTTGGTGTAGTGCCGTAGTTTGGCGTGGTGCCATAATTTGGCGTGGTGCCATAGTTTTGTTTTTTAGTTTATTTGGGGCCTGAGTCGGAGAATATTCTTGGACACGTGATTTTGATTAAGATTGCCTTTTTCTGAATCCTCTCTTTTGGACTCGCTGTGTGGTCGGCAATAGATGTAAGGTAAGGCAGAGTAAAGTCTAGTTGTTGGTAGTTGATTAACGCGTTTCAAATCAGGCATTGTAATCGGTGGCTGATACTTATATTTTGGGCTTTATCTGCTCACAAAACACTTGCGTTCAAAGTCCCTCTCCAAACTAGCTAGCCTGTCAGCGGCCGCCTTGAAGTTGACTACAGGTGTGCAGACTCGTTGACCTGATGGGTAGAATCCATAGATACATTTCCAGACTTAACGTCTATAACTGATGAGAGGTCGGTTTGGATTTCTTTCGGGAAATCTCGAACCAAACGGACGAGGAAAAACCACTACAGTTTAAAAGTCAAGCAATTGTTTGAGTAACATAGATATTGATTTTCGTTGCCATTAAGCAAAAATATGACAGTATTGATCGTAATATACTATAGCATAACAATTACCCACCGATGCCTTTGACACAAATATCAGACCAAAGCAGAGAGATCTCCAGTGCTATTCGATTTGGATCTAAAATACGTCATTAAGAAGCTGCTTGTTGATACAAGAGGCTCGTTACTATGCAAGTTGAGCCAATCGGTAGTCTATACAGATGACATCAACATTTTGTGAAATTCATTAACAACTGCAACAGAAACTTTCCGGAGATTCAACACCGAAGCAAAATTATTAGAACTACAAATCAATGAAAATAAAACTAAGTTCACGACGCAATCAAGAAAAAATATCTCAAATAACCAAAATATCGTACTTGACAAACACAATATAGAAAATGTTGGTGAACTTGTGTATCTAGGTGCCAAAATGACGAGAACCGGTAATGAAAGAGACGAAACACGCCAAAGAATAGAGCTCGCAACGAAGAAATTTTCTTTTGTTTTGACAATTTTGAAGACCAGCTGCATATACACGAAAACAAAGCTCCAAGTATACAAATCTGTGGAAAGACCTGTGTTATGCTATAGGGTTAAAACATGTACCCTATTCCAAGCATCCGTAAACATATTGAATACCTTTGAGGAAGGGATCCCGGGCCAAATAATGTGAGCAAAGATTGATGGAGACCCATAGTAAATTCGATACAACCATGAGCTGTATGAAATTTTTGACGAGACGGTGGTCTCAGTTGTAAAACCAAAGCAGTTGCAACGAACCGACCACAAAAATTATATGAAAGAAGAACGGATACCCGAAAAGGTATGCTTTGTGAGAACTGAACGGCGAGGAGTAGAGAAAAAACCGAAGATATGCTGGTCTTACTCGATCGATGAAGACAGTTCATCGCTGCCCGAAATTGGGGAACGTGGTCAACATACACTGACAATTGGAGGCATTTGTTACAGGAATTGAGGTCCTGAGAGGGGCGTCGGCGATACGAAGAATAGGAAGTGAAGTACAAGAAGATTTATTGGGACGGCTGAGACTACAAAGGATATTTTCAAGAAGTTTTTTATTTTCTGGTCACAATATTCAACGGAGAGGCAGCAAAAATTGAATATAGACCAAACAAGAACGCAAGAAGCCTGTAAAGAGGAATGGAATTAAATCAATTGTTAGTAGGATTTTCCATAATTTGCTGTAAGATCCTCATTTGAGTTTGAGCATTTGTTGAATTGAAAGTAAACTCAGGATTTAGTTTCCATTTCAGCCAAACTATAAGATCAGTGCAGTTCAGCTCAGAAAGTAAATCCCCATGTAAAAAGTAAGGGGGTGTTCGCGAGGTTGAAAATTGGATCAATATAAGAGAAATTAGTCAAACAGTGAGAAGGTATGTAGTGTTTGACTGGTGAAATCCGAAATAGTTTAATTCTTACCCGGAATTGCTATTTTGAGCAACGTAACTGAAAGCGTGGTAAATTTCAATCAAAAAATTAAAAGCTGTGTGTTTCTTTAATTACTTCAAATTATAATCTAAACAGGTCAGTACAGAAAAAAAAACAAGTTTTTAAGTGTCTTAATCAACATTTGTTCATTAAAATTAGCCTTGATTTCATATTTACATCCTTAGTCCTATATTTGGCATGAAATTTAGAGAAGGTGGTTCTGACGTGTATACGAATTCTCATCGGGCCATCACTCTTATCAGATACACACCGGTAATGGCGACCACCGATGAAATGATCCATTTAAAGTTTAGCTAAGACAAGTACTTACAAGAGTTAAATTTCCTCTTGCAAGTACTTGTCCTAGCTAAACTTTAAATGGATCATTTCATTAGTGGTCGCCATCACCGATGTGTATCTTTTAAGAGTGATGGCCAGATGAGGATTAGTACACACGTCGAAACCACCTTCTTCTAACACTTTTCTTCTCTAATAATTTTTCAGAGGAAATTATAAAAAAAAAAATATGGAACTCATTCATGTAGCTACAAAGAATTCCATAAGTAATTTAAAAACTCATTCTTAAAAAACAAAATAACATAAACAAAATTAAAGGCGAGATTTTATGTCAGCTTAATTGATGCAGTGCATGTTCTCCTCAATGTTATCCGACTGGAAGAATTTCAGTAGAATACGAGGAGTGTTCAGAATGTAAGGTGACTTGAACTTTTTGGAAAAAATATTTATTTATTCGTCAATACTTATGTTGTTCCCTTCGAAGTAATCAATACATTTGTGCCTATACACTTGTGTCAACGCATTTTTCAATCCTCGAAGCACTTCCCGTTAACAATTTTCGGTATAGCCTTGAGGTCTTCCAGCGATGCAGTCTTTTTTCTTCTCAATCGTTGCAAATCTCCTTCCTTTGATAGGTCTCTTCAGTTTTGGGAACAAGAAAAAGCCACAAGGGGCCAAATCCGGTGAATATTATGGCTAAGGCATGGTTGTAGTATTGTTTTTGGCCAAAAAATTCTTGATCTTTGTTCCATTTTTTTTATAGCAAAAAATCGCCAAGCACGCAAAACACTTCTACCCGTTATAGCTCTCACGAACAAACTTAACAAATTATATAGCTGAAACTGTAAATACATGTCCGTGACGAGTGTACTAACATAAAAATAAAAAAATCGATAATCGAATGTAAGTTGCCCGTGAAATTTGAGAAGTCATCTACTTTTTGTACACACCTTGTACTTATATTTGGAATGGTTGCATTTTCTGGCTCAATATAGCTTTGAGTCTATTTGGAATCGATTCAGCCAGCTCTCCTGTCATTTCCAGGATTATTTTATGCGATCCTTCTTGCAAATTATATTTTAATCATTTTTGTTGTAAATCATGTGGTTATGATTGTTTTCCTCCAGGAAAGCCAATAAATTCGTAATCACATTTATGTCGGAGGACTGTGCCGAGAGAACCATCAAATGTAGAAAATTCCAAATAAGCCAGGCTTGAACGATTTCTGACTCATGGCTTAGGGTCATTATCTTTGAAGAATTGAAATGCATGCCTAATTCCGAGTTGGTTGGAACTTTTTAGTAAATTTTCCTTTGGGATATTAATAAGTATAATCTTGTCCATATTCTCTTCAATAAAAGCCAGCTTTCTTACAGTCTTATGTACATTGTCTTTTTGGGCTCTGTATTTGGCTTCCACCATACGTACATCTAAATCCTTTGAAATATGTGAAGGAAAAAAGTTTAGGGTAGCTTTCCCAATTTGAAGGGTTTTGTAAAATAATTTTACAAAATAATTTTACAAAACCCTTCTAAAATCGCGTCCTGTCTGTCCGTCTGTCCGTCCGTCCGTCCGTCCGTGCGTCACAGCAGTTTTTCTCGGGAACTATTTAAGCTAGAAATACCAAATTTTGTATGTAGGTGTAAAGTGGTGCTCTCTTCAAAGTTCAACTACAAAAAATTTTTATAAGGAATTCAAGGGAGGTCTCCCCATATAGGGGAGTGACCCCCCGAAAAAAAAATGTAATCTAAGGTAGCTGATATGGGTATCAAAGGAAAGGTCTTGATGAGAACTTTTCAAAACAGGTCTTAGTTTGGCAAAGTTTGCTTCCAGGGGCGCACAGGGAGGGGAAATATACGAAAAATTTGTGTCCCCCCCCCTCGCGATTGAACACCTGTGATCCGAAAAATCTGGAAAAAAATCAGGAATGTAGGCTTTGATGAGTACAACAACATCAAATACGTGAGAAGTCGCAATTCACTCAACTTTGTTAGTAATAGTATGATTTACAGATTTTATGTTTTCTTGAAAATAATCTTAACGATACCCTTAAATTCAATGAAATTCAGTGCACAGATGACAATTTATAAGATGGATCTATACTGAAAGTTTCATAAAGATTGAATCATATATAGCGAAGTTATAGCGGTTTGAATTTTCCTGTATTACTCCTGTAGTGAAACAAGTCAAAGAGGTGGGAGAGAGCTCCTAGCAAAAGGGCTTTGTAACCATTCTAGGATTCGAAAAAAATTGGCCATGAATCGATGATAGCAGTACAGGAGAGTGGCCCCTGAAAAAAAAAAATTCATCAAAGGTAGCCAATATGAGAATGAAATGAAATTTTTCATGGGAGCTTTTCAAAAAAGTTCTTAAACTGTCAGTTTTTGCTTCATTGGGGGCACAGGGGGGAAACACATGAAAAACGTGTTTCCTCCCTCGCGAAGGGACATCTGAAATAATTATCAAGGGAGATATTTATGAGTATAACAATAACAAAAACCTCAGAAGTCGAAATTCGTTCAACTTTGTTAATAATAGTATGATCTTCGAATTTCATAATTTCTCCAATAAAATTGTCTTTGACATGTTTCTTGATTTTATTCGATCTGGTGACTGTATTTTGTAAATTGAATACAAAACCCTTCTGACATGAGCGTAGGTCTGTTTACCCAACTTGTTGTTATTAATGAGCGGCTTGTTTCATGCAACTTGGGCATTGAAATTATCGTCTCTTAGTACATGGCGTATGGTCTTAGCACGGCCTTTTCTACCAAGGCTGGTAAATAATTTAACTGCTAATTTAGGAGCCAATGCATCAGGGGTATCCATTATTTTCCAAACGATTCATTGTTTACTCGTATATGCCTCATTCAAAAGTTTGTTTGATGCATTTTTACCTTTGTTTCCCAATATTTCTTAATTTAAAACCTTTCAATTATAAGGTTGGTTGCTGATAAGCTTAAATTAACCATTTTGCGTAGAGGTTCTTCTTTTGCTTTTTAGTACTACAGCCCCTCTCGGGCCTTCGCTTAGAGATAGTTAGAGTATCCCATTTTCATGACCGTATTAAGTTCTTCAGAAGTTGGTTTGGTCAGTACCATGCTCGTGTGTGTCTGCTCAGCTATGATATGATCTGATGAAATCAGTACGTATCACCGAAAAATCCCCTGAACTAAATCACGTTGCTCACCAACGAGATTTGAACCTAGGACCTTATGCGCCTTATGCTCTAACCACTAGACCACACAGACTAGAGTTTCGCCATTTTTGAAACGATGAATCACTAATTCTGTTGCTCAACGAATATACGCGTTATAGTTTCTTGGCTCAGTATTGAGGTAACCTATTTTACCATTACCTCAGTGGAGAAGTACTCGTATTCTTCATTGCTTTTTTCCTTAAAATCTGACACAATATCGAATGTTTCCTGGAACAAATTTTTTTCATCTAGAAAAAGGAATTTAATAAATATTACCTGGAAGGCATCCTATGTTTATTGATTATTGACGTCAAAAAATAGAATACGAAAATAAAACACCCACACTGGAATGCCTACACTGTTATCGATGCTCTGCCCTAAAAAACTTTCATCTGTTTTGCCCTGTCTCACGTATGTATGTGAATCTGTTGGATTATTTAAGGCTCAGTTTCCGCGGGTCAAATAGCGAGTACCATTTGCAATATCCAATGAAAAAAAAATAAACAATCTGATCTGAATTCAGATACAATTGTTCATCTTTGATTTTACGTTTTATACGGGGATTATTCTACTGGGAGCATTTACCATTGTCCAATCACTCCCCAGGGCGTATTTAGTCCTTAAACTTAAATACAAATCATGAGCTTTTACGTCCATATGTTTGTTTCATTCATTCTTGCTATATATTACACTTGATCCTGTGGAAGAATGAATCTGGCGTCTGCAGCACGTCAACACTAGGAGTGTGGCAGACATAAATACCTTTCAACATGAAATGAATATTAATCAAATGCATATTCCTTGCAAGATGGGCTTCTAATAAATGCTTCAAGGAGGTGAAACCCGAGGCTTATATTTGAATTTCTGATGTGAATTCCAAAAGGGAATCTTTCACGTACAAAACAACATGTATTAAAATATATTATTGTTAGATTTGGAAGCTATTGTTTAAGTTTGGTCAATTCTTGTGAATTCAGGTGTAGAATAATTCCTAAGGTAATTTAAATTTAAGTCATCATGTCTCACAATGTTTCAAAAGGTAATTTTGTGTTAAGAATCAAATAGCAGATACAAAAGGATTAGAAATTTAAGTTAAATGTACATTGGGAAAATTTGTTTCAACATTACAACTGAAGATATCCAGTTACCTCAAAATTTGAACTAAAGCCAACTGCTAATATATTATATACCATCCTCACCGATTTATTTAGAATATTCACGGGTTTAAGATAAAGAGTATTTCACAGACTTTCTAATGATACTTTGCAAAGTATTCTTAAAAGCATGATCCTTGCGTCCATTTCTTTAACTCGTTTTGATAATAAGCAAATTATGAGTTTACAACAGCTTGAATGGTTAGAAGCATGCTCTTGTCCACTAAAGGAAGGATTTGGGAAATTTATCAGAAAACGCAATTTGTCAAGATTCGAACTCTTTTTGAGTGAGGTTGGTAAAAGAATCACATCTCTTACTACTTTGCACCACATTTTCTATGCCTTAAATTTAAGCCAAGCAATGAACTCTACTCATACGATGCAGGATGTAAAATAGCAAGAGATATGTTCGAAGCTCAAGGGCACAGGATGTAATCCTCAGTCTGTGTTCTAGGAAACTTTCTCGTTTCACTCTCAGTACGTGTATGCTAGGATGTGAGCATGGGAAAATCGTTGCAGGCACTACATCTAGTCAAATCAGGAAGTTACATTCATACACAACGCTCCAACTGCTCCATCTCATTTGGTGAACTCATGTGTCTCGTTACAGATATACATACGAATATGTGTACCTTACGGTTTGGTAGATTGTGTACTTTATCCCGCCATAAATAAAATTCACGTCAAATTGACGGAAAATCTCCGGCGAACGTGCAACACATTCAAATCGATCGACCAACACCTTAAAATGTTTCGGAAGCAGAATTGTAAGGAGATCACGTTTAGTTTTAAGTTTTATAACAAGTCAATGTTATACGCTGCAAACATTTGTTCGTGCAGGTTAAGGTTGCCTTTAGTGCTCGTCCAAGATTTAGTTTAGAAAGTTGAAAATGGAAGTTTGGTTGTGCTATTCAGGTCAACATTTTGTTGGTGCATGACTTAGAATGTAAAAGTGAAATTAAGGGTTCAATAATACAATGGCGAAGTAATGAAATACAATATAAGTTATAGGAATTATTACACTTCGTATAAGATTCAAAGTAATATATAATATTCTAGCTAAAACTTCAAGTTGTGCAAAATAACTTCAACATAAGTTGACTTAGAGGGTTTTTAATTTTGGGTTTGTTTTAAGGGTTTTATAAAGAAAATTGTACAAAGACCTACTAATGTCACGACCTGTCTGTCCGTGCGTCGCAGCAAATTTTCTCAGAAACCATACAAACTAGAAAGTTCAAAGTGTTTGATGAGGTCAGATGTGTTGTTCTCTCAAAAGTTTTGGTCTTATAAAACATTTAAAAATCATATAAAGTGGGCCTACCCCTAATGCTGATCCTTAAATATTTTTATCAAATGTGGTCGAGTGGTGTATCAAATAAAATATCTTGATTAGAGCGTTTAGAATCTGAAATGAAAAAGTCATTTTATGCATCAAGGGATCTAAGGAGAGGTAAAATCTATGCACAATTGGTGTCCCTTCCTTACGATTTGACAGTCTTGAGTCAAAAAATTTGGAAAATATCACTAGAGTAGGTCTTTACGAGTACAAGCGTAACAAATACCTCATGAATCAAAATTCATTCAACTTGGTTAAAAATAGTAGGATATGCCAATTTAACGTTTTTTTTTCATAAAATCAAAACAGTACCCTGAAACTTCTTAACAGTTATATAGATTAATATAAGGTCCTCACGTTTACAAAATCTCATAGAACTAAATCATAATCAAGTGAGTTAGAGCCATTTCAATGGAATGGAATTACAACAGAAACAGCGTTCTTATTTTTGTTAGAATTTTCATGAAAATATGAGGGATAGTATTTAATTTGAACATATTCAACCGGCCAAACATTCAGAAAAATTATTTGAGTGGGAAAAAAATGCCGGCTATTGTGTGTTTATGAACAGAACGCTACATATTTTGGATAAATTTGAACAATTTCTTATACAGGGTGCGTACGGTATTTGAGGACATGCATAAATGTGACTATAACTTTGCGAATTTTCTTTTTTCCTTTTCAGACAAGTACTGGCGGATTACAACATTACTCAAGAAATGAAGAGAAATGCTGTCATCGTCGCTATATTTGCGAACCGTACAGATTTGGAGATCTCTAATTTTCTTAATTGCGCCCATTTGTTCGTGCATAAGGTTCGTCGTCAATTGGTAGCATCAGGAGGCGATACAGAATCGGTTGCAAAACGCGAAAAGCACGAACAACGTTCTGATACTGTCCTATCTGCAAAATTTTTAAAGAGAAACTGCAAGCGATCATAGACGAGGACCCTTCAAAATCAATGAGGGTCCTTGCAATTTTCATGTTTCTGAGCGCCTTATTCGTAAAGTTGTCGACGAAGACTTTCGATATAAGTCTTACGTGATGCGCAGAGGACAGTTGATGTTGCAACGAACACGGGAACAGAGAGTTCTCTGATCACAACGTCTTTTAAACAAAATCAAACACTCTGAGGCGCCCAAAATGTTATGGTTCTTTTCCGATGAAAAAAATTTTGTACAAGATTAAAAGACCAATCACAGAAATGACAGATGGCTATGTTCAAATCCTACGGAGGTTCCTATTGCTATGCATACTAAATTTTCAGCCACTGTTATGGTTTTAGGTGTTGTCAGCAACGAAGGATATGTTATGCCACCACACTTTTTTACTCAAGGACTTCGAGTGGACTCTGCTTCACATGAAGCGATAGCGACACAAGATTGGATTGCCGAAAATTTTCATGACCACATAGATTGCTAACATTCGAGTTGAACGGACGTGCGCTGGATTCTAATTCGGTATTGCATTTTTGACTTCGTATATACATTACTGAATTTAGTTTGTACGTTTCTAAATTTGATAAATTAGTCTCTGAACTTGAATATTTAGATCGGAATTAGTGCAGTTGTGATTAAAAACTGAATTTTTGAACATTAAACTTAAAAATGGTCATCTGCTATGCATGTAAGAAAATTGTGCGGGAAACAGAAATTATGAAGTGCTCTACTTCTGCGTGCGGCAATTGTTATCATTTCGAATGCCTTGGCATCTCCGAATCTAGCTCTTGTAAGCAAAACGTGAAGTACAAAGCAACTTGAAAATGTCCAGATGCTTGCACTAGAGCTTCAAAGGAGGATAATACTAATACCCCTGTTAGAGCGAATGTTTTGTGCGACCCCACCGAGTATCTTTCAACCACGCCACCAGCTGATCCATCTACAAAGCTTGATTCCGGTACGATCGATTATTTCGAGACTAGGTTCAACAGCCTACGGGATTGCTTCAACAGCTTTAAAACTGAAGTTTCTGGTTCAATGTCCCCCATCCTCACAGAGTTGAAATCACTGTCGCAACGTATTTGCAGTTGGGAGCAAAGGATTGAATGCTTGGAAGCAGAAGTGACTTCTTCAGACAATACCACAAACATTGTATCTGAGCTTAAAATAGAAAACACAGATCTATGTACAGAGCTATCCTCTATAAACAAGAAGCTCAATGATATTGATCAGGCAAGCAGATGTTGTAATGTGGAAATTCAGAATTTCCCCGAAAAAACAAAAACTGAGAACTTGGTGAACATAGTTCAAAGCATTGGCGGAATGTTGAATGTGCAGATCCCATTCGAAAGCATCCAATCTGTGCAGCGAGTCGCTTCAGCATCAGCATCTGCTACTACACCAGCTCGCCCACGAAACATTGTGCTGCAGCTCACTACGCGCCGGATTAGAGACGACTAATTGCATGGTGCTAGATTTTGGCGACAACTCAGCACAGACAGTTTGGATATTGACTCGACACCACCAAAGCAGTTCTACATAAATGAACACCTTACGCTTAGGAACAAAATTTTATATCGTCGAGTGTGGCTGCATGCTAGAAAAAGAGGCTTTAAATATGTGTGGGTGAAAAACGCTTAGATTTTTGCTCGCAAAACGGATACATCGAAGACATTACACATAACAGATGAAACGGATATTGAAAAAATTGTTTGACTGTCTGAAGAGTTTGCCTGTTTTTGTTTATGCGTAAATTTATGTAAAGTACTCTCTCTTTCTATCGTACTCCTAGTCTTATTATTGAAAATGATTACAACGATTCAACGCAATACAATATTTCAAATTTATTTTACTTACTAGCCAACCCCTCTTTAACGCTTATTATTTTCTATTCGTCAAATCTCTTTGATCATTGCTTAATGTTTTTGAAAATTAATCTACGTCTGGTTTAAATTTTATTTGTATCTTTGTTTATGATTAACCCAATGAATTCCTTAAATATATATTATCGAAATTGTCAAAGTATTAGAAATAAGCTTTCTGACCTGCGGTTATATCTACTAATCAGTAATTATGATGTTCTCATTTTAACTGAAACTTGGCTTAGGTCTGGTGTATGGGATGATGAAGTAGTTGATGATAGATATGATCTTTATAGGAAATATCGATGTTCTTTCACATCTGCTGAAAGTGATGGTGGCGGGGTTTTAATTGCGATTAAAAAGAGTATCTGCTCTTTAAGGCAATATGATTGGGAGAGTCTATCTTTAGAAGAGATCATACTGGTACTGCCCTTGGTAGGTCATGGTGTCATACTTGCAGCTTGCTACATTCCCCCACTCTCCAGTCCGGGTACTTATGACACACGTTTTAACAAATTATACAGCATAGCTTCTAGCTTCGTAAATCATAAGTTCATACTCATTGGAGACTATAATCTACCTAACATTGATTGGTGTCCTAATAGTAATCAAATCACTGTCATGCCACACAATATAAGAAATATAATATCGTACCTAGATCTTAAACAATATAACTTAATCCATAATGTTAATAACCGATTACTTGATTTAGTATTGGCAAACTCATATTGCAACGTTTCTGAGTGTTTTTCACCACTTGTCAACGTTGATCCACTGCATCCGCCACTTATATGTGAGTTCAGCATATCGCAAATCCTACATAAGATAAGTAATAATAAAAATATAAGGAAATACAACTTCAAAAAAGTAAACTTTTCTCTCATAAATAAGGAGCTTGCAAATGTTGATTGAAGTCACCACTTAAATGGGCTGAGCACACAGCAAGCTGTAGATTCCTTTTACACAAATTTGTACCAAATCTTAGATACCCATGTACCTCTACATAAATTCAAATCGCAAAAATATCCCACTTGGTTTTCTAAAGAGTTAAAAACCCAATTGAATAAAAAACATAAATATTGGAAACGTTGGAAAATTTACGGTAGTAAATCTGATTATGATAAATTTTCTTGGGCTCGGGCTAACGCAAAAAAAACTGATAACAAGTTGTCACGATAAAAAATATCTCTCACATTGAGCAAACAACCACATGTAACATTAAATCGTTTTGGAAGTTCACTCACAACTTAAAAAATAGCAGTAATGGTTATCCTTCTTTGATGAAACTGCGTGATCAACTTTCTAGCAATCTCGATACAATTTGCAAAATGTTTTTGGCTATTTCTTATCTGTTTTTGAACCTACATCTGACCTCGCATATCATGCTGATTTGATTAATAAATTAACAGAATGTGTTGATAAAAATAATACATGTATCTCAAATATTGCATTGTCATGTGATGAAGTTAAAATAGCTTTAAAACCGGTGGATGTTAATAAAGGAGCTGGTCCGGACAGAATTCCTCCCTTCTTTCTTAAAAACGTCTCTGATGCGTTGTACATACCTCTCACTATTAATTTTAACAAGAGTCTTGTGGAAGGATACGTTCCTTATATTTGGAAGACAGCTAATATCACACCAATTCATAAATCAGCTGGTAAGGATAATATTGAAAACTATAGGCCCATTTCTATTTTATCTTGTATCGCAAAAATATTCGAACGATTAATTCATGATAATTTGTATCCAATTTTAAAATCTAGCATTCCTCTTAGCCAACATGGTTTTGTAAAATCAAGATCTACGGTTTCTAGTTTATTGGTATATTCGAACTTCATTTTTCAAGCTTTAGACCAGGGTGCTTCGGTTGATAGTATTTATACCGATTTTCGAAAAGCCTTTGACAAAGTTGACCCCCTGATTTTACTTAAGAAACAAAACTTCAACGGCATTAAGGGAAATCTGTTTCGATGGTTTTCCTCATATTTGAAATGTAGGCGTCAATCAGTAACGCTCAACGGTTACTCCTCTCCATCGGGTGTTATCACTTCCGGTGTTCCGCAGGGCTCCATTTTAGCACTATTTCTTTTCGTTCTATATATATGCGATATAAATAAGTGCTTTCTTAATAGCTCATTGACTTAAAAATATATAAAAAAATAAACAGTCGTAGGGATTGTGTGCTACTGCAAGATGATATTAACCGCTTCACCTTATATTGTTCTTTAAATAGGCTAACGCTTGCAACCGATAAATGTAAAGTATTAACATTCTCAAGAAAAAGACTTCAAATCAAACATAATTATACTCTTTCTAATCAAATCCTGAATAGAGTGAGTAATATCAAAGATCTCGGGGTTATATTTGACTCTAAGTTATTGTTTGACCAACATATTCAGATGATGACTAATAAAGCTTATCAAATGCTAGGTTTTTGTACCGGACCACAAAGAAATTTAAGCTGTGTTCTACGTATTTGACGCTTTATCAAGCGAGACTTATAAAAATAATATAGAGTCCATACAAAGAAAATTTTCTAAGATTCTCTTCTACCGACTAAAATTGAAACAACGCCCCTATATTGATCGTTTGTAATATCTTAAAATTTTGACGCTGGAAAATAGACGTTTGTTCCTTGATGCGATGAGCTTGAGAAATATTTGTCTATGTCCAGAGCTTCTAGCTCAAATAAAATTACGAGTCCCACGTATCACGTCTAGATCGTCCCATGTATTTGCCTTGACTAAGTGTCGAACTAACGCAGGTCAAAGAGCTCCTTTGTACAGATTATGCAGCGATTTCAACCGTTATTTCAGTAGCTGTGATTTTTACAATAAAAGCAGGGAGGCTTTCAAAACTGAAGTTAAACTAATCATAATGTAACGAATATTGTATTGTGTTGAAATTTATTTTGGTTTTGTAAATAGTAGAATAAAGTTTAGTATTTAGTAAAATATTAATGAAAAAATACAAAAAAATTAAAAAAACATAAAAACAAAAAATTTAAAAAAAATTTAAAAAAGCTTCAAAGTATACGTACTACACTGTCATTAACATTCAATTTCTATATTAAATCTCTCAGTGAGAAAATGTTTTTAGGTTACTGATTACTACTTTTTCCCTGAATATGTTCTTTTGAATTATTAACTGAAACTGTAACTGTTGTTTTCTTCAATAAATAAATAAATAAATAAATAACACGGAACATATGGCCACCTAGCTCCCCAGACCTTAATCCTTTGGATTATTATGCATGGGGCGTAGTTGAGCATGAGAGCAATAAGCCGTTATGGTCAATATGAACAAGGAGCATTTGATTCGGGCATGGAATCGTTTCCAGACCCGGATCGAAGAGGTTATTACTGGTAATGGTGATTTTATTGAATAACTTTATAGCCATATTAAAAAACTCCAGAAATTTCATTAAATTTTGTTAAAAATACAAGCTAATTAATTTTACTCTCAAGTTGTTCTCAAATACCGTACGCACCCTGGACGAATACTTCAAGTCATTGATTCATTCCATCAGAAAATTTGTTTTGAAGGAGGTGGTTACAAAGTCTTTCTGGTAGGAGGGTTTTCCTGCTTACACGACTTATTTGATTTTTGATGTCCATCATCTTATATTCTACAATAAAACGTGTAAAGAAATTAATACCATGCCATTATCACTAAGGAATATATGAATGAAAAATTTGGAAGGATAAATTCAGTACTCGGATTTGGACACGAAGACAGTGGGTTTGACATTCTACGTCCAGCGTTCATAGTGTTCAGACATTTGATAAGGGATCCTACATCCAGCAGTCGTTGCAAACAGAAGTGTTTTTAATCGCTCCTGTCAATAATCCTCAAAAAATTAATAATTGAAGTTGGAAATTATTTTTTTTAATTGAAAGCATCACCGTCGAATTATTTGAACAATGATCGAATACCTGAAGTTTCACTTCTGAGGTCTCAAAAAGCGAAAAGACAATCAAAGGCAGTTCCGGTTTTCGATCATTGTATCAAAAGTCGCTGCAAAAGCAACAAAATGGAGGCTTCCAATGGCTTCATCCACCAAATAGGATGATGATGTCCATCGCCAACAATGACGGGTGGGAAAAAGTTAAAACGAACATTCAACAACAATGAAGAAATGAACAAACTGAAAATTGTATCAGTCGTCAAAATCAAACAACTAGTAGAAATATGAGAGAAAATGAGGAACTAAGACTTGGAATCTATTCGCTAGAAGGACTCGTCGGCGAACAAGCTACCAAGAAAGAAAAAGAAGTAGAGTCAAAAGCAACCGAAGACAAAACACCATACAAACTATAATAGGAGCCTAACCAAAAAGATGTCTACAGCGCAAGCAGAGAAAACGTCATTATAAACTATTATGCAGCGTAAGCTAGGCTAGAAGATTCCATGAACAATGAAGAGGGCGAAGCTAACAAAAATTCTGAACATTGTTTTACGAAACATGATAATACAAACATTAAATATTCAAAAGGTTCTACGTCTAGCACTCATTGTGTGTAGACGTGTTTTTAGTCGCTCCAGTCATTAATTTTAAAACTAATAAATTTTTCACAAAAGTCAGTTTCAAAAAATTAGATTAATTTTTCTACAAGTCACTCAAAAGCAAATTTTGATTTTTTTGCGAACAGCATTAATCGTCGAAGGCATCGACCCATGGAATCAATAAATCGACAAAAGCTAATGAGCCGAAAACTAACTCGAGACTGCTGTATGGAGGAGCCCGACGGCTTTCCTCCGTTGGGGGGCCCGGGGAGGATAGCAATGCGAAATTGGTGGCAAGCGTCAATAAAAAAAGAGACGTAAGACTCAAGTTGTTGAAGATAAACAAGAAGTAAGTCGACTTAAAGGTAAAATTCAAGAATCAAAACTAAGACTGAAAATGCTCGAAGATATGTACGAGAGAGCGGAGAAAATTCAAGGTGCAGAACCGGTACAGCAAACAGTTACGGAAGCTAAGCAGAAGAAAGCTGTCAAACAAGTCATCCCAGAAGAAGTACTAAGTGCTGCAGGCGCGAACGACAGCCAGAACTACTACGTCACGCTGGACGGACTCCAACAAAAAATGGACATTGACGAAAGTATTGAAGGTAATGTTAGTCAAGGTGGTGATAATTTTATCCTTTATTTAAAAAATAAAAATAACCAAAAAAATAAAAATAACCAGCCCGTAGATCTTCTAGTCCTCCTCAAAAAGTTGCCAAGGACACGGAGAAAGTTCTGCCAATTGATGTGTTCGGTCAAAGCGGAAAGGGGAGGTTCCACGCTTCACATATGCCCCAAAAAGTGAGAAGAGCCATACCTTTTTGTTGAAGAGCAAAGACTGCGGAGAAGATACCATTGATCTTCTTCAGGTGCTCAAGGAAGCAGCACCAAAAATTGAGTTTATCTCCGTTAAAACGTTTGCGACAACAAGGTCGATGATCGAATAAAAATTACTAATTTATTTAGTGCAGATATCAAATAAGAGCATTCCAAGTGCTCTTCAACAAATAAGATACTTGAACTTCCGAGTGGTGAGGTGGGAGCGCCTCGAAAAAAGAGAAGTCAACTAGTGTTATCGCTTTCAATGATTTGGGCAGTTATTTAGTGCAGATATCAAATAAGAGCATTCCAAGTGCTCTTCAGCAAATAAGATACTTGAACTTCCGAGTGGTGAGGTGGGAGCGCCTCCAAAAAAGAGAAGTCAAACAGTGTTTTCGCTTTCAACGATTTGGGTACTCGGCTTGAAACTGCGCCATGCATTACCGATGCGTCAAATGAAAGGACGTGAATAGTCCTGGTGAGTGCAAATTGGCTCAGACGGAGCCAAAAGAGAAGTTATACTGTGTCAACTGCAGTGTTTTCGGTCACCCGGCATCATACCGAGGATGTTCCGATAAACGATCGATAAACAAGATATGAAAATTAATCTTGTTTTTCATCGTTTAGGGGTTTCAAATGCCTCAATATAATTTGTCATCCAGTCCCATTCCCATGGATAGGATTCGTCTCATCTCGATCAATGTCAACTCCATTGTTACCATACATCGGCGTGATTATCTCCTTAAATTTATTGTTAAGCAAACGCCTGACATCATGCTTTTCACTAAAATCTACCTCAATTCATGACACTCCATGACATTCAAGGACTTTGAATTCATAAGAAACGATAGGGTAATAGGTCATAGTGGAGGTGGCACTGAGATATTGGTTCGAAAACCCTATTGTTTCCAAAATATTGAAAAATTCGTATTCAAAAGCTTTGAATCTTTTGAAGTGTCTGTTATCAAAATCTCACTGCCAACTGGGGATAACCTCTTCGTTACTTCTGCCTATGCAAATGGTGGAACTGTTCTTAAGCTCAAGGAGGAGCTCAATTCCTTGTTTGAAATACTCGAATTGAACAGACTGCATAGTTTTTATATTCTTGCTGTTGACCTGAACGCCAAGCATACGCCACTAATAATCCAAAAGCTGTATTCCTGAAATCGTGGAGAACAGAGAACCAAATTGAATACAGGTGCACTCTATTTAGGTCGGCGTTCCCCACATACCCTAGGACAAATTCATATTTGGACGCAAGACTTGATTTCAATCCTCATAGTCCTCAACGGAAACTGCAGGTGCTTCCTTATGATAGCAACCATAACGCAATCGTAATGGAAATCAATCATCCAAGGGATGATTCCTTCCCCATTTCAGTTCAACATGAAAATCATCGGTTGAATTTCAAGAAAACAGACTGCGTAAAGTTTCAAAAGAAGTTAAATTGGGAGTACCAGAAGCAATGTCCCCCTCCTGATGATGGCAACTCTTGCCCAATGGTTCCTAATGACCGGAATCTAGCTAACGATGAAATATATGTCTATTTGCCGAGTTTAGAGAAGCTGACGTTGGAAAAGATTGAGAAAATATTTCCCAAAATTAAACATCGAATAATATGGAAGGATATGAAACACCAACGATTGCAAGGTTGAAAAGATTGAAAAGCCTTCTTCTCACACACGTTAACAATATTTATCGGCGATTTTCGGACTCAACCATCCCTCATTAGCTTTGTTGAAATTACACCTGAAGAATATCCAGAACTCAATCCATTCATAGTTCAGTAGTGAGGTCAGCAATCAATGAGCGGAAAAACTGCGGGGTATTCGCCCTCAGACCCCAGATGGCGTTTTCGAGAAAGTGAATAGCATATCTCGCAAGAATCTCGAGTGAAGGTATCGAATCTTGAAGTCACTAATGATGAGATAAATCTTCTCGAAAGGGCTGGTATCGAAATTGCTAGTAAGACTCCGGATAGAAATAGAAACAGGATTATAAGTGAGGGATTGCAAAAAATTGCCCTGATTGGAACACATTTTAAATTAGTTCATCTATCAAATCCTGAGAGAGGGAACGAAATATTTTCAGAGGTCGTTGAAGCAAAAGTTTCCGACTTCAAATCAACCCTGAATGGCCAATCAATTCTTCATTTCAATGAAACATTAACATCTGACCTCATACCGAGCTTGAATCTTATTGATTATTTTGACAGCTATGAAGACTTGTGTTTCATATTTCACAGGATAAACAACAAGAAATCATATGGTACTGATGATATTCCGAATAAAGTTCTCCGACATTTGCCTGAGGGTGCTATTAGAAATTATTGCATATTGTTCAACAACATGTTGAGCAATTCATATTTTCCAAATGAGTGGAAAAAGGCTAACTTATTTCCGGACTTGAAGAAATCTTCATCCCCTAAAACTATCGCTCAATCAGCTTGCTGCCTATCATCAGCAAGGTGTTTGAAGTGATACTCAACAGAGCATTAAACGCCCAAATTGAGGAATATGTGTTGACTCCGAATTGCCAATTTCTTTTCGTGCCAGGCATTCGACCACATATGCAATGACAAAAGTAACCTCAGACATCTGTTGGAAACTATACAACAGAGAATGTCTTGGAGCGTGTCTCATTGGTATGGAAAAAGCCTTCGATTCGGTGTGGTTAGATGGACTAGTTTTTAAACTCTTTCAGGACAAGTTCGCAAGACACCTTGTGGCCATGATGTGCAATATGTTATACGGGAAATGCAATATTTTATATGGGAAATCGTTTGTTGTAACTGATGAAAATCTGAAAACAATGCACGAGTTCAAGGTCTTGAATGGTCTACAGCAGAGAACAGTTACTGCATCTCTGCTCTTCTCAATATTCATTCTGAAACTATTGAACGGCTTTGATTTTAACGTCTTGCCAACGCAATCATTGGTAGCGTTTGCTGATGATCTGATCATTTATACTGCAGACCGAAAAGTTACAATAGTTCAGAGCAATCTCCAAAAAATGTTCAATAATGTGCAGCTGTACACTGACAATTGGCGAATGAAAATCAATGCGCAGAATTGCGAAACAATTTTGTTTTGGACAACACTGCAAGTGACCAGTCAAGACCTGAAACGTAATTGGAAGGACTTGCACTTTATAGCTAGTGAGGATGCGATCAAATGGGTTCAAATGAATGCTACTTGTATGTTCGATACCTTGGTGTTCATCTCGATCAGTATCTGTACTATACTGAACATGTCAAAATCATGCTCAGTAAAGCACAAAACATAGTCATATCCGTTCGATGACTCATTCGTTCTAGATGCATTGACTACAAAGCAAAAGTTATCTGTTACAATACCCTAGTTAGATCAATTTTGGATTATGGATGTCAGATTTGCCACACACAAAGTGCGAGTACTATAGAAAGATTAAGAACTTTTGAAAGGTAATGTCTTCGTGCATGTACTGGTTTTGTAGAGAAAACGGGAAATTGATTGGAAGAGCAATATATCAAAGTGAAGAATTTATCAAACTGCTGAAGTGACGAAAGTCCATATCTTCATATTGAGACTGCTTCGGAATCATATTGCAAGATCTGTAACAGCGAGTGAAATTCCTGGATATTACAACCGTTCCACCCTACAGACGGTTATATTGAGACTTGTCTCATTACTGGCTCCGTTCCTCCAGAAACATATGTACGTGTATTCAGACATGAATCGATATGTTTTTGATTCTCACAATGTCTCAATTATATATCACTTATAAACGGGCCACCGATAAGAAGATTAAATATCCTCCGAGTTTGAGTTCACAAGACCAACAATTATATTGGTGATACTCATTTGCTTTAATAGATTCGTTGAGACCGGTTGCGCTGGAATGGGGCAATCTTGGTATTGGTGACGGAATGACAATGTCTAAACTATTCGTGTTTTTTTTCTGTTTTTGTGTTTTTCATTACTTTGCACTTAAGTTTGTCTGGGTTAAAAATAAGTGATAGGTTTAAATATTTGGGATGGAAATATGTTATACAGGTACTTACTGTATTAGAATTACAGGTAGGATTTTGTGTTTAGGTTAGCAATATTGTGTTAGTATTGTATTAGTAAACCTGTACGATAAAGTTTATGACTGAATTGATTTGAATTATGTTAAACATATTAGATTGAAGATAAAAGTTTACTATTCTCTAAACATTATAATTAATTTTTGAATAGTATTGGTTGGTTTTTTCTCTATTTTTGAACTGAATCAAATAATATTTAATAATTTTAATCAAATTGAATTTAAAAGGTTTTTTTTTGATTAAATGTGTTTTTAATTGATAATGTATAAATTTAGAGATCCATTTGGGCCATTAAGTTTTCAATGTTCTAATTGTTTGCAGTTCTCTTTAAATTTTTTGAAAAGTTACAAAATTAATATTGTACGAATCACCTTTGACTCTGACTATGAAACTTGCTTTATATTATCACCAATTTCATACTCATTAGTGGAATAAGCCCCATTTGACTTTGACGAGGCCTCTTTAGATTTTGACTAGTTTTTGTTCTTTTTTTTCTTTGAAAATAGTGGAAGAAATATATATATTTCTTAAGCCAATTTTTATCCATGTTTGGGCCAACGTATTCTGCAAATCTCAATTTCTCTGAATTTTTGCCCTTGATTGGGGCAATTTTTAGACTAATTTAATTTTTGGGTTGTTAGGTCATGTTTAATCCATAAGTGCCCAAAAAACGTAGTTATACCTTGTTTAGACTATTTTTGGAGCCCTAATTATTTTACTTGGTTTTCGCTATCCTTAATGTCCTCAGCCCAAACCACTGGATTAGATAGATACTTACATTGACTCGTTCTAAAATTAATGTTATTAAGATTCGTCTAATTTTGTCGATCATACTTCGACGCATTTTTTAGGTTGGAGGCAAAGTAAGGTGGATTGGCAGATATGTCAAAATGCTTTTTAGTAGCCATATTAGTCAGCATATGTACAAAATTGCAAAATTAACTCTCCCGTAGATGGTCCCAAGCCTGTTTGAGAAAAGAGGAGAGAATCCCTATTTTCCTCAACCCACAGCTTCCATGATTCCTCATCCCAAACCCCCCAATTAAATGGTAGCAAATATTTTCGGGGTCGCACATTGCGTTTACTGGTTTTTCAACAATGGGACATCAAATGCCAAGAGATGCTAATAACTGTAAATACATCTTAAACTCTGCTACTTAATTCTACTTACACTTCATTTGTGGGTATGTCAGAGGGTGAAGGCAAGTTTTCCACGCCTGACAACTGAATTGAAGTAGTAACCATACCGCCGGAATAGATGTTGGCTAACTCTGAAAACTATAAAATGCTTCGAAATCTGCAGAAAAGGCTCGGGATGATCTTGGAATGTCAGATCATTCAATTACCCTGGCACTGTTAAGGACTTTTTATAACAGGCCAGTCAATATGAATTGAAAATACTGGCAATCCAGGAAACGAACTGAATTGGTATTCTAGACATGACATCGCACACAATATTCAACAAGTTGGGTAGACAGACCTATGCTCATGTCAGAAGGGTTTTGAACTCAACTTAGAAAATGCCGTAGCCAGCAACGAATAAAATTAAGAAACACGTCATGTTCGAGGATCATACTATTATTAACAAAGTTGAAAGAATTTTGACTTCTGAGGTATTTGTTGAAGTTATACCCATAAATATCTCGCTTGATAATTTTTTCAGATTTTTTTTTAGATCACGGGTGTCCATTCGCGAGGGAGGAAACACATTTTTCATGTATTCCTCCCCCCCCTCCTGTGCCCCCACTAAAGCAAAAACTGTCAGTTTAAGAACTGTTTTGAAAAGCTCTCATAAAGAACTTTCATTTGATACTCATATCGGCTACCTTTCATGAAATTTTTTCAGAGGCCACTCCTCTGTACTGTAAGCATCGATTCATGGCCTATTTTTTCGAATACTAGAATGGCTACAAAGCCCTTTTGCTAGGAGCTCTCTCCTACCTCTTTGACTTGTTTCAATTGTATGTACTCATTCTCATGATACCTATCATTCCTGAAATTTTCATGCAAATCCTAGCAAAGCTGTAGTGCCTAAGTCGGTAAAAAGCGCATATGGCTCCATAGCCATATGTTTCCATAGTAATACAGGGCACATTGTTCCATAGTAATACAGGGAAATTCAAATCGCTATAACTTCGTTAAATACTATTCGATCTTTATGAAACTTTCAGAAAAGATCAATCTTATAAATAGTCATCTGTTGCTAAATTATTGAATTTAAGGGTACCATTTAGATTTTATTCAAGAAAACATAAAATCGATAAATCATACTATTACTAACAAAGTTGAGTGAATTTCGACTTCTCATGTATTTGTTGTTGTTGTACTCATTAAGGCCTACATTCATGATTTTTTTCAGATTTTTCAGATGGAACGTGTCCAATCGCGAGGGGAAGGGGGTACGCGATAGTTCGTACATTTCCCCTCCCCCTGCCCCCCTCGGTACTCATAAGGCATAAGGCACCTGTTTTGAAAAGATCTCATTGAGACCTTTCCAATGACGCCCTACTCGACTACCAATGGTGAAATTTTTTTTTGAGGGGTCAACTCCCTACATGAGAAGACCCCCCCTTAAACCCTTTCGTAAAATTTTTTCACCCTTGAACTTTCAAGAAGTCACCACTTCTGACCTTTTCACAAAGCTTCATGGCTGTAACCTCTATAGTTTCGGAGAAAAAGTGCTGTGACATACAGACGGACGGACGGACGGACGGACGGACAGACGGACACAGGTCGTGATTGCAATAGGGTTTTGTATTTTAGTACAAAACCCTTAAAATGAGAAACCTTCTGGAAAAAGAGAACTTGTAGTGCCCTTTATTGTAGATTGGGAGCTAAAATCGCAAGTGAAGCAGTTAATGAACGGGTGTGAGCGATCCGTATATGAGCGGGATTCCTCAAAATTTGGCTGATCAATGTCCTCGCTCCAACCAAAGAAAAGGACGAAGAAACGAAGGAAACATTTCACAAACACCTAGAAAGACTTATCGACTCACTTCTTGCAAACGACACAAAAAAACTTCTGGATATTTTCAATGCTAAGGTCGGCAATGATCTATTTCATCGAGGAATGACTGGTCAATATACCCCCATGATGAAATAAATGACAACGGCCAGCGCCGGATTGACTTTGCATGTAGCAGAAATCTAGATATAAGTTGAATTTGCTTCCTACATTGAAGCATTCATAATATTAAAATATCACCAGATAACACAAAACCAGATCGACCATGTTCTGATCTAAAACCTTTGGGCCATGAGCATACTTAACGTCCGTACATACACCCAGGAGCCAATTGTAACTCAGATCATTACTTGATCAAAATAACCATTCAATGTAATATGTCAAAGGCATATTCAGCAAAGACTAGCCCGCTGCAAAATTTTAACATCGAACGGCTCCAAACAGCGTTTGTGGAAAGGAAATTCACGCAGACTCTCGACAACGATATAGCCCCTATATTATCAGACGCATCGCTGAAAATAAGCAATAAGTTCTGGATCGAAGCGAAAGCAACTATTAAGGCCATGGCAGAACACATGATTGGACATCAAGCTCAGCGCAAAAGAAATGATTGGTTCGATGATGAGTACCAGAATGCGTTAAACAAAAACAATCACGCTTCACAGAGTATTCAGGTAGGAAAACCAAGACGAAGAGAGAAAACTATAAAAATTTCAGAAGAGCGAGGAATAGGATTATTAGAACTTAGAAATGAAAATACTAATAAATACTCAAAACCACGCTCTGTCGTGATGACAAGGGCAATATCATCGCTGATGAAACCATGATTCAGGAAAGATGGGCAACATATTTCAAGAACTTCCTTAATCTCCGACACAGCTCTAGAACATCAAAGCCTATAGATTTCTGTGGAGAGCTTTCATTGGCCCCACTAACTCTGGATAAAGTTTGTTCCATCATCAAAGCCTCTAAGAATAATAAATAATAATCGATGAGATTCCAATGGAGCTCATCAAATATGGCGGCAGTAGTGTTCATAAAGCTATTCACAAAAATACCCAGTACATTTGGCAACAAAAACATATGACGAAAAAGTGGAGCTAAGCAATTATATTTCCTATTCACGACATAAGATGAAAAGCAACAGTGCGAAAAATAAAGAGGCATATCAGTACCTTATATGTATTTTCAAAGATCTTAGAAAATAAAATCGAATCATATACCAGTAGTATTATCGGGGAGTACCGACGTGGTTTTAAGGCAGGTAGATCAACAATAGACCAATTGTTCACTGTCAAGCAGTACTTGAGAAATTCTGGGAGTTTAACATAGATAATGCTTTGCTTTGGTATCCCAGCCAAATAAATTGTTCTTTACAAATCAATGAGTATAAAATAAAGCTCACGACGAAGCCAAGGAAAAATACCTCAAATACACAAAATATAACACTTGGCGGATAAAATACCGAAATTGTGGGCAAATTGCTATATTTATGTGCTAAAATAATAAGAACCGGTAACAAGGGAGAGGAAATACGCGAAAAAATATAGCCCGCAAATAAAATATTTTATTCAGTTTTCACGCTCTCGAAGATCAGCTGCATACACAGGAAAATCAAGCTCCAACTATACAACTCTGTGATAAGACCTGTGTTAGGCTATGGGTGTGAAGCATGGGCCCCTAACCCAAGTATCCGCAAATATATTGAACGTCGTTGAGTGAAGAGTTCTGAGGCAAATAATTGGAGTGAAGCTAGACGGGAACCAATGGTGAATTCGATACAACCATGAGCCATATGAAATTTTTGACGACCCGGAGGTCTCAACGATTATAATATTATAAAAGCTGCAATGGGCTGACCACATAAATCGTATGAACGAACAACGGATACCCAAAAAGGTATTTCCTGGGAAAACTGGAGGAGGGAAAACGGGAAAACGCTGGTCTGACTCGGTTGATGAAGACAGTTCATCACTGCTCGGATTTGAAAATTTGAGGACTTGCTCAATGGGCCAAAACAGTTTGAGGCACTGTTTGCGGGATACGAAAGCCCGAGAGGGACTATAGTACAACAAAGAAAAAGAAGAAAATGTGCAAATTTATTTTGTTAATGTTAAGATTTGTGTTACCTTTCTAATAAGAACAACTGGTTCTTCTGATAACAACTTTAATAATAATTAAATGACAATTTTCATGATCTTTAAGTACAATATTTTTGCTTTACAAAGCAAATTATTTGTCATATATTTCTTATGAACTTTTACTGCACGCGCTATGTGGTCAGCAAAAATGATCCGCGAATTTCGGTAATTGATTTGCGCGTGTAAAGAAAATATGCAAAAACAGGAAATCAATGTTCCAATTACATTTAGAGTTATTCTATGAGATAGGTTAAAAAATGAATTTACGATAGCGCGTGCAGGAACAATTGCAGACATAGGAATTGAATATCATCGGAATGATTTTAATGTAAGAAACAATATTTGATGACAAAAGTTGATTGTTTGAACATACTCCCGGCCGTTGAAAGCGCTGAGGTTTCAAGACAGTGTATTCCGGCGTGTTTGAAGTCGAAAGTCGATGGTCCTTGGGAAGGGTTGTGGTTTCCTTAGTGATGCTTCTGGTCCTGGTGATGTTCGTGTTTTGTAGCATCTTGTGGTGAAGTAAATGACTGTCAAGCCGAAGATGATGACCAATGCCAAATATCCTGCTGAGACATGGTAGATTGTGGAGTCAACGTGATGAGGAAGAGAGCTTTGTTGTTTGATTTGCAGGAGAGTGGTTTTAAGCTGAACAATGTCATCCGAATCGTTTGCTATCTTCATACTGTGGAAGTTTTCTTGAGGTTCTAAGTGCTCCAAAATGATGGTGGAGTTTAAGGCAACTGATGGTAGGTAAGAAAGGTCGATCCGATTAGTAAATTGATGGTGGGCCATGATCGTCAACGAGCCTTGTCTTATGTTGCAGTTGGCCTTAAACATCAGAGAACCAGATCCAGTTAGAATAGTTTGATAACTGTTGTCACCACAAACTATGTTTATAGACGTTCCTTCTTGCAGATTGTAGATCCATGTATTCTTGTTGTGAAGTTGAATCCACATATTTGAGGAGTTGGGAATGATCTTGAGTTTGCAAACTTGGGGTAGTGTATGCACTTGGTTTAATAATTTAAGTTCGCATTGAGCTGGCCCAGTATCTCGGTTGAATATTTGATGTTTTTTATTGCACAGGTATTTATCTTCACTTGTTAATAGGCATGAACTAATTTCGGCTTCGGACATGACGCTGTATTGATCCTTGTGTAGTGACACAGCTAAAAATGTAGTATTCGTAACAATGCAAGCAAACTGTTCCCTTAGTTTAAAAGTAATAGGAATAACTTTGAATAGCTGGAACACCTCTACGTTTAGCAAGGGTATGTTTATTTTGAAGATGGCCTTATCCTTCGTGATTATTGACTGAACAGTCATAATTGAGTATAGTTTTAGCAGTGAAATATACCCAGATTGATTCGGTACGATTAAGGAGGCTGGTATATTTTCTCGGATGAATCTTAGTTCGTTTTGTAGCTGGTCTGGCCGCAGGATGAGAGGGTTCATTTTTCCATTGTGACTATCTATAGTGACACCAATTAATGCTGTTTGGATGCGTTGATATGCCATAAGCAGCAGAGTGAAGTGGATGGATAACGTGTTGAAAGCTTGTATGAGACCTTGGTTCTCCAGAATATGGCTGGTTTTATTAATATTTAAGCGGAAGTGTTCTAGATAAGTTTCGATGGATTTTGTCTGTTCTTTTATAAAGGTTCTGTCTTGGTCTAGGAGATTTAGGGTGGAATCTACGACGGATGTTTGATTTTTAATCAGCTCTATAATGTGGTTCTCATTTAAATTAATTTTGTCAATAGTTGTTGCCATTTCTTCTGCGTAGCCCTGGTTCAATATTCCGAATAACTTATTACTCATGGTTCCAATAAAATCAAAAGGCGATCGCTTCTTCCGGATTTCAGAGCTTCTCTCAAGCAGCAAGTTATTATTTGCCTGTATGGTGCTTAGCTGGGATTGAAATTGTGCTAAGAGGAGCTTACATCGTCCTTGGTTGTCGGTTTCAGTCTGCTCGCAGAGTTCCTTCAGGCGTTTGTGGTTATTTCGCAGGTTTTGCATATCCTTCCAATATTCGGTCATATTGTAATATGCTATGATGTTCCAAGTGTCCGTTACCATTGAGACCTTACCGATATCCTCAAAATAGACCGGCGCCTCCTTGGTAAATGGTCTGATCACGATAGTCTCGTTGATTGGCTGAGTTGTTGTTTTGATGCTTGGTACGCATAATATTACTAGCACTAAGGCGAGTTTCGCGATCTTTGGCGTTCGTATTGTTGGTGGTGATCGTGTTCTTTTGGATTGAACGTGCTTCGTTTGTACTGTGGTATTTTGAGACGGTTGGGAGTCTTGACTCTCGTGGAACTTCTTCAGGTCACTGCAGCGAAAATGAAGGGCTGGGCTTGTCAACCAGTTAACATTTATGGGGAGAATTCGATGTTTGCTTCGTTTTTTGACCGTTTTAGTGAATTTTACCAGCGACGTACGTCCATCGTTCTGGCTAGCAGTAACAGTTAATGAGATTTCAGACGATTTTAAATGATTATTGGTTACATTTGATGTGCTTGAATCCTTTAAATCTGATAACTCTTTTGATGTACAATCGATCCTGTCTTCATTTGAGCCTTCAGGGGGATTTATGACCAAATCCCTTTGTGGCTTCTCAACGTCCTCCTTCAAATCTGATGGTATTGTGACTGTGTAGTCGATCCTATTTTCAATTGAGCCTTCAGGGAATTTTTTCGTCAGGTCTTCTTCAGTTGTGTCAACTGGTAAAGGACATAAGTTATGAACTGCTCTTTTGAGTACTCCTCTTCCGGTTTTGACATCAACTACTCTAGTAAGTCCATCTGATCCTTCATAAAGTTTGATGATCCTGCCAATGGCCCATTTGAGAGGGGGTACGTTGTCTTCTTTTAAGAGGACTAATGTCCCCAAAGAAACGTCTTCCACTTGCTTCTGGTCTGTAACTCTTGTAGGTATTCTTTAGACCAACGTTTCGAAAATTCCGATTGGCAGGCTTGGACTAGCTTCCATCTTTGTAGTAGCTTGATGTTGGTTTCTGAAGAGCTTGGAATTGGCAATGCGTTGAGTGGTTCCCCAATCAAAAAATGACCCGGTGTTAGCGCTTGCAGATCGTTTGGATTATTAGAGAGAGGAGTAAGTGGCCTAGAATTCAGAACCGCTTCGATCTCTGTTATTACTGTGTGAAGTTCTTCATATGTAAGTGAAGCTCCAGCAATCACTCTTTTGATATGGTACTTTGCAGATTTTACAGCGGCTTCCCAGAGTCCTCCGAAATGAGGTGATCTGGGAGGGATGAAAAGCCATTCTATTCGTTCTTCTGAGCAGTACTGTTGAAGCTCATTTTGATTTTGTTTATTTAGAAATAATTCTTGTACCTCCCCAAGTTCGTTTTTGGCTCCTACAAAGTTTGTGGCATTGTCACAATATATCTTCGTCGGACGGCCTCTCCGAGCAAGGAATCGTTTTAGAGCACCAATAAATGCGTCCTTTGTAAGATCCGACACAAGTTCCAGATGAACAGCTTTTGTACAGAAACAAATAAAAACGGCAATGTATGCCTTTGTGGGCCTTTTTTCTCTAATACAGTAGTGAATATGAATTGGGCCACAGAAATCAACACCGACGTTGGAAAATGGACGAGTTGCTTGAACTCTTTCTCGTGGGAGGTTCCCCATAATTTGGGAGTACAATATTGGCCTGGCTCTGCAACACCGCAAACATTTATGAACAATCTTTTGCTCCAAAGTTCTTCCACGTAATGGCCAAAATTCTTGCCGAAGTATTCGAAGCAGCGCTTGAGGACCGGCATGAAGATTCCTTTCATGAACATGTTGAATCAATAGATGCACAATCTCGTTTGAATGTGGCAGTAAGAGTTGATGTTTTGCTTCATATATTGAGTCAGATAGCTCGATTCGTCCTCCTACTCGAAGTAATCCTTTCCTGTCCACAAAAGGCTTGAGCGAACTGAGAGAATGTCCGGTTGGCAACATCGGATGTTTTGCCAAATGTTTTATTTCATCCATAAAGGCGATATGTTGGATTTCATAGACAATATAGTGTAAAGCGTTGTGAAGCTCCGCGGGAGTTAGTGGTCCAATTAAGGTGTCATCTTTTGATTTCAGATTGTGCTTGAAGCGATGAATGTAGGCAGCTGTACGCTGAAGAAATCTGAATGAGTTTCGATGGTTGATGCCGCTTATAATTGGTGAATGTGGTTGTACTGAAATCAAAGCCATGGGTTTCCGTTCTTCGTCTGTTTCCAAGTATTTGACTGGGGGCTTTGGCCATTCGTTGTTTGGGAGCTCCAAAAATGTTGGTCCTCTAAACCAAATGCTACAGTTGACAAAATCACCGGGGGTGGCACCTCTAGAGAGAATGTCTGCAGGGTTTTCCTTCGTCGGAACGTGCCTCCATTGACTTAGTTTGGTATTTTCCTGGATGAACGCCACTCGATTAGCCACGAACCGTTTTAACATTGATGACGATCCTCTTATCCATGACAGCACTATGGTTGAGTCGGTCCAATAAAAAACGTTTTTGACTGGTGCACACAAAGCCTTCTGCACTTTGACCACAAGTTTTACCATCAGATGAGCAGCACAAAGTTCTAATCTAGGAATTGTTGTTTGTTTCAGTGGAGCTACTCTTGACCGAGCACACAGAAGATTCGTTACATACTCTCCATTTGAGTTAGTTGAGCGTATATAAACTGCTGTTCCAAATGCACTTTCACTTGCATCTGAAAACGCATGTAGTTCGATATTGGAGGTATCGCCTGACATTGCACGTCGTGGAATAATGAGTGAATTTAATACTTGCAGCTCTTCACGGAAATTACACCACCTTGTTGATAACGACTCCGGAATGGGATTATCCCAATCAAGTTTGAGCTGCCACAACTCTTGGATGAAGATTTTTCCCTTTGACACGATAGGGTTGACGAGACCTAAAGGGTCATAGATGCGCATAAGATCACTAAGGACGCTACGTTTTGTGACTTTATCCACTGCTGGGAGATCTACCTGGATGCCATAAGTGTCGGTATGGGGATGCCAAATTATACCAAGTGATCTAGTGTAGTGGTCATCTTTTGTATTTGACGTGGTCATAGTTTCCAAATCTGCTTTTGGGATATGCTGAAGTAGTTTAGGATGGTTAGCACACCATTTGCGCAACGAAAATCCTCCTTCGAGAAGCATGGTCCTCAGCTCGGATTGAATGCGCACGGCTTCCTTTAAATTGTTAGATCCAGATAAAATGTCATCAACGTAGAAATCCTTTAAAGCAACACTAGCTCCCAGTGGATAATCTCTCTGCTTTGTTTCAGCCAAATACTGTAGCGTTTTGGTAGCTAAATACGGTGCACAAGCGGTACCGTAGGTTACTGTTCGTAATCTGTAATATTTGATTGCTTCGGTGGGATTATCTCTCCATAATACCAACTGGAAGTTTCTGTCTTCATCAGCGACTAAAATTTGCCGATACATTTTTTCTATGTCTGCCGAAAAAACATATCGGTGAATCCTGAAGCGAATGAGTATTTCAAATAATTCATCTTGAACCACTGGTCCCACAAGAAGCAAATTGTTAAGGGATACATTGCTTGACGTTTTACACGAGCCGTCGAAAACGACACGTAACTTTGTCGTTGTGCTAGTAGGTTTCAGCACACAATGGTGGGGCAGAAAGTAATGTACCTTTGGAATCCTGGCTGGATCAATTTGTTCCATGTGCTTTAGTGCAATCAACTCGTCCATGAAGTCTTGATATTGACGCTTAAGCTCGGGATAACGTTCCAAACGGCGCTCTTGGCTTAATAATCGTCTTATTGCAACTTGTTTCGATTCCCCAAGAGAATCAGGTGAGTCAGAAAACGGAAGTTTGACTTCAAATTTTCCCTCTGAGACTTTTCGAATAGTCTTCAGAAAGTGCTCTTCACATTTCCTCTCTGCGTCTGACATGGCCGAGGTTTTGGTTTCAACTTCTTCCAACTCCCAAAAGCGTTTCAATTGTTCTTCGATGAAACTGGAGGCAATATTGCAAACAGTTGAGAGTGGGAGCTGTGTTGTTTTCAATTTTCCTAAAACGATCCAACCGAGAACGGAATTCTGTAGCGTAGGGAGATCAGCGGAAAGTTTTATCTTCTCTGAAGACATCAAGTCGGCGTAAATCTCGGCACCTATTAAAATGTCAATCCTTTTGGAAGTATTAAAGTCGGGATCGGCTAGATGTATGTTTGCTGGGATGGGCCATGAATTCGTACTGCAAATCTGGTCCGGTTGGTATGAAGTTATTTCTGGCAATATTATAAATTCAAGTGCAGTAGAGAAGTTGCTGTCTTGGGATTGGATAGTAAGACTCATTCTCCCTTTACTGTGCAGTTTTGAACTACCTATTCCACAGACATCAATAGGATTATCAACTCGTCGAAATCCAAGTTGTCTAAAAAGGCGCTCAGAGATAAAATTCAGCTGCGATCCTGAGTCCAGAATTGCTCTGCAAATAACGAATTGCCCGTACTTATCCTTGATTTTAATGGATGCAGTGCCAAGGAATACATAGTGTTGCACTTTTTGTTGGCTTGAGGCTGAATGACTCATGCTGATTTCGTTTGCTATGGTAGGTGTCACTGGCTCAGTTTCAAAGTGAATCAATGTATGATGTCGCTTGTTACATTTCATACATGACCCAGAGCTACAATCCTTACGTATATGCCCTTTCTGAAGACAGTTGATGCAACACTGTAGTCGTTTGACCGTGCTGAACCTGTCTTTTATGGTCATTTGCAAAAATTTCTGGCATTGCCGTAGATTCTTGCATTCCTTTTTGCAGAGTTGACACAGTTGTTTCTCCTTTGCGGTTAAAAGAGCGGCGGGCCTTTTGTCACCTTTAGGTTTCATCGCAGAATCCCCTAGACCCCCCAACATCTGGAATCTTGATTCGATGAAAGCCAGTAACGTAGAAAGTGGTTGAACTTTCCGAGGATCGGAAAGTGACTGCTCGAATAGCCGATGGGTTTCTTTGTCCACCTTCTGAAGACACATGTGGACAATTAATGGATCCCAACTGCTTGTATCAATTCCAAGATTCCTGATACCCAGCAGTGTCTCATTCACTGTGTCATGAAGTCGTTTGAGAGAGGCACCAGAGTCTCAAGCAGCCACAGGAACATTTAACATGCTGTTGAGAAACGCAGTTACTATCATCCGTTGATTGTCATAGCGTGCCCTAAGAATTTGCCATGCTGTGGCATAATTTTGCTCGGAAGGTTGAAGATGTTGGATCAATCTACCAGCTTCGCCATCAAGGTTGGCCTTCAAATAGAACATTTTCTGCACACTTGGAAGATTTTGACTGTCCACTAGTTGTGTGAAGAGCTCTGCAAACGAAGGCCACTTGATATAATCGCCATCGAAAGTTGGTATAACAACCTTGGGCAACCTTATTGCTGCTGACCCTTGCCTTGCCTCCGTACCTGATGGCTGTATGTTCTGCATGTCCAACTCCATAAGCTTAACAACCGTTGCATTGTAGTTGTCTTCCAGCGTGCTGAACCGCGAGGCGTCATAGTGTGTGTTTTCAGCAACCAATGCGTGATGATTGCTTGCTATTGATGTCCAATAACCACGCATACTCGAGAGGTGCTGTTGGTAGAATTCGTGAGAGCGAGCAGGAAGATCCTTCAAATCCTTTGAGACAGTAGCCATCACCCTTTCCAGTGATGATATTAAAGACTCCTGAATGATTAGCCTTTTACGGACCTCTTGTGAATCTCCTCCGGGGGGCGAAGATGTGGTTGAATCATGGCCAACAGCGGAACTGTTGACTACCTTTGCTTCCTCAAGACCATCCTCCAGCTCACCTTTGAGTTCCTCATACACGTCTCGGACTTGGGCAAAGAAATCTTCCTCAAAATATTGATGATCTGCTTGCCTTGAACGAAAACTTTGCAATTCTGCATCTCGCTTGACGAATTTCTCCCACTCCGTGTTTAATTTGTTGATTCGATTCTCGAAGTATCGCACAGTCTTCCTTGATTTCGAATCCTTGTAGAAATTCACCAGCATCCGTTCAAGAATTTTTCCAGCAGATGATTCGTCCAACAGCAGCTTCTCCATATCTAAATGATCAAAAGTTTAGTCTGGGGTCACCAAAAAATGTTACCTTTCTAATAAGAACAATTGGTTCTTCTGATAACAACTTTAATAATAATTAAATGACAATTTTCATGATCTTTAAGTACAATATTTTTGCTTTACAAAGCAAATTATTTGTCATATATTTCTTATGAACTTTTACTGCACGCGCTATGTGGTCAGCAAAAATGATCCGCGAATTTCGGTAATTGATTTGCGCGTGTAAAGAAAATATGCAAAAACAGGAAATCAATGTTCCAATTACATTTAGAGTTATTCTATGAGATAGGTTAAAAAATGAATTTACGATAGCGCGTGCAGGAACAATTGCAGACATAGGAATTGAATATCATCGGAATGATTTTAATGTAAGAAACAATATTTGATGACAAAGGTTGATTGTTTGAACAATTTGCATAAATTTAAAATTAAGTTTCTTTGTTGCTGACTCCATTTCAAAGCGGAATTTGTGGTAATTCACTCCTCTGAACCCTTTTTCTGACTAGAAAAGTTAAGTTTTAGTTCAAGTGAATAAACCGTCTGCAGTGCTAATATCATCTAGAAACTAAATTGGACGTAAAATATTTGTTACGCATACACAATACCGCCAAAAAAATAAAGTTATAAATTCATATTCATGCATGTTTTCATTTAACCAATTCTGTTTGTAAAAATTTACGAGCGGAAAATTGATGCACACTAAATATGAGATTCATTCCTGAAAATAGGAGAACCTTTTCATTTTTATTCGTGGGGACTCAATAAATTTCACGAAGAGATGAATTGCATCGAAACCCGATAAAATATACGGCACACCGCAGAAGGGGAAAACGTGCTTTAAAATACGTGATATCAATGTTGGAGCTATTATTTGTCATATTTTCATAAATTTTATACGACACACTTGTCGACTCAAACTCCATCTTCGCCTCCAACTCCTGCTTGAAAGCTCAATTCACTTTATACATATCAAATCAGCAGCAGAACAGTTAACGAGTGGGTTAGAGGGTGTAATAGAGCCGGAAGTTTTTATTGACACCCTTAGAGACTGAAAGTTGGATCAAATTCCATCCGTGCTGTGGCTGCTGTTGTTGCTGCTTCTTGTTCTGCTGCCACTGCTGTTCACTTCTAATGTGGCAACGCTACCATGTCCTGGTAATCATCAGCGCATGAGTCCCCCATATTAGATTTATGGTATTTTGAACTAATACCGAACCACTTTTGCACGGACTTCCATCAATTTTGATAATGGCGCAGTTCACACTTAAGCTGGATGGCGTCGATGCTGGTGGTATTTTGTCAGCCAACACAACACACCAAGTAAATTTCAATAGAAGCTCCGAAAAATTTATTACATCGAAAGGATCGATTTTTATCTCAATACATCTGCTATTGTACCTTTATTTGACGTGGAAATAAAATTTTTAAAGAATTGCGGATGGTTGAGCGTGGGGTATTTTATCAAAGAAGAGAGCCAGAGGATTTTGAAGGAGTTGCGGTTTTTCGGGACGTGTGCACGTTTGCCAGCCATTTGTTTAAGTTAAGTACGTTTATATTTTTTTGTAGATTGTATTACTTGGAGGGCTGCGAGTACACATGAGGCCTAAAGAAAAGGATTCAGAGGAATAAATAATTCAAATCGCATCAGGAATTGTATTTCAAGCATTTGAAAATGAGCTTCAAAACAGTACTCTAATTGCTTTCAAAGCCTGTAATTGTTATGAACCTGAATAAACTCTCTATTAATCAGCCAAATTAAAGCATTTGTTTGCAGCCAAAACATTTAAACCTATAAATTAAAGGACGAGAGTGCATGACATATAGCGCAAGCAAACAAGTGTTAGTTGATGACATCTACAAACGCCTCCTGTGCTACCAAAGAGCATTTCGAACAAGTGGGATATTGCCAGTATGAGTTTGTCAATATTGATAAATGTTTTGTTTGCTAAATTCCACCACTCTGGAAGGCAAATTGCAGACATCTAAAAGTATTATCCTGAGGCCAACTCCAACTCTGAATGAGTATAGGCTGAAATAAATGAGTTATTCGATAGAATCCAACAAAACTGTCCTATAAACTTGAAAATAGCTGACTGAGAGGCAGTGACCACATTCCATCAAATTCCCGTTCATTCTAGATCTAAAGGACGGTGTATTTTTTTCCAGTTAACAGAACATCCTTCTTCCATGCTATTGCCATAGTTAGATTGACTGATGATAGCGAATTTCAAAATATTTTGAATACCAGTCACATGCAGTGAGAAAACTATTGAATGAGTTATAAGGGCAATATATTGGATTGATTCTTTGGTTAGTTAGCTTTTCTAGCTATTGATGATTTTTATTAGACTCAATTTGCAAACCAAACTTCAAATTGATAGTTAAGAGATTGTTTTGAACTTTGAAGCACTTATATGTAGTCCAAACAAAAAGCAAATTAAAAAAAACCATTTTTAGAAGTCGTTTTAAGAGGATATGAAGTTTGATTTCAACTAAATTGATGAAAATGCTCTCTACGGACAAATGCTTTCTAATTAAGTGCGGTGTTGATTGTTGTCAAAAATTCATTTCAAAGTGCTTCCTTTGAAACAATCGACATTGATGGCCCAACAAACATGTATAGGAATTTCGTTTCCAAGATTATTTACCTCTAGTCATCGTGATTTTATGAGGTCGACAAGGATGAAAATGTTTTTGTATACTTTTTTTCTATTCTTTATTCTATTCTACCTGAAATTCAATGCATAGTGTTCTTTCCCAATTTAATTTGTGGAAAAATATTGTTCCTGTAATGCTATTAGTGCAATATTTTAGGATCTGTATTTGCAACAAAGCGCTAACAGCCCTTTCGTTCAATTTCATGGAGCCTTGTTTATTGCTAATTTGTTTATAATCACGCTTACAATATTACTGCTCAAATTTTCTTATGATACAATTAAAATTGTCTAAATATCTAAATTATTGAAGGAATGTATGATCAACAAGTGTAATTTTCTATTAATTTTTTAATAACTTCTTGCTGCCCTTATGAAAGTATGCTTTGCAGTTTTACAACATGTGGTTCTTACAAAAGTAGATGTTTTATTTTATACTTAATTCGTTTATATTATTTATAACTGCAGGCTAGTTCTTTCTTGCATTGAAAATCCATCAGATCTCGCTTACTGTTTTTTTTAGTATCCAGAGGGTGCGTGGAAGGAAATTCTATTGTATACATGAAAGGTGTATTAACTAAGAAGTCACATCACACAGAGGATTTTTGAGGATGTGTTTCTGTGGTTAGAAGGCAAAGGCTATTAACGCACTAAATGTGGACTTCCTATGTTAGATATACGAGATGCCTGAAATACCCACCAAACCTTTTTGTTGTGAAACTGAGAACATAGCCTTGTAGGGTTTGATATATTACTTGGGCTTAGCCTTGTTTGACTACGCCATGGGGTGCCTTCAGTTTGGGGGATCCCTCCTCTCGTGGGAGGGGTAGGAAGAAAAAAGCTTGCTAGAAAAGCAAAACCCAACGTCTCTGGCTGCTGTGAGTCTTTTTTTTTCTTTTAGGACTGACTGAGCATAATGTGCCACATGGTTTCATTTGCCAACCAATTGTAATGAATTGGACCTACGCCACTGGCAACCAATACATACGCACCTTGCTACCATATGGCTTCTCACCTCACGTCAGTTGTGACGACTCCCCAAGTCGATTTGACAGCCACATAGTTAGCGCGGGAAGGTCCAGTCGTCAGTGGAAAGAAGTGAAAGACGGAAAAGCATAACGCAATCCAACCATCTACTCAATGAGACTATCAGAGGAAAGCTCTCTAGTTTCCTTACAGAGATGACGAGGCAACTGTTCTGTTTTTTTGTGCTAAGGTGGTGAATGCTCATTTACGCATAGAATGTGGGACTCCCATACTCACAAGAAGGCGTCTCGACTACCCACTTAACGCCTCCCCTGTCAAACTGGCAACCTAGCCTGGGACCGTCTGTCACAACACTTTGGGCCAGGTTTGGTTTTTTACGCTGTGAGGCACCATCAAGCTGGGGGATTCCTCTTCTTGCGGGAGGAGAGAGGGGAAAAGGAAGTGTTCCACATTTAGCAATCAAAAAATGTGCGGCAGGATCTTCTTCGTCCCCTGCATAAAATCTACAACTGGAGAACCGTTATTTACCTTTGTTGTGCAAGTAAGACTCCCATTACCAATCAAGAACTTGGTTAGTTAAAGGCAGTCTCACCATGGTTTTTATTTAGATTTGGTTGGCAAACAGTTCATATTCTTTTCACGCTGTTCACCTAGAACTACCACCAATCAAAGAATGAGCGTTGTCTCCCCTCACAAGCAACTGTGTCCCTTGTGTCTTCGCTTCAACGTAGATTGCTAGTGCGATGCTCTCTAGCAAGAAGCGTAACAGATATCATGCCTGAGATGACTAGCACCACCAAATTAGAGACTGTTGGATACGGGTATGCAACTATCAGTGCCCTTCTTCTCTATAATGTTCCTAGCGTTTTCTGTCCAGTTACTTGCTGGAAGTATTGTGTCATATTTATACTCTATATATATTGTTACATGTACAAATAATTCTGCGAGCTACTGCTTTTACAACTATGAAGAACATCAACAAAACGAATTAACTCGAAACCACGAGAACTCAACAAGCATGAACAACATCTGAAAGTGAGTCACTGCTCCATTCATTCACTGCTGGAATGTTCCCGCTAATTCACCAATGTACGAGAACTGAGTTGAATGATTAGAGACCCTATATAAAGGCGAGCTGAATGAATGGGGGGATCATTCATTCGACCGCGATAAGAACTGCGATAGTGTGTGGGAAGCGATATTGTTCGAGTGATTTTCGTAATAGTGAAGTGATTTAGAAGACAATTGCGATAAGAAATTTATGGACAAGTGTTAGATTTTTAATAGTGAAAATTTAAATTAGTGAAAGTGTTAAATGGATTATTGTGCATTTTTGTAATTAAATAAACTCTTTTAACTTAAATTAAAAGACATTGCGTTTTCACTTTCCCGGAACATTAAAATTATTGGCCGCGAACCATAACACGCGACAATATCATCAAAAGTCACCTTCTTGATGAATGGAGTCCTCCTTCTCGTAAGTTGGCTACAAGTCGAATCAGAGCCGATAGACCTGAAGAAAATTTATCATTTGTTGTCCGATTTGTTCAGACAAACTCATTTTTGAGTATATGAGTAACCCCAGGTATTTCAGAAGTAGTTTCAAATGAAACAGTACATCCTCAATACTGATGGTCCAAACTCTGGGGATGCTCTTCTTTATCAGGATAACCAGTTTGATTGTCTTCAGTGTGAGACTGAACCCGTGGGCAGTCATCCAGTCTTTCACTCGGTGCACTAGCATACCTAGCCTAAGTTACATCTGTTTGATAGTGCAACTAGTGCTGCAGCATCATCCACTTATCTGACAGCCCCAGTCTCAGTTGCACATCGTAAGATATATATATATACATATATATATATATATATATATATATATATATATATATATATATATATATATATATATATATATATATATTAACAAGGATCGATTCTTGAGTAATACTCGATGCTACTTCCATCCTTCGCTATCCTTGCATCGTATAATCAAGCAGAATTTAATCCTTCGGGTCGTCCCTCAAGAGCTGCAAGAGATATTTTGAAACATGATAATAGGTTTTTAACGTGCCCAGAATATCCATCCAGAGTTGAAGGCATTCCTAAAGTAGAGTGTTACCAACAGAACGATCCCTTTCTTGGTTTGGCTATGTGCATCTGCCTTTTGAACCACGCTCATTACCTCTGGAATCACATCAATGGCAAAGCATCCCAATCTAGGGCCATACTGCCAAGGAGACAGGCCCCCGGGTAAGACGAATTGCGTCAGTAAGTCTTCCCTTGATAAGTTGGCCCGGGACTCACCTTTTTTTTGCTTATCATTACGAGCCTTGCTATCTTTATCGTTTCAGGAAACACCTTCTCGTACGCAAACGTTAAATATATTGACAAGTAAGTTAGGGCAATGGTGAAATAAGAGCTACAATACTTCTGCTGGGACGCTGTATGGACCTTGAACTTTCAATGGTTTCAATAATAGGACTGTTTCTTTCAGTTTCAGCTACGTGAAGAGTAGGCACTTGACTACTATTTTGCTTTGAACAGTATCAACATATATCGCACGATTTCGTCTATATTTTCTGTCTCATGTATGCAAGACTTGCGTAGGGCAACAAGCTTCCGGCTAACTAGTTTGAAGACAAATTCTAATGAATCCTTGTTTACATTATCCACTAAATCTCGACAGTAAAATTCCTTACTGCTGTTAATCATTTTGCGAAAGCACGCCGAATTTTGTGACACTTCCGTCACTTTACAGCAATTTTAGTCGACACCCAATACATCGGGGGCTTGCCGTGCCACAGTCTCTGATGAGGCATAAAAGAGTTGCAAGTAGTCATGATGACCCTCATACTTGGGTTTACCACATCTAGGGCTGCTAGCTCTTCAATCCCCTGCAAATTTTCTAGCAATTGTGTATCTTTACTGAAAGTCTCGTTGGGCCTCTCAACGTCCATCCTCCCAATGCTTCACCCAAGCGTGAAATGTTGAGAACATGGATATTGGTAGGCATCATCACGGTTCTCAAGCAATATGTACTGATAATAACTGGCTAAGTAGTCCTCAAATATTCTCCAGTTGAGCACCCCCCTACTAGGGAGTTCGAGCCGGATGTAACATCAGGCATGGTTCCTTCACAGCCCACACAGCGGAAAATCGGCATATTGTTGGAGTTTAGCACGACAAATTTTGTCCTGGCCGCCAATTTTTAAAGATCCCCGGATCAGTTTGAGGCATTTCTCATTCAATTGCTTCAGCATTGAAGTCTCTTTCAATGAGTACGTGGCCATCTGTGTTTGAGATAGCATTCTCCAAAGCATTAAGTTTGGTTTCCTGGAAAACTTGGAATTTCTCTGTACCTAACATTTGTTCCAAATCATTTGGCTCTAGGCTAGCGTGTTGGCAGAGGAAACAGTATGCCTCTTCTGTGCACTCCTTCTTATGACGTTCTGTTTCGCCACAATCATAGTTGGAAATTTGTTACGATTCTTTATATTCCCTTGTAGTATGCGCGAATCTAAGGCACCTGAAAACCGGAAAGGGATTTGACATTGATTTACCCTACAAATAACCCTACTAATTCTGATTTTCCTCTTACGCATCATTTGTTTGGCATATTCTTCTAAGATGTCAACAATGGCCATACGGTGATCTCTATTATTTGGATTGGCTTGATTAATTTTTTCCCCGCTTAAGCTAGGAAAATGGCGCTCATAGGCATCTTCTATCACGAGTAAATCTGTAACATGCTAAATATTCCTTATTTAAAAAGTAGGCCTAAGCTCAAGCAATGCTACGTTTGCCTTCTTCCGAATGACATTTTTGACTGCGTCTTTGTTTGTGGCTTCTAGTCTAAGCTCCACTAATAGTTCACCCAAACAAGTCAGTCGAAAGGGTTCTTTGGTTGTTTGTTTTCTTCCTGTTTTAACGCTCCCTTCATCCTTCGAGGAAAATCCATGTATAATCTACCGTCAGCGGTTTTGAAAAGTACTGCCTGCCCAAAGGTTTTGCACTTCTTCCCATTCTTCTCCCTTCGTGCCACATCTGGGGATTCTATGTTTTTCCAATATTTAGAATTGCTTTTTCCTATTCTTGGGGTAGTAATTTTGGTTGCTTTTTTAATATGCTTGTTGGCTGCTGTTTAAGCTGCCTTATATATCGCTAATTAGAAGCTCATTTCCATTGGGATCTGAACTTTCGTTGACTTCTCATCGTCCCTCTCCACTTTTCCCGAACTCTTTTTGATTGGGTTGCAAGCCAACATTTGATGTTGTTAGCCGTCAGGAAGACTAACGCACCTTCAAAGTGCTTGATCTTTTTCTTTTTCTCTGCCTTAAGCTATAAGCACCTGTGATTGCCTATTCGAGGTCGGAGCTCCTTCAGCTCCATTTTAGTTCTTCTTCCAAAGGTGCTGTTGTTTATCGTAGGTGGCAACGATGCATTTCACAATCGATTCCGCTTGACGGTAGAGCCACTTTTCTTTCAAGTGATCCAAAATGATTGCATCGCTTGATGTTTTTTCTGTAGGGTTTATTTCGATGTATAAGACTTTTGTTCCACTCGCTTTAAAAGCGGTCGCAACAGCGATTATTGATTTCTTGGTACTCTTTTCATTTTGTTCTATCAATCGCACATCTCGCATATCTTGCAGAGTTGCCTAAACTCCTTTTCAAGGACGTTCACATTGCTATTTTGCTTCATCCAAACGCCACAAGAGATTCTGTTTGGACAATACTCTTTGTTGTTCTCCGTTTACTGTCATAGGCTTTGTCATCGTTGATACCGTTTTCGATGAGCTGTTAACGTCGTGGCTGTAACCGTTGGTTCTGACAACGTTGTTTGTTTTATTAATTTTTTAGGCGAATTTCTCGAGAGAAATCTGTCCGTCTGTATGTCACAGCACTTTTTTCCGAAACAATAGAGGCTACAGCCATGAAACTTTGTGAAAAGGCCAGAAGCAGTGACTTCTTGAAAATTTCGGGGTGGATAAATTTTCCAAAGGGTTTAAGGGGGGTCTCCGCATATAGGGAGGTGACCCTTCAAATTTTCACCATTGGTAGTCGAGTAGGGTGTCACTGGAAAGGAATAAATGAGATCCTTTCAAAACAAGTCTTAAAATTGCCTGACCAGTACCGTAGGGGGCATAGGAAGGGGAAGTGTACAAACTTATTCTTGTTTGCTGACATTCCCCATACGGAGATGGAGGATGTTAAGTTTCTATTTTTGTATTGTTCAGTGTCTATAGGTGCTGGTTTGTTTCAATTTCGTTTTTGTCGGAGGGTGTGGAGTATGTTTAGGTTTTTTACGGTTTTGTAAAATAATTTTACAAAACTGTCTGTCCACCAGTCCGTTCAGCCGCCCGTCCGTCCGAGTGTCACAGCAGTTTTTCTTGCAAACCATATAAGCCAGAAACATCAAATTTTGTAAGCAATTTAGAAGTGGTGCTCTTTTAAATTTCTACTAAAAAAAAATTTAATATGGTATTTTCGGGGGGTCTCCCCATGCAAGGGAGTGGCCTCTGAAAAAATTTTTATCAAAGGTAGTTGTTATGGGTATCAAATGAAAGGTCTTGATGAGCACTTTTCAAAACATGTCTTAAACTGACATTTATTGCTTTGAGGCCGTGCACAAGGAAGGGAAATACACGAAAAATGTATGCCTCCCCCCCCCCCCCCGATTCCACACCTGTGATCTGAAAAATCTAACAAAAATATGGAGGTAGGTGTTATGAACACAACAACAACAAATACCTTACAATTCTAACTTCGCTCAACTTTGTTAATAATAGTATGATATTTCCCCAATAAAATCGTATATTTACATTTTAACTCAATCAAATTCGACGTTTAACTAGTTTTACAAAAGGTCCGCATACTTTGTAGGTTTGATGAAAATCAAATAATATACACGGAAGTTTCAGCCATTTGAAATTTCTCCGATTACAACAACAATACACGATTTCAGAATTTTATGGACTTTCCATCAGATCAAACTATGCAATTTTGATTTGATCTTCTTAAAATTGCCAAATAAGATCAACAACATAAATATGTTTGGGAGTTCATGAATTGAGTGATTTTTGCTATTTTGTTACGAAATGGCGACCGTTGAAAAAAGAGAAACAATTGATTTTCTTTTAAACGTAATTTGTTTGACGAGCTGGAGATCTCAACTATTATAAGACTGTGAAAATTGCAATGAATCATGAATCATCATGGACGAACAATGGATTCCTAAAAAGGTATTCTTTGGGAGAACTGAAGGCTAGAGACCAGTAGGGAAATCAAGGAAACGCGAGTCTGACTCAGTTGACGAAGACAGTTCATCGCTGCTCGGATTTCGAAATTGGAGGAAGTGATCATTGAGCGGACCCAGTTGGAGGTGCTCGTTGCAGAAAGCGAAGGAACGAAAGAGGCTATAGTCTACGAAAAAGAAGAAGAAAGTGATATGATATTAGATTCATAGCCTCGCGTTTCCAACTGCTACAACTAGATACTTTGAAATTTTAGAAATGGCTGCCATTCTTTGTATTTTTCTGTTATTGTTTTCTTCATCTTTTTTTTATCAAAAATTTTGAATACCCTACTAAAATCATATTCTGTCTGTCCGTCCGTGTGTCATAGCAAGTTTTCTCACAAGCTACATACTCGTAAGCTAAAAACACGAAATTTGGTGAGTAGGTTAAAAATGGTAACCTCTTAAAAGTTTCAGCATAAAATCATTTTTATAAGGTTGTTAAGGGTCACTCCTCTAAATTGGAAGATCCATTTTGATGCTCTGAAAAACAATTTTATGCCAAAGGTAGTCAATGTGGGTATCAAATGAATAGTCTTAATGAGAAACTTTCAAAACAGGTCTTCAACTGACTCTTTTCGCTTCAAGGGGTGCAAGCGGAGAGGTAAGGTATGACCATTCTGTGCCCCCTTCGCAATTAGACACCTGAGATGCAAAAAATTTGAAAAACTTAAGGAAGTAGGTCTTTGTGATTACTAGCCCAACAAATAAATCAGAAGGTAAAATACGGTCAACAGTAATAGTACATTTTGTGAATTTTGCGTTTTCATGTATAAAATTGAAAGGTGACCCTTGAATTTACCAGACATTTGTATCTAAATTATTTGATATTGAACAAATACTTTCTAAAAATTTCATCAAAATCGAGCCGTAAAAAGGTAAGTTACAGTCGATTGAAAATGTATCAATCACAACAGCAATAAAACGTGATTTTGTGGATATATGGATTTGCAGGAAATGCAGGTCCTGCAGGTTTTTAGGAATTTCGATGAAATTTTCAGAAATGTTTTGTAACACTCTCGATTACTCAAACGAAGAAGCTAACACACTGAAAACGAAATGGCGGTTAATTGAAATATGCATAAGAACTGCATATTAGTCCTTTGAGCTCCTTCTATAGTAGTGGTATATGAGTGAATTGTTAGCATGCACAATGGACACCTAAAAACGTATTCGTTGTGAGAGCTGAAAGGCGGAGATCAGTCTGACTAGGTCGATGAAGACAGTTCATCGCAGCCCGGATTTCGGAATCGGAGGACGTGGTCAATGGACCGAGACAATTGGACCTGCTTGTTGCAGGAAGTGAAGGCCCGAAAGGGACTGTAGTGTTACGAAGAAGAAGATATGAGTAAGGTTTTGACATTTCAAAGGTGTTGTTTGAGTTATTAATAATCTTACAATACCCTTCTGGCAGGGCACTCTCCTGCTATTTCGACTTGTTTTAAAATGAATGCAGTAAAAATGCCCGATTATCTATCTTTTCTTTATTTCATCCGTCCACGATGTTTTGCTTCTCCTCTTGAGCCCATTTTCTGGGTTAAGCCCGGATCATTACAGCTGATACCATCATTCTACTTGTGATTTTGTCTCATTTTGTACTGGTCGAATCATTTATTTGATTGATCAAATTAATTTCGTTCATGTCATAAAAATATGATAACAAATTTATTCATGCTCGTATTGCTGTTTAAGATGTTTTCATCTTATCAATCAAAATTTTTCTTCACTTTAAATGGTTATTTTTGGATATTGTGAGCTTCCTTCCTCAACAAAATACGAATTTACAACGCGTGCCACACCTACAGCTATTCTATTTTTCCAAGTTTTCTGTAACATATCAAAACCATCGCGCTTCATTTCAGCCTGCTTTCCATGAAATACAAAAAGGCTAGGTCAGAAACTGTTGCGCTATTCTATTGATTCGCTCATCCTTACCCTGGAGCATTTTTCGTATTCCGGAAATTTAGCTTTCATAATTTCTCAACGGATATGCTACGTCTCGTAAATTTCATAGTTACAGCATCCTCTCATCTCTTTGGAAGTTTCCTTCTCCTTACACTGCACGCAGACCCGCATTTGGCGGTGCTGAGTTTCAAGGAGTAATTCCAACGTCTTGTGCTTGTGTCAGTATTTATTGCTTTCAAGTTTGGCGTCGAACAGCTAATGGGCTTGGTAGTCATTAAAGAATTTCACAATGACAATAAAAGCTGGTAATGCGAGGAATATTCTCTTTCAAGGTTAATAAGGTGAAAATGATGAAGCTGCAAGGAAAATTGCGATGCTGAGTTGTTTTTATAGGATTCAAGATGCCTGTCGATAATTAGTATGTTGTCTTGAAGAATTATCACATAAATATTTTGTGGTTAGGGTTAATAGAACAATTTTTCGGAATTGCTGATGATAATGAATTTGCAATTGGACGATATTTTTATTTGAGGAGATATTATATGGATTATTAGTCGAAAAATTAATTTTTGCTTTTGTTGCAATCCTTTTTCGTCCATGGTGGTGTGGGTCAAATAAGACATTGTAAGTTTTGCGAATCGTAAGTGCTCAGTCGCATTAATCGAGCCCAGTTTTAATGTTGATATTCCACAATACGTATTGAGGTTCTTTAGCTAACGAAAAGATACTGATATAAAAAAGCTAATTAACTAATGCTAAGGTACTATGCATAATTCAAGTTGATGATTGAATATTGAATGGATTAACTATAAAATTGTTGTTTGAGGTTTCCCTCACTTTTTATTGTTAACTTGTTAATTTAATGACTAGTGTTCATGTCAGTAAACTAAAAGGTGGTTCAACCATAATGCATGATGTTAATTGTGAGTCATGGCTTAACGTCAAGTCTTTCGCCCAACTTAATCCAACATTTCTTTGTTTCAGTGTTTGACAAATGCAATCATGGACATAATTGAGCAGTGCATTAAGATTATTGACGCCTTTTACGAAAACGGGCGTTCAAATCAAAATACATTTCGTGCACTTGGTGATTTTTTTGATCAGCATATTCGACCAAATGTATCCGCAATCGGGAGAAGTGTGCGCAAATTTCAGCAAACCGGGTCTGTGGGAAATGTGAAATCACCTGGGTATGCTGGCCAAGTTCTTTCTGTGGAAAACATTGCTGTTGTTCGCGATAGCGGGGCAGAAGAGCCGTCAACCTCGACTCGTCGTCATGCCCAACAATTGAACATCTCACGGACATCACTGGTGCGAATTTTGGATAAAGATTTGAATTTACACGCTTACAAGGTTCAATTGAATCAAGTACTGAAGCCTACTGCCCATTTTAAGCGTGGGCAATACGCTGAATGGTTGGTTGAATAGACAAAAGGAAATCGTGACTTTACAAAGAAAATCATCTTCAGCGACGAGGCACACTTTCACCTCAGTGGATTCGTTAACAAGTAGAATTGCCGCATTTGGGCAAATGAAAATCCACGAATGATTGTTGAAAAGCCGATGCATTCACAAAGAGTGACTGTTCGGTGTGGTTTATGGGCTAGCGGCGTCATCGGGCCGTACTTCTTCGAAAATGAGGACGACCAAGCAGTTACCGTGAATGGTGTTCATTAAAGCGAGATGATAACGGACTTCTTCTGGCCAGAAATTGAAGTTATGGACCTGGACGATATGTGGTTTCAACAGAATGGGCCACTTGCCACACAGCCAACAAAACAATGGCTCTTTTGTGCGAGAAATTTAATAGCTGTGTTATCTCATGCTGTGGCGATGTTAATTTGCTACCGTTGAACTTCTTTCTCTGTGGATATTTAAAAGAAAAAGTGTACGTCAAAGAGCCAAGAATAAGTCAAGAGCTGAAGAATGGGAAAATTCAGCACATTAACGACATTGAACCTTAATTATGTCTCAGAGGAATTGAGATTATGGGCCATCGGATAGAAGTGTGCCACCATAGCCGAGGCGAGCATTTGGGCAATATTTTGTTTCAGACATAGTTGTCATAAATTTTGTTTTATTTACAATTAACATCGTGCGTTTTGGTTGGACCACCATTTATAATTCACATATTCATCATCTTCATTAAACTTTCTGTAAAATGCAATAATTCATTATTTCTAAAAAATTGCATCGAAATATAATACTTGAACTTCTAAGAAATGCACAACTTGCGATGTAATTAAACTTTGGAATATATTGAAATAGGCTTGTTCATGATTTATGCATTTGTTCCAATCAATAAATAACATTTTGCCCTTTCATCAAATTTAGGCTTAGAAAAATTGTATTTAGAGTAAGTGCAAATAAATGCTCATTTGCATTCATATTATTTTCAGATTCATAAACATCCGAGATGGCAAATAATGTTCAAAACTTGAACTTGGCTGCAACAAAACAGATTATCTCAAACTATCGGAAAGACATAAAGAGCAGGCATGGTTTGGCGTACTGCGAGACAAGGTTGGAGAAGCTACAAGGACAGTGGACAACTTGTGAGTAGAAATATGCTGAAGGACATCAAATACTGGAAAAGGATAAGGAAGGCTTAACAATTTACACCAAGGAGTATGAAGCATTGGAAAACTTGGTGATGGAGTACATTACGCTATTCCGGACCAAGATTCGCGGATTTAAATGATCCAGAGAATCAATCTCAGTTAGGGTGACCACATGACATCACTGAAAATATAGGACATTTTGATCTCTAAAAAAAAAAAGGTCGAGAAAAATGGAAATGAAGTATTTTCAAAGTGAAGGGTACAAATAATAAGCCTAATAAATTGTTTCGTTATTTTATTGTGATGTTGTACCGATCGCAGGTATCGTCGTAACACACATTCGACATTTAAGGTTTTCTAATTCAAATGTTAGATCGTTAGTTATTCACAAAAATCGAAAAAAGTACTGCACAGTTATAGAAAAAGATGACAGTTTGCGAATATGAAAAAGTCAGTATTTTCGCGAGTCACCAATTTACCTGAGAAGTTTGGAATTTTCTGGTCGCAACAAATACTTGTAAAACTCGGAACAAGAAAATTGTTTGAAATTGAACTTCACGGACACAATATCTCGCACAGTTTTGACGCTGAGTCTATTCCTTTCTTTTGTCCATTGAGCCTCTATCAAAGAAAAAATTCTTTCACAGTTCGCATTGTGACCTGGTATTGAGAAAAAAAATGATGCGATCCTCAAAATTTCAGTAAAACAGTCAGTGCATGAATTCGACGCGAAGAATTCACAGATTTTATCATTACAATTTTTTCTAAAAAATTCGAGATCGGCAGTAAACTGTTTTTTCTCTATGAACCTGATCAGGTTCATGGTTTGATCGAAAATTTTAGTATCATCAATCTGAACTCCTTTTCCCGCCAGATAGTCAACGGTGTCCTCAATGCATTCGTAGGTCAATAGGCATTCCATTTTGAAATCCAGCCATTGGAAAATCTGGAATGATACTTGGATGAGCTATACTATATTATACCTAAATTTCAAAATCATATCTTCCAACATGCATAAGTTCATGAAATCAATAGTGAATTTACCCGAAATTCTAACAGAGATGCAGTCCATTTCAACAAATAATTCTCAGCTTCTTCGTAGACAGTCATCGTATTTTGAATGAAGTCATCGCATTCCCTATCTTTCCCTTCGGCTCTCAGGTCTGACAGAGTTTTTCTGACGGGAATTGGAAGAAATTTGTGTATAATTCTGTCACGCATCGATTGTGCCACATCATCAACAATATTGAAAATCTCAACGACACTGTTATTTTCTTGCTCCAATTTTCTAATTTTGTCGTGGAAAACGGACATCAAGGAATGAACGAAAAAAAGATAACATTCCGCGAAATCATGACGAAAATAGTTCTCAAGCATCTTCGGGGGTTTTTCTTCAGACAAGAAATACGATTTCAGTGACGGGAACATAGACAATAATCGTTCGACAACTGGCAAAAGACTCAGCCACCGAGTTTTGCTGTGATAAAGAAGATCTCTAGATGCTATGTTGACGAAATCACAAAAATCTTTGAGTGTCTCAGTCCGAACAGTGTAAATCGAGAAAAATTGATAAATCTTGAAGGCAAGCGAATCGATATCGAACAATCCATATCGACTTAAGCCATGCTGGGCCGAATTGTGAAGGATGTGCGCTGAGCAGCCGATACCCAGGATATTAGGATTGATATCCTTCTTTATGATGGCGTGGATGTTGTTGCTGCCTCCACGATTGAGACCACCAAAATAAGAATTCGTGTTGTCAGCAGTGTAGCATGTCAGTTTTGGTTTGATAAGATGGCCATCAGCAACATTTTCGAGAGCTTTTGCGACAGTGTCCGTTTTTTCGTTTGTCGTTTCGATGAGGTCCAACATTCGAACTTGGATTCCTTTTTGGGTGTAATCGAAAAATTGGGCAACGATTGGAAACAACTTTATATGGCCGTGGTTGCTTGCGTCCGTAGATATACTGACATATAAAGCTCTCGCCAGTTGATTATCGACGTTTTCAATCACGTGAGGTGCAATCACATTGCACAAAATGGCCTCAGTTTTGGTTCGGGCACATGTCATTTTTTGCGCGATTTCCGAATCCCCGAAAATTTCACGAAGCAAAACCGATGTGCAGTCTTGGGAACGGTAGGATTGATGATGCACGGTGACGTGAAATGCGAGGGCTCCTTCGCATGCATGTATTTTCTCTTCTAAACGGGTGAATCGAGGTATCATGAAATTGGCTGCCGATCTTGTCTTTTGGTATTGAGATGTTGGTCCAACTGAGTCGTCCCTGACAATCGCAAAAAAATTCTGTTGTGGACTACGAACCCATTATATTTCAATACGAAAAGTATCGGATCTGAGAGGCATTAGTTAGAAACTTTTAATTTTTATTTAACAAAGACCAAAGTCCAAAACCGAAAAACAAAGAAAAAGAGAAGCAGTAGGTTCCATACGCATCAGAAAAAAGAAGAAACAAGTTGGGTAAACAGACCTACACGCTCATGTCAGAAGGGTTTTGTATTCAATTTTCAAAATGCAGTCACCAGATTGAATAAAGTCAAGAAACATGTCAATGACGATTTTATTGGAGAAACTATGAAATTCGAAGATCACACTATTAGTAACAAAGTTGAAAGAACTTAGACTTCTGAGGTTTTCGTTCTTGTTATACTCATAAATATCTCCCTTGATAATTATTTCAGATGTCCATTCGCGAGGGAAGAAACAAATTTTTCATGTATTTCCCCCCTGTACCCCCACTGAAGCAAAAACTGACAGTTTAACAACTGTTTTGAAAAGCTCCCACGAAAACTTTCATTTCATACTCATATCGACTACGTTTGATGAATTTTTTTTCAGGGGCCACTCTCCTGTACTGTTATCATCGATTAATAGCCAATTTTTTCGAATCCTAGAGTTGTTACAAAACCCTTTTGTTAGAAGCTCTCTCCCGCCTCCTTGACTTGTTTCACTTATGAGTAATAATTGTAGGTACTCATCTTCAGTCATTCATTAAATTGAATCAAGTGTTCACAGCATGCACCTTAAACGTTGAAGTTGGGAAAAAATAACTCAAAATTATTCAATCTTCGCATTTAAAACAGCCACTATTTTGTTTTACGATTACTGATACCACTAGCTGAGCTGATTCTCAAAGCCATTCATGACACCTATCATTCCTGAAATTTTCATGCAAATCCTAGCAAAACTGTAGTGTCTGAGTCGGTAAAAAGCGCATGTTGTTCCATAGCCATATGTTGCCATAGTAATACATGCAGCGCATATTGTTCCATGGTGATACAGCGAAATTCAAACCGCTATAACTTCGCTAAATATGATGCAATCCTTATGAAACTTGCAGAATTAATCAATCTTATAAATAGACATGTGTGTACTGAATTTCATTGAATTTAAGGGTACCGTTAAGATTTTATTCAAGAAAACATAAAATCGATAAATCATACTTTTACTAACAAAGTTGAGTGAATTACGACTTCTCACGTATTTGTTGTTGTTGTACTCATCAAGCCCTACATTCTTGAGTTTTTTCAGATTTTTCGGATGGAAGGTGTCCAATCGCGAGGGGGGGACACAAATTTTTCGTGTATTTCCCCTCCCTGTGCGCCCCTCGAAGCAAACTTTGTTTTGAAAAGTTCTCATCAAGACCTTTCATTTGATACCCATACCGGCTACCTTCAATGAAATTTTTTTTTCGGGGGGTCACTCCCCTACATGGGGAGACCCCCTTTAAATACCTTATAAAATTTTTTAGTAGTTGAACTTTGAAGAGATCACCACTTTACACCTACATACAAAATTTGATACTTCTAGCTTAAGTAGTTTCCGAGAAAAACTGCTGTGACACACGGACGGACGGACGAACGGACGGACGGACAGACAGGCGGACAGACAGGACGCGATTTTAGAAGGGTTTTGTAAAATTATTTTACAAAACCCTAAAAAGAAAATAAGTTACCACTTACCACTATTAGCAACAGAAACATTCTTTCTACAAACAACACACTCTGCAACTGTATCGTTGTCGGTCTTACGGTAGCAGTAGTATTTTCCTTCTTGTTTTCCTAATAAATCGGGAACGTGACATTTTCGTCGCGACATTCTGAATGTTTTTGCCGGAACGTAAGCAAAAGCAACGCCCTTCTCACTGACACAGAGTTGCACGGACAGTACACGCACTTACACCCACACGCGCGCGAGTCATGAAGAGACAAGGCTTGTGAATTGTGATTTGTGATCCGGCATTCGCTGACCAAGTTGCGTACGCTTACGTCGACTGAAACGCGCCAATTTCAAATCGTTTGCATCAGTAAATACGTCCTCCAGAATTGCTGACTTTTCTTAGTTTGTAGATAATGATAAAAAACGTGGAAAAAAATGTTGCATTTCGCAGAAATTTTCGGGAAATTGCGGCATTTTGTACGTGGTCAAAAATATAGTACATTCGTGTTATTTTAAAAATAAAATAGTACACTAGTACATCGAGCTGAAATATAGTACCTGTACTATTAAAATAGTACGTCTGGTCACCCTAATCTCAGTAGATTCTGTGAAGTTGGAATGGATTTGAACCGCAACATTAAACGGGCAGCATTCATCATGGTCTGGGTTCCGAGATCTATACAAGACTATGGTGCACGAGAACTCTCAACTGAATTTGGTGCAAAAACTACAGTATCTCCAGAATACCATACAAGACGATAAAGAGAAGGTCATCAACCATCTAAGCATCACCGAGGCCAATTATAGCGTCGGGTGAAAATTATTAACTGAGCGCTATGATAACCTTAGAGCAATTGCGCTAGAGATGCTGCAAAGATTTTGGGATATTCAGAAATGGGGTTCCAACGATACTCAGGGGTTCAAACGACTGCTGGGCTTAACACATCAGTTAGAAGCATGTTTGCAATCAGTTGAAGAGGAGTCATTCGATATCATAAAAGTTTTCATCTTAAACCAGAAATTGGATGAAGACACACGCAAAGATTGGCAAAAAGAGAGAAGCAGTCAAAATTGGATGCCAAAATTTTCAACATTCTTGGAATTTATTCAAATACGCTTGCTGATGACCGCTGAGCGGTAACTGAATGCAGCACCTGTTGAGGTTAAACAGTTTTGTCCGAAATGCAAATAAGGCCATTTACTTTTTAGTTGCGGTTTCTTAAAGCAACTTGAAATTCAACCAGGACACAATTTAGTTACGTCAAAGAAACATAGCTGCTTTGACATAGCAAAATTGTGTCTTGCTTGAATTTTAAGTTGCTTAAGGGAGTCACAACTTAAAAGTAGATGGCCTAATTTGCATTGGCTTAGTAACAAACACAAAGTTACTAGTTACGCATCTAAATACAAATGTAAGATATGTGGCAAAGGCCATCATACTTTGCTCCATAAGAAGGCGTTAAAAGAAAAACAGGTGCCACCACTGAAGTTAAGGTACAGTGGGCACAAGCCAATCATACACATAAGCACACGAATGTTTTGTTGTCAATGGCAGTTACCCATGTACAGAAACGTTCCGGAGAGATAGTGACGCTAGGTGCTCTGCTCGACACTGGAGCACAACGATATTTTATCACCGACTCATCTTGGAGTCCAAACGAAACAAATAGATATTTCAGTTTTAGGCGTCGGAGGAAACCAAAAAACTCCAACTAGCGGGATGGCATCTATAACTATAGTGGTAGAGAATGAAGACGAGATATCAAAAAACATTAAATTCAAGCTGCTTGTATTGGAAAAAATTACAGCTTCAATTCCTGCAGTTCAATTGGCTCATACACTACCAGATAAGTTACAGGGTTCGGATTTGGCGAATTCATAATTTAATGTCCCATCTGAGATTGATGTGCTGATTGCGCGGATGTTTATGGTCATATTATGCTACCAAATTTCCATCCAGGAAACCCAAGTGTACAAAAAACAAAGTTTGGTTGGATTCTTTTTGGTCCAGCTGCAACTTCATCCAAAACAAAGTCAGTCAGTGCTTTGATTTCATTTGAAGATTTTGACGAACACTTGAAACAGTTTTGGGGAACCGAGATTGTACCAGATAAAAAATCAGTAACTTCTGACGATTTACGTGCTGAGAAACATTTCATCGAGCAAACCAAGCGTAGGGATTATGGATGGTATACAGTCAGTCCTTTTAAAACTAATAAAATTGCTCGTATGCAGTTTTAGAGATTGGAACAGGCACTGACTTAAAATCCTAGCTTGTACAGCCAATATAAAAAGTTTATGGAAGAATACCTAAAGCTAAGACATATGCAGGTAGTACCACAAGAGCATATTTATTCTAAATCAAACTACTTTTTTTCACATCATGCAGTCATGAAAACCAGCAGTTCCACTATCAAATTAAGCGTTGTTTTTAATGTATCTCAAGAAGGATTAGGTGGGAAGTCATCGAATGACATATTTCTAACTGGACTATCCATTCAACAAAACATTCTTCATGTGCTCATGCAATGGAGACAACACCACTACGTCATGGCTGCAGACGTTGAGAAAATGTACCGCCAAATATAGATCAGTGAAGAAGACATGGATTTTCAGCGCATACTTTGGCGGTTTAAACCCGAAGAGCCCATTCAGTACTACTAATTGAAAACCGTCACATACGGAACATCGAGCGCACCATTTTTAGCCATCAGAACAATTTGCAAAGGATGAACAATCAAGGTAGCTGAAGCTGCTGAAGTTATACTCCGAGACTTTTACGTTGATGACGTACTAACAGGTGCAGGAGAGACGGACATGCTTGTAAAGCTGCAAGGTGATTTGCGACATGTCATGAAAAGGGGCGGCTTTTATCACCGAAAATGAGCATCAAATCATCCTGACCTGGCCAAACGTATCCCAGTTAAAGACCGAGAGGCACAAACATCATTCGACATCAGCCTTAAGGGAGCCGTGAAAGCATTAGGCCTACAACGGCATCCTGAAGAAGATCATTTTACCTACCCAATCGACAAAGTTTTCCTCAGGACATACAGGATATACAGGATTGGCTCACCGTACATAAACAACTACCAGCTTTAAACAAATTGAACATTCCAAGTTGGGCCAGTTACTCCAAACAGGAGCAGATTAAGTTCGATGATTTCTACGATGCGTCATTAAAGGCATAAGCTGCTGTCATCTGAATAAAATTAAAATTCTCAAATGCTACAAGCATTACTCTTGTTGCATCCGATGCAAAGGTGGCATACCTTGAAACGTCAACCATTCCCCGTCTTGAACTGTGCGGAGCTGAATTACTTGTAGATCTTATGGAGTAAGTTGTTCGAGCACATGGTTGGAAACACGTTCTGAAATTTTACTGGACCGACTCGTCAATCCTACTAGACTGGATTCATAGTCCATCGTCTAAGTAGAAGGTTTTTGTAGCCAATCGTAAAAACGTATCACGTCGCATTGGCAATTGACAAAGCTACCGCGGATCCAGAAATTCTATGACGTTTCTCATGCATTAAAAAACTGAAAAGAATCGTTGCTTGAGCACTACGATTCATGCACAACACACAGAAACCATCTCTCAAATAAACCGGAGAACTCACCAAAGAAGAATTGAAAAATTCAGAAACACTCTGCATTTGTTTAGGACAAGCCTACACATTTCATGAAGATATACGACATCTGCAACAATCAAACAGTGTATCCAGTAGCTTATGAGTTCTAGCTCCACGGGTCGACAAAGATGGTGTTTGGAGAGAAGGTGGAAGACTCTACCACACTCATCGGTGAAGAAGCCTAACATCCAGCCATCATTCCAAAAAGGCCATTAACAATTGCTTACCATTCTTCAAGATGACGGCCAAACCAAATGAACGCCTTATGGGTGACTTGCCACCATTTCGAGTACGCTTTGAGAAACCTTTTATGGAGATAGGTATAGATTATGCAGGCCCAATCAACAAACGTTGGAGTTCAGACGCGGAGCAAAGATCTTTAAAACGTATGTGGCCATATTTGTCTACATCCCTCCTGGCAGCCCACACTTTGGGGGTCTCTGGGGAGCCGGTGTCAAGTCAATGAAACGACACCTCTACAAAACAATTGCCCTGTAAATTTTAATAGTAAAGGAATTCAACACACTTCTCGCTCAAATAGAAGCCTATTTGAATTCGATACCTCTGACTGACATAAGTTCTGATCCGTCTGATGTGAGCGCCTTAACACCAGGTCATTTTCTTATTCATTTTGGCATAGGTGGTCACGGGATTACTTGAATCGTCTACAACAATGACTCATCATGGCTCATCCCATACCCAAATGTCAAAAAAAGCGACATTGTATTATCAACAAGTCGGGTAGACAGAACTTCGCTCATACCAGAAGGGTTTTGTACTCAACTTACAAAATGCAGTCACCAGCAACGAATAAAATCAAGCAACATGTAAAAGACGATTTTATTGGAGATAATATGAAATTCGGAGATCATACTATTATAAATAAAGTTGAACGAATTTTGACTTGTGAGGAATTTGTTATTTTTATACTCATAAATATCTCTCTTCATAATTTATTCAGATTTTTGAAGATCACATTCACGGGGGAGGAAACACATTTTTCATGTATTTCTCCTCCTGTGCGTCCACTGAGGCAAAAACCATCAGATTAAGAACTGTTTTGAAAAGCTCCCATAAAGAACTTTAATTTGACACTCATATCGGCTACGTTTGATGTAATTTTTTTTCATGGGCCACTCCCCTGTACGGTAGTTATCGATTTATGGAAATTTGTTTCGAATAATAGAATGGTTAAAAAGCCCGTTTGCTCGGAGCTCTCTTCTACCTCCTCGACTTGTTTCACATATGAGTATTCATTGTAGGTGCTCATCTTCAGTCATTCATTAAATTGACTGAAGTTTTCAAAGCAAGCACCTTAAACGTTGAAGTTGGGGAAAAATAACTCAAATTCTGTTTTACGATTACTGATACTACTAGCTGAACTGACTCTCAAAGATATTCATGATACCTATCATTCCTGAAATTTTCATCCAAATCCTACCAAAGCTGTAGTGTCTGAGTTGGTAAAAAGTGCATATTATTCCATAGCCATATGTTTCCATAGTAATACAGCGCATATTGTTCCATAGTAATATAGGAAAATTCAAATCGCTATAACTTCGTTAAATACCATTCGATCTTGATGAAATTTTCAGGACAAATAAATTTTATAAGTAGTCATCTGTGTACATTTATTGAATTCATAGGTATCCTTAAGATTTTATTCAAGAAAATGTAAAATTGATAAATCATACTATTACCAACAAAGCAGAGTGAATTTTGACTTCTCATGTATCTGTTATAGTACTCATGAATGCCCACATTCATGATTTTTTTCAAAATTTTCGGACGGAAGATGTCAAATACGTTACGTGAAAAAATTGTACATTTCCCCTTTCCCTGCCCCCTCGGTACCGATAAAGCAATTTTAATACTTTTTTTGAAAAGATCCCATTAAGACCTTCGCAATACCACCTTACTCGACTACCAATGGTGAAAATTTTTTTTGATAGATTCACCTCCCTATATTGGGAGACTTTCAAGAAGTCACCACTTCTTACCTTTCCACAAAGTTTCATCGCTGTAGTTTCTACAGTTTTGGAGAAAAAGCACTGTGACATACAGACAGACGGACGGACAGACGGACTCAGGTCGTGATTGCAATAGTGTTTTGTATTTTAGTACAAAACCCTAAAAACAACCACCTTCCTTAAAAACGGGTAGTCGTCGCAATATCATCATTGAACACTTCACGCGACAGACGAGTAGGATGATGACAGATCCCCACAATAATTTGTGGCTAAATATCTTTGAGAATCCATTCAACAAGCGATATGAACAATCTTAAGCAAAGTAGCAGCCGCTTTAAGTGAAAATATTGAGTAAAGTAAGTACCATTTGGGCTTTCCATCGCACCAGACACGACATTTTTGACAGGATCATCATCAGATTTGAAGAAAAAATGAGCTCTATGATTCATTCAGTTAATGATTGCTAGGAACATTGAAACAAATGATATGGTTAAGTACAGGGTTATCCTTTTCGTGGTTGAGAAAATATAACCCTGCCATTTGACTTTTGTCAAAATTAAATGTCATCCAACGCGTGTTTTTTTTTAGTTGAAGCTTTGCCATTTAGAAATATGGATCGTTTAACGGTCGAAGAACGCGTTAAAATTATTAAATTTTATTATAAAAATGGTGATTCTGCTGTTTCAACATTTAGGGCTATACAAGCCGATTACGGTCGACATAATCGACGTACACAGCACACAATTTCGAACACAGTAAGAAGATTTTAAACGACTGGATCAGTTATTGATATTGCAAGGTCTGTGCATCATCGCGACATTCGTTCTGTTGAAAATATCGCTGTCGTTGCTCAAAGTGTGGAGGAAGCCCCGAATTTGTCGATTCCTCGACGTGCTCAACATTTGGGCTTGTCTTACGGCTCATTGTGGTGGATTTTGCGTTTGGATTTGCATCTCCATCCATACAAAATCTAATTCACTCAAGAGCTTAAGCCTCAAGACCATACACAACGCAGAATGTATGCGAATTGGGTGATTGAAGAACAAGCCATTGACAACGATTTTTCGAACAAAATTTTCTTTAGTAATGAGCCTCATTTTTCGCTCAGTGGTTAGGTAAATAAACAGAATTGCCGCATATGGGGCTCTCAAAATTGTCAAGTGATCGCAGCAAGGCCTTTGCATCCGGAAAAAGTGACCGTTTGATGTGCATTATGATCTGGTGGTGTTATTGGGCCCAAATTTTTTTGAAAAAGATCAAGGAAGAGCCATTTCAGTCAATACTGACTGCTATGGACGGATGCTAACCGATTATTTTTGGAGAGAAATTGAAGATTATAATCTGGAGAACATGTGGTTTCAACAGGATGGAGCCACAAGCCACACACCACATGCTAATCGAGCACTTTTGCTGGAGAAATTTCCAGAACGCGTAGTTTCGAGATTGAGTGATGTCAATTGGCCTGCAAGATCCTGCGACCTAACATCTTTGGATTTTTTTTAATGAAACTTTGCAAAAGATCGTGTTTACGTGAACAATCCTTAAAATTTTGAGCAATTGAGAACCAATATTCGTGAAGTTATGGCCGAGATATTGCCGGAAATATGCTGAAAAGTCATTGAAAATTACGTCAAAAGGATTGAGTCTTGTAAGAGGTCCCGTGGAGAACATTTGAATGATTTTGTATTTTAAGTATAATGGCAAGGTCCAATCTTTACATTGAATAAAAAATTTTGTTTCCATCTGAATATTTTATGTGTTTTCTTTAGCTTTACTTTCCCAAGCATAAAATGGATAACCCTATACAACACCCTCCTGGCATCCGTGTAGTTCTGTCTGCTCAACTTGTTGTTTTTTGTTGTAGCTTATTGCTCTTGCGTAAATTTTAATTGTTATTTGATAAATTTATCACATATTTATATATTCTTGTTCTTCTTCTTTGTAGCCCTACAGCCCCTTTTGGGCCTTCGCTTAGAGATACTTAGAGTATCTCATTGTCATGATCGAATGTATCGGCACTCCACAAGGTGATATGATCATTATCACACTTTGCCATGTGTCCGTCCACCCAGCTGCGATAAGTTCTGATTTTAAACCACCACGTATCATAACTGAACAGGCTTATAGTCCGTCCAAAGAACCACTCGAACTTAATCTCGTTGACGCCAAGGAGACTTGAACCAGAGACCTTCGGCTTAGTGCTCTAACTACTAAGCCATGCGGACTACATACATATATATTAGGAATATTATATCGCTATGTTACGTTTAGATAAATTTGTTTTTTGATAACATTGGTTAGAATTAAATTATACAAATTAATCATAAGCTTAAAATACACTCGTTTGTCGCGTTTTGCTTTTAGTTGTGTTAATTTTTATCTCCTTTTTTCCAATTTATTGATAATATTAGTAATCCTCATTTTTTTATCTTTTGATATTGTTTTTTGGTTATGATTAATTTTTGATTGAATATTGTTGAAATTTAGTGTCCAATTAAGTTTTTGAGTACTACAATGTTTTAAAGCTTACTTTATGTTTTGATGAAATTTATTGTAAAATAATTGAACCATAAAGCCCATTTGAATTTGAAGAGCATTTCATGCATTCAAAATGTTTGAGTGAATACTCATATGCAAATACTTAATATTTTCTGAAAGATTAAATGCAGATTGGCAACAAATTCTTTTTTAGCTTACATGATTTTTCTTCTTCATCAATTAGAAATTAAACCGTTTCTGTACATCCTCAACAGAAACTAAACATGCGCTCGTCAAAACTACTGCTTCTGCATAGACATTCTCGCGAAAGGTTAGTCAAATTGTTATTGGTATAAGCATTTGGCAGGTCGGTACAGTTTGGTAAAAACATGAAAAAGTTACAGCATCCATGTACAGCCTTCATCCTGGAAATATTGTCCAGCAGTCGCTAAACCCATGCCACTTATGCCTTGATTTCATCGCCACTCCTATCTAGCCATTCACCTGCAACAAACTATACATCCATATGTAGGAAGACCATTGACGGTCAAGCAGATTGAATATATACAGACTAATGGAAGGAATAAATAGACACACTACGAGTACCATATTTTTGTAGCATAATGCTATCATGCTATTTTGTTGTGTTGTCGGATCTGAAGAATAACAAACATAAGGGACGTCATATTTTGTAAAAGTTGTAAAAATACTAAGACGGCGAATAATTTTAAATTTAAATAACATTTATATGAAAACTATCTAATCACCAGAAACAAACTAATACAGAGAGTTTTCTGTAACACTTTGCATCCGATTACTTTGAGAAACTTTGAACTATCTTTCGAAATACCCCTGATCTCTTTTGCAGGCATCATTTCACAATCCCACTGAATTGGATTCAGAGCCAGTGTAACATTCTTTTGACACAGATTTTGTTTTTTCGTTGCCTATAGCATCAATTCAAAGCATCTGTGGACGTCAGTTTCCGGTAAACACGCTTATAGAGCTCATATACGTCGTTGTGTTGAAATTCGACGTATCAAATTGCACAGATGAATGCATGTAGCCTCAGAAGCACTCCCAGTTAAGGCTCTCAACTTCATCCGCGACTAGTACCTTTATCAGTTGTCCTATGTGTCGAGGATTCGTTGTAGAGAATGTTAGTCCGGATTTCGTGATATGACATTGTCGTTTTAGTGGCTGATTTTGCTGTACGAACATGAAACATGTTTCACAATGAAATCGGCTACGCAGATTATCCGACTTAGCAAAGTTTCTGAAATATTTTTCAATGTTTGTAAAAGTTGCGATATTTCATCGAATATTTGATCTGCTAGTATAGCATGAGCGTTTGAAGAAAATTAGAAGCCAAGCCTTTTAGTTCAAATATGGAAAGGCTTTAATGTAGTCAAACATGAATGCTGGCTTGAGGAATTTTGATGTCTTAGATATATTTTCTAGCTAAAAAAATATAATATTTTTATCGCTGACATCACATAATTATCAGCGTTTAACTTTGCATACCTAGCTGCCAGTTTTTTGTATTACATAATGTGTACTTTTTAATCCTTATACGAATACTTAGCTTTCCTTGAGATAAATAGAAGAGTTAGTGTTTAATACAGTAGTTATTTTTTTTTTTTTGAATTCTATACAAAAAATACATAAACTAAGCTACAGTAAAGGGTATTTTCCGTCAAAAGATCAACGTTGCAGACGGAAATTTATTATATGGTAACTAAGTGTCATGTTATTAATTTATTTATGCGGTGTTCCATATGATCCTTAAAATCTAGATTCCTTTATTTTAGAATAGAATGCAACAACATGTCAGAAGGGTTTTGTACTCAACTTACAAAATGCGATCACCAGCAACGAATAATACAAGTATTAAGAAACATGTCAAAGAGATTTAATTGTTTAAAAGAAAATCCATTGTTCCTCCATTTTCGACTAACAAAAATCACTCAAATTATGAAATTCCAAAAGTATTTATGTCAACTATCTAATCTTAAAATTTTAAGAAGACCAAATCAAAACTGCAGTGTCTGGTCTTGGAGAAATTTCAAATGGATATAACTTCAGTGAATATGATACGAATTACATCAAACTTACAGAGTATCAGTACCTTGTGTAAGGTTGGGTTTGAAGGCATCCGTACGATTTTATTGGAGAAAATGTGCAATTCGAAGATCATACTATTATTAACAAAGTTGAACGAGTTCTGGCTTCTGAGGTACTTGTTATTGTCATACTCATAAATATCTCCCTTTATAATTTTTTCAGATTTTTGATCACAGGTATCCAATCTCGGATGGGAAACAGATTTATCGTGCCCCCAATGAAGCGGAAACTGTCATTTTAAGGACTGTTCTGGAAAGTTCTCATAAAGATCTTTCATTTGATATTCATATCGCTTACCTCCCCTGTACTGTAGTCATCGATTCATGGCATCAGAATATTTTTTTTAACCCTAGTGTGGTTACAAAGCCCTTCTGTTCGGAGCTCTCTCCTGCGTTCTCAGATTGTTTAACATATGAGTATTGACTGTAGGTACTCATCTTCAGTCATTCATTAAATTTAATCAAGTGTTAAAAGCATGTACCTTAACCGTTTAAGTTGGGGAAACATATCTCAAAATTATTCAACCTTCGCATTTGAAAAAGCCACTTTTTTGTTTTACGATTACTGATACCACATGTTGCCTTAAAAATGGGTGTTACGTCGCAACAAGCGATTCCGGTTGGGGGCCTTGGGGTCCCAGCTAGCCCGTGGAGACGGGGTAGGTAGCGCCACTCGCCAACCCTAGAATTGCCCTCAGGAGCCAATTGGCGAGCTTGGGGCTCCCCGGAATAGTCCTTGTACCAGGATAATCACTGGTGGCCCTTATTTGGCTCGTCAAGCCGCGTATGAATACTTCCACAGAGTTCTCCTAATACCACTAATTTACACTGAGAAGAACCAAATGACCTGAAAAACTGAAGAGAACTAACGCGGATTGAGATCTCCGATGGGAAAGATCCTTGCGCACTCCAGGCCAAATCTAAGCCTCCCGCCAACACTACGCGCTCTACGCACAAAAACACTGCTGAAACACTTTACACGACAAAAAATTTTATCTAAGAAATCAAATTTTAATTCAAAAGTAATTAATGCAAATCATTATTCAAAAGTAATTTAATGCAAATTATTATTCAAAAGTATTTATCATATTATAACATTTACACCGTTTCTTACTTGCTACGTTGGACGCCCCGCCATTGATCCAAGTCCTCGCACCTCAACTCAATACGCTTGATCCGATTTAATTCGTCAGTTGCCTTGGCAGTTTTTTTTTCTTTCTCCCAATGGGTTGATCTTTTACTTGTTGATTCGCCAGATGTTCACGATGTTCACTTTCTCCTCCTGAGAATGGGTTGATCGCTGCTTGTTGGTTCACTAGACGTTCTTCGTTGGCCAAAAATCCGTACAAAACTGAGACCGTTCCCATCGTCGCTGGCTCTTTTATCGACTTGGCCCAACGGCTCTTTTACTTGAGTTGAAGAACCCAAGTTCAAATCCACAACATTCATCACGGTTGCTCAACCTTGCACCGGCTATCTCGGGCTTAAACCCAGTTTTTTTACTTGGTGGGCATCTTCCTTTCGCGCACTGTTTTGATTGAAATGTCAGTTGTCTTGATACTTGTGACTCCAAGCGCGTATGTTTACATGCAACGTGAGATAATTTGAAGTGATTGTGTCCGCCGTAGTTGTGTCCGTAAAGGAATGTGTCGGGCGATCATATTTCGATAAATACTCTCGTCCTGCACTCAATCGACGTAGGGTATTCTACTCCATTTCTGATTTCAGCGATTCTCCAGGGTCGCAAGCTTTTGGCACGAGTTGTTTGGTCGTGAGGATGAATTTCGATGTAAAGATGGAAACTTGCATTGATGCCAGATATCAATGCAATGGCCACAACGATTGCCTCGATCATTCGGATGAAGCGAGTTGCGAGGAGCGAACATGATCAGTTCAAGAATGGTTTCTTTGTGCCGACAATATAGCCTGCTTATCGCCCAAATTTGTCTGCGATGGAAATAACGATAAAATCGATGTTCGTATGTTGATCCATCAAAGTTTGGCTTTTTATTTAATTGGAAGGGCGGCAGTGCTGCACTGAGAAGGATGTCTCGTTCGCTATTCAGCCAAGGATACCCTTTTAATCTCATTTGTTTACCTTCCCATTTAAATTAGTTTGAACGCTACATCTTAAGCTAATAGCGATTTGTTTCCAAATGTGTTCTGCTTTTGCACTCATGTAGGTTGTATTTGCATATGTATTCTCAAAACGAGTCAATCTAAAATTCATTACCAATCACATAACTAATATACTCGTATGTGAAACAATACATCACTTGGAACTTCATGAGTCTTGTAAATAGTCTTTAAATTGATTGGTACGGCCCAAACGAGCGCGATTATTGTTTGCAACTGGGCCACTGCTGCTATTATTGCTACCGTTGCCACTATCAGTCGTGTTATGCCTTTTCCGCGTCGTATAGTTCAGAGTCTTTTGCTCTTTAGTTTCGCGGCTGTTGCGGTTTGGGTTACCTTTGTAGCGACGACTGGTGTCGCGGTCTTTATTTGATTCTGAAATGTGTTGTGTCATTTTTGCTGTGGAATTAGTGACTCCTTCTTCTTATCCCTATCGACATTGGTGAGTGGTTTCTGCTGTTGGTGTTGTTGTTTCTCGTTACCAGGGAGGGTTGATGATGAAGACTCAGATATTTTACGGTCTTTCACCGTCATTAATTCTCCTTATGATATTGTGCTACCTGAGCATAACTCAACCTTGTTCCATTACCGCTAGCAGCGAACACTACTCCATCAGTTGGTTGCGATGACACTGGAGTGTTAATAGTATTTTGCATTGAGAATTGGCTATTGCCAGGGAAAATTGCAATCGTAGCAGGGCTTATGGACAACTTTTGTTTATCCGCTTGATTTCCCTACATTTTTGTGATTGTGTTTCCCGATAAACCTTTCCCAAAGCCAGCATTTTGGCTAGCTGCTGCAGTCAGATTATAAGATTTGCGAGTGCAGATTTAAAAGATGTTAATAAAATGATACGTTCTTCATTTTCTTTTTCGATGGTTCTCTGAAACCAATCGTGCTTATTTCGGCATACATTTCTTTTTGTTTTAATTGCTGCTATGTTGAGTTTCAATTGAACCTTATAGTTGTTTCCTTTTTCGCTTAATACTTAATACCTGCTTTTACTTAATGCTAATGATTTATATTGTTTATCTTAACCTTACTTTAATCCTTCCCACCACTACTTCAGCGCGTGGAGTGGTTCCTTGGTAGTCTTCCAAACAAAATGTTGGAGTGCATGGAATCCTTCCCTTCTAGGAATGGTTTCGGGGTTTAATTTATATTTCGTAACACACAAGCTGAACTAATTCTCAAAGATATTCATGATACCTATCATTCCTGAAACTTTCATGCAAATCGTAGCAAACCTGAAGTATCGGAGTCGATAAAAAGCGCATATTGTTCCATAGCAATATGGTTTCATGGTAATACAGCGCAAATTGCTCTATAATAATACAGGGAAATTCAAACTGCTATAACTTCGTTAAATATCATTTGATCTTTATGAAACTTGTAGTCACTTGCATACCGAATTCGATTGAATTTAAAGGTACCGTTAAGACTTTATTTACGAAAATGTAAAATCGATAAATCATACTATTACTAACAAAGTTGAGTGAATTTCGACTTCTCACGTATTTGTTGTTGTTGTACTCATAAGCCCCTACATTCAGGATTTTTTTAAAGATTTTTCGGATGAAAGGTGTCCAATCGCGAGGGGGGTACGCGAAAAGTTCGTAAATTTTCCCTTCCCCTGCCCCCTATGGTACCGACACGGCAATTTTAAGACTCTTTTTGAAAATATCTCATTGAGACCTTCCCAACGAGACCCTACTCGACTACCAATGGTGAACATTTTTTTTGAAGGGTCACCTCCCTATATGGAGAGACCCCCCTTAAACCCCTTTGAAAATTTTTCCACCCCAAAACTTTCAAGAAGTCACCATTTTTGACCTTTCCACAAAGTTGCATGGCTGTAGCTTCTATAGTTTTGGAGAAAAAGTGCTGTGACATACAAACGTACACACGGACAAACAGACGGACACAGGTCGTGATTGCAATAGAGTTTTGTCTGTTAGTACAAAACCCTAAAAAGATCATAAAAAGCCCGTTGATAAGGAAAATTTCACGTAAACAATTCTTCTTGTTCTGTTTTTATCCGTTCACACCTGGCTGAACTGAAAAGTTTAACTCATATTAACATCGATGAGATTTCAGTGGAGCTCATTAAATAGTGTGGCAGCAGGGCAGGCAGGGTTCACAAAGCTATTCGCAAAGTAATCCAGCACAATTTGGCGCAAGAACAAACGCCAAAATTTTGGAATCAATCAATTATGTTCCCAATCCACGAAATAGGTGACAAACTACAGTGCGTAAAATATAGAGGCATATCAGTAATTTGTATGGCGTTCAATTGTCAAGCAGGCACTTAAAAATTGCTGGGAGTTCAACATTGACGTACATCAAATTCTTGTTGACTTTAAGTAAGCATACAAAAGTATCGATCGTAACAAATAATGCTTTTCTTTGGTATTCTAGCCAAATGAGTCCCTCTTACCAAAATGACAATGACAATGACGTCGACGACCGCATCAATAACCAACTCACCGATACCTCTGACAAAAATATCGGACTAAAGCAGGGAGATGGGCTAGCCTCATTGCCATGCAATTTGGCTATAGAGTATGCCATAAGAAAGCTGCCTGCCGATACACGAGGTACATTAGTATACAAGCCGAGCCAAATAGTAACCTGTGCGGACGACATCAACATTTTGCCACGTTCATTAACAACTGCTAAAGAACTCTTTTTGAAACTAGACAGTGAAGCAGAGCTACAAATCAATGAGAATAACACAATGCTTCTGACGTAGTCCAGGAAAAATATCTCAAATGCCCAAAGTATCACACTTTGCCAATACAAAACCAGAAAGAGGGTAATTTTGTATATTTAGGCACTAAAATAATGAGAACAGGTAATGAAAGATACGAAATAAGCCGAAGAATACAGCTCGCAAATAAAATATTCTTTTCAATTTTGACGATCTTGAAGACCAAGAACAAAGCTCCAAGTATACAAAGACTAGAACAAAACTCTAAGTATACAAATCTGTGATAAGGCCTGTGTTATACTATGGGTGTGAAACATGAACCCTAACTGAAGCATCCGCAAATATATTGAACGCCTTTGAGCGACGGGTCCTGAGGCAAAAAATCGGATCAATGACAAATTCGATACAACCATTAACTGTATGAATTTTTCGAAGAGCCGGAGTTCTCAATGACTGTAAAACTACGGAAGCTGGAATGGGCTGGACACATGAATCGCATGGACGAACAACGGATACCCAAAAAGGTATTTGTTGGGAGAACTGGAAACCAGTGGAGAACCGAGGAAACGTTGTTCTGACTCAGTCGACGTAGAGAGTTCATTACTGCTATGATCTTAAAATTGGAGGAAGTGGTCAATGGACCGAGACAGTTGGAGGCGCTATTAGCAGGGTGCGTAGGCCCAAGAGGGGATTTGGTGCTACGAAGAAGAAGAAGAACATTGATTTGAGTTTGTTGTTAATATAAATAAATTCACTTTGAAAAACATGAAAAAATGACATTAATTGTCGAGCAGCCTAATATAAATAAGAGGGCTATCCAATAATTATTTAACTTTACTGCCTGGTGGCACCACTATCACACGAAAGGTTCACTAGAATGTAGTACGATTAGTAGACGGCTACTTTAAAAATTTCAGACGAGTCACAATCGTAGTTTTGATCGGACTGCAAGTGGAAACGCGCGTGTCCGCTGACTTTAGAAAAATGAAGAAAGAGTAATATCAGTCAGTGATTCAATTCTTGTTGTTATAAGTGTAATCACGCAGCGAAATCAAAAAGCGCTTGCATGCTGGACGTGCTGACTCTGTTTCTGCGGTGGCGACCGTACAAAATAGGTTTCATGAGTTTCCACGTAGTCACACGTCGGTGTTTGATAAACCATACCCAGGTGTCCCAAAAAAGGCTACCACAAAGGAAAGCTTGACAAAAATCCATGAACTCGTTTTAACAATTGAAGATGCACGAGATAGCTGAGACTGTGGACATCTTTAACAAAGCTGTCGGCGCAATGGGTGCCACGGTTGCTCACTTGTGACAACAAACGCAACCGTGAGACCATGTCGGAGCAGTGTTTGACACTGTTCACGCGCAATCCAAAGGAGCTTCTGCATCGCTTTGATTGTCAAAAAAACATGACTCCACTGATGCACACCTGAGGCCAAGGAGCAGTCAAAACAGTGGACTTTATCCGAGAAACGTCCTCCAAAGAAGGCGAAGACTATCTTATTGGCCAGAAAGGTGATGATTACCGTTTTCTAGGATTCACAAGGTATAAAGAAGGGCAAAATGGCCACAGAAGTCTGCTATACCAAATTATCGGGCCGATTAGATGCCAAATCGCAGGAAAAAGACCCTATTTAGCAAAAAAAGTGCTCTTCCATCATGACAACCCCATGGTGCATACCTTCGCCGTCGCCATAGCCAAATTGGTCGAATTGGGCTACGAAATACTGCCCCATCCAACATATTTTCAATATTTGATCGCGTGCGATATGTTTTTGTTTCAAATTTGAAGAAGGCACTCGCCAATCAGAAATTTAAGTCAAATGAGGAGGTCACCGCCCTCGCGGAGGCCTACTTTGCAGACACTGAGAAAACGTATTATTTAGACAGGCTAAAGAAGTTGGAGCATCGCTCGGTCAAGTCTGTGGTAAGAGGAAATTACGTTGAGAAATAAACAGCCAATTTCCTCAAATGTTCATTTTCAGGGTATTGTAGAATAATTTGTTTACAATACGATCCAGCCGCGGGTCACAGCATGTTTACTCCGAAACTACTTATGCTAGAAACATGAAATTATGTGAGTAGATGTGAAGTGATGACATCTTGAAAATGCCACTTTAAAATAATTTTTAAAAGGTTTTAAGGGGGGTAACAAATCAGAGACTACAGTGAAAGATTTTCAAAATAGGTCTTAAGCTGACAATTTTCACTTAAGGGGGTGCAGGGGGAGGGGAAACGTTCAAAAAATATGTATCCCCTCTCGCGATCGGATATCTTTGGACAGAAAAATTTGAAAACAAATCACAAAACTAGGTTTTCATGAGTACAAGGGCAACAAATACCTCAGAAGCCAAAACTCTGTCAAATCTGTCTAGATTTCACGAATTTTACGTTTTCATCAACGAAATTAAAAGAGGACACTCAAATTTGCCAAAAATTTGTATCTGAACTTTCTGTTGGGTAACGCATGTTTTTTGATAGTTTTTTAAAAATTGAGCCATCACCAGTTAACTTTTAGACAATTGAAAATTTATCAATCGTTATAACAATTATAATTGATATTGTTTAAATACACATTCGGAAAGAGCCCGAACTCAACAGATGTGTAAGGATATTGATGAAATTTTTAGAAATAATTTCTAACATTGATATGACATTATTACAACACAAAGGTCATCACCTTGAAAATAAAATGGTGGTAAATTGAAATACTTAATGACCATATATTAATTTTCCGAGCTAAATTCACGGAATTTATGTATGAGTAAAGTTTTGGTATTCAGGATTCTGACTTTTTAGTAATTTTTCAAAACCCTTCCAGCAGAAGCACTCTCGTGCTTCTTCTAATTGTTCTTTGGCTAAGTATTTATTTGGCCGCCTTCATGTATAAATAAATACTTATATATATATATATATATATATATATATATATATATATATATATATATATATATATACATATATATATATATATATATATATATATATATATATATATTAGTCTATGCGTCATTTCCGGGATGGCCTTCAGTTTCGTCTTCGCTGCGGCTTGAATCTCCACTATCGTATCAAAACGGTGTCCCCGGAGCGGTCTTTTGAGCTTGCTGAACAGCCAGAAGTCGCACAGCGCTAGAGCAGGTGAATACGGCGGTTGCGGAACGATACGGGTTGAGTTTTTGGCAAAATGATCACGAATTACCAGTGCAGTATGGGACGGTGCATTTTCGTTGTGTAAAAGCCAAGAATTGTCTTTCCACAATTCCGGCCTTTTTAAGGCAGATAGCGTTACGCAAACGACGCATAACGTTCAAATAATATTCCTTGTTGACTGTTTGGCCCGGCGGAAGGAATTCATAATGCACAACACCACGATAATCAAAGAAGAGAAGGGGTTGATGGTCGCCCAGGATGCTCTTCGTCTTCGACACGTTCACGGCCGGCTTGGAACTCACTATACCACTTGTAAACATTTTTTTTAGACAAAGCCTCATCACCAAAGGCGTTCTGCACCATCCTCAATGTATCCGTAGTAGAAAATTGATTCCGCTAACAAAATTTAATGCAAATTCTACAAATTTCGACATCACAAAAAACGAAAAACTCACTTTTAGTAGCTCACAAAACGACGCGTATCTCAAACACTAATGAATATTTTGATATGTAAATTTGACATGGATATCACTGATAGTACTACTGACCTAAAAAAAAAAAATATTCTCTAAACACTTTGACGCGCTCAGTTTAAATTCAAATGTCACTTTATTTTTTGACACAGTAGTATATATGTATATATATATATATATATATATATATATATATATATATATATATATATATATATATATATATATATATATATATATATATATATAAAAAGTGGTTCATTATGAGTTTTGATTTTCAATGGGCTTTTCTTGACAGATCACGCGTGACGCCTGCCAAACTTGAATGTAACTTTCATTCATTATTGTTTCACAAATCATTATAAAAAGACTTAAACTGCAACAAAATATACAAACTGTTCAGCTATGTAACCAAAATCAGCGTCCAAGATGCCGCTACTTCACATACGGTGATCATTTTGGTAAGAACCTGATTTCACGTTTCGCACCAGCAAATTGGCCACCCAAATCGTGTAATATCACATTTTTAGATTATGCTCTTTAGGGTTACATGAAGTCTTTGGTCTTCAGGGATAAGCCTGCTTTGGAAGCTAACATTATTCGTGTCAAACGCGAGGCGCCAGACGCTATGCTGGAACGTGGTGTCTAAAATTGGACCCTCAAGATGGACCATTTACGGCGTAGTCATGGTCAATATTTTAACAAGACTATCTTTAATAACTAAATATCTTAGATTGTTCTTTTGATTTTCAATAAAAGTTTTACTATAAAATTCAATTTTCTGCCTTTGGTTTAAGATTGAAAATCAAAAACCTCATAATTAATCACCCTATATTTGGAACCATACCAGAGGGCGCAATTTCACTTCAATTATCAGAAAATATTTAGGAAAGGTCTTCTCAGTAAATACCTCAGCTTAAGTTGTTAACCAGCCAAATTCGTTATTTTTCTTCGGTCTAAAATAGAGGTACGATTTGAACGTAAATTCATGTTAGTGTAGAATGAAGCTCACAATAAAAAATCTGTAGCTGAACCATCTGTAACGAAATTGGGTCTACTCAAAAGTCGAAGAAAGTGTAAATATTTAAAAGTATTCGGAACAATGCTGCCATTCTCCTAAGTGAAAGAACTATTTGTTTTTCACCGGGATCATCTTGCCAATCACCATGAAAGTAATTTTTTAAGCCAAATAGAGACCAGTGTTTCCAGCATCAGAAGACTGGTGCCAGCAAAACTGCGGTTTCCTCATAGATGATGACACTCCTCAGGAGCTTCCACATGCCATCGTTCCGAAGTATACATTGGACCGTTTATATGCATAAGGAAACACATCCAGCATGCAATTTATATCGAGCTAAAGGTTTCCACAATAAGCTGCGGTTATCAAATCAAAAGTGTTTTGTACAATTGTGCCAGTCTCCTTAGTGAAAGAACCACTATAAAAGATCCAATGTATACCTCTGGACCATGCGGTCGAGCTGCCCCGTGAATGATGGCATTCGGCAGCTCCTGAGGAGTGTCATCATCTATGAGGTGTAACTTTGAGCAAATCCTTCAACCAATGTAAATAAGATTAACTTGGTGGAAGTTACAAGTGTCTACAGAACAATAATCATATAAAACACCCCAAAGTTGGGTCTCAAATCTCAGAATGGCCACTGCTTAAAGTTTTAAATGCTGCCGGTCCAAATTTACAAATTTTTTTTTATATTTTCCTGGCACCCTCGTGGCAATTTTTTCAACGAATTTTGTTGAAACTAAATATTCATCTTTCATTACGAACCATCGGGCATGCTTGCTAGGTGAATGCCACTAGCATTTTTCCAACAAACAGGCTTATTATTTCCAGAAAATATTCTGATTCCAATTTCTGCTTAGTACGTAAGCAGTCCTACTTGTTCGTAACATCCGAAAATTTTCACTCCGCCAGTAAAGAAGTTTAACTTCAACAACACCGCATCCGGAAATCATATTTTGTAACAATATCAGGTTTTCATTATTCTGAATTTCTAAAGGCCGACTACAACAAACGGAACTTTTACAAAATTGTTAGTGAATTAATTTTGAATTACTTCAGGTCCAGTTTGCAATAAGCTGTAAGTAAAGATACATAACAATTTGGTTTTAGGTAAATTTCTTGAGAGATATATATATATATATATATATATATATATATATATATATACATATATATATATATGTATATATATATATATATATATATATATATATATATATATATATATATATATATATATATATATATATATGGGATATAACGAAATTTGTGACGTTTTGCTCCAATTTTGACCAAATTTTCAGGAAAGGTGTATTGAGTAGGTATCTCGGTTAAGTTCGTAAGCCAGCTATATCGGCAAGGCGAAGACAAAAAATTGTGAGTTCTGTTCTGATCAAAGTATAGCTCCGATTTGGATGAAATTCGGTACAAAGGTTCACTGATGTATGTGATGAATCTCAGAATAAAAAGTCTAGAGTCGGTTGTCTGAAACAAAATGGCGGCCGCTCAAAATTTTTTTGTAGTTGTGACCAAAGTTTTCAACCGATATCAATGTAATAATGATAAAAACTTTAAGTATCTAAAGAATTATGTCTGGAAACTGGAGGTCAAGTCGCAAATAACAAAATGGCGGCCAGTTGAAGCTCAAATTTCCAAAGTCTTCTAGAAGTCGCAATTTTGATCCGATTTATATGAAACTTGGTTTGGTGATGATGCATGTGCAATTTTCAAAACGGCAGTGGTTTAAATATGCAATTTTCTCAGGTTTTTGTGGCCCTCTTGCGGTCACATTTAAAATGAAACTTGAGATTATGGATCTTTGTACTAACACTATTAAAATCGAATGAACAATAAAAAAGTCGAAAATTGAAAACTCAATATTTTTAGCTGCCATTGTCACTATAAATTGAATATTTTGCTCAGTCTAGAATGAAACTCCGATTTGGCACATTGATTGATGAGGTCCTAGCACAGAATGATTTAAAATGATTCAAAATCAAATGCATGCATTCAAAATGGCGGCCCCAGAGGTCAGAAGCTAAGCCCAATTCGCTATTTTAGAAGCAACTGAAATAATGAGTATTTTTCATGGAAACTTTTTAAATGACCATTTGCAAGGATATTTTTGTGTTAAAATTTGGTTTTATTTCTGCCCTCTAGCAGCCGATTTTCTCAACATACTGATAAAACTTGAAACTGTAAGTTATTAAGGCAAGTTTATTTAACCTGTAAAAAATTATGCAAATCGGATGACAAATTAAAAAATTCGAAAAGTTACAGCTTAATATTTTTAGCAGCCGTTTCCAATAAAAATTGAAAATAGTGGCCCCTGATGGTTCAGAAAAGAATTGAAAATGTATATATTAATGGCAATGCAAGTGCTGACTAAACTTTTATGGAAATCTTTTGAAATTAACTATTTGAGCTTCTTAAGCCGACAAGTTATCACCTTTGTGTGGTAACCACTGTTAAATGTGTAAACAGCAAATGTGAGAAGGACAAAATCTGTATTTATACGTTTATAACAATTTATTATCCACTGATTACAAATATATGACCCATAAGTGTGCAACTCAATTTAATTTGCAAAATATTTGCACCTCTATAAAGGGTCTCTAAATACGAACGTTGGCAGATTCTCTTTATGTTAACAAATACCCATGTGTTGCTACGAAAATTTCAGTAAGAAGTCTAGTAGTAAGCAAGCCAAATTTTTTTTCAAAATCTTACGCTATATTTGAGAAATTTATCTTTCTGGCAGGTGCTGCCAGCGGGGATTTTTTTAATCGTGAGACTGATTAATATGGCAATCGAATGATCGCAGAAAAATAATTGTTAACAAGCATTAATTGTAAGACTTGACATTATTTTCATTTCAATAAAGTCGATGTAAATAAAATTAAATATATTTAGTTAACAGTGATTGCAACTAATTGCGATAGTTAGCTTTTTAGTATTTTTTTACATGCTAATAAGTCGTTCATTTGAACCTGGTTTTACTAAAAAGATGTCCCCAGGAATATCAGCCACCGGATAATTGACTATGATATACAAAACAAAAACTATGGTATACAAAACAAAATTAAACGTATCATACCCGTGTCGATCGCAATCGGCGAACAAAAAGATTTGATATGCTGAATATGCAAAACATAAAGCAACTCTCCCGTTTGTTTGAGCATAGTGAATTTTGAAAAAACTTATATCTTGTTTAAACTCGAGACGCACAAATCAAGCTAGAAAACTGATTCGTTAGTCCCCATGCATACTTTCCTTATATTCATGTTAATGCTTATTACTAAAATAAAAAATACATATTTTTGCTTGATTCAGGCAACATACCATGGCCTTACAATTCTGGCCCAGAAAAAAGAGATTAAACTACATACATAATATCACTGCAGGGATCAATAATAGCTTTTTAAGTATTCTAAGAGTCTCGTTCCTACTTTGATAGCACACAATAGCTATTGGAACTAAAAGTTGGGGTATTGCTTAGACCTATTGAAAAAATTTTAACCGACTTTAAGTAAAATATATGGTATTTATTTGAAAAATTCCTCCACAACATTTATGGCTAATGTTCTTTTACTCTTGCCAAAAATTTAAATCCAGGCAATTTCCTCAAAGCGAAAAACATAAAACTACTTCAAAATCAGCAAATCACCAAGTGAAACCTTTTACTTTTCCGAAGAAGATGAAATTATTTTCCTTATTTTTTAAACCGCACAGTGACTTCGGTTTAAAGAATCGCTCTCCACGTGATAAATGTAAATTAATACCGGTAAATATCCAATAAGACGTTCAAAAAAATTTTCTGAGCAGGAGCTTACCGAACTGAGGAAAACAGTCATTCACTCACGAATGATTATAGATCTGTGTGATAATGGCTAAGATTGCACGTAAGCTTCATATTGAGTATTCATCAAAAATATCCTCGCATACAACACGCACAACACTTTCAACAAAACTCAAAGATTTTACAAATACTATTTTCTCTTTGATTGTAATACAATTCTGCAAACGCGTAAGCCAATTACGAATATAAAACACAACACAAACAATAACCACTGATCTGACAGAGTCCACCATCAGTGAGTGAATATTAGCTTACATGGAGAAATAACATGACAATATTTTCATACCACCACTAGCGCATCTATCCGTCAAAAAACTTACAGCAAATTCATTCTAGTATATCAAGACACAAGACAGTTGATTTAGTGATCTGTACGTATTAAACATATACTATATATTTTCTGTTAATTCGCCAGAAAGAACAAGTGAGGCCTTGACTCAAATTAAACAAAAAACTTTTTTAATATAACTGCCATCTGTTGAGATACTTTTAAGATAAAATTCAATCAGAAATTGTAAGGAATATTGGCCCAGATGACCAAATATAATCCCCTTCCTTAGCGCTTAAGTTCACTGGGTGGGTGGACGGGGCTTGAAGTTATAAAAAGTGTCAGATGGATATAAATTTAGGCCCCAGAAATTTATTCTCAAAGGCATATACGAAAATAATGCAAAAGGGTTCAATACACAACTCCCAAATGAGTTATATCGCGTTCATTTAAAAAAATTCTTTTCATAAAATTATATGAACCCAGAGACATTGTCCACCATAAGACAATACGCTCAACTGCCTTATCTGAAATCTTCCAGTTATAACAAATTGCATGTGAAAACTAGAACACATGGAGTCTAGAAGGCATAGACACGGATCTTCCTAAAACGAGTTCATTTCCTCGGCTGATCTCTGGCTTTGATCGGTCACTGTGGCCACAGTTTTGATCCGATTTTCAAAACTTTGGTCTTGTTTTATAGCTGTGACTTTGCAGTTTGCGATAAATATAAATTTGTAGTGTTTTGCGTAAGAGGAATAATTTTTATGGGAGCTCAAATGGGAGTACAGCAAAAAAACAAACTTTTCTGCATAAAAAGTCATGTGTGATTGAAAAATTTTTTTTCATTGCTGATAAGTGATACATGTGTGTAAACAAACAAAACAAAACAAAAATGATTTTTCTAAGTGGCCTAATAAGTGAGATAGTATATTTTTAGGGGGCAGGTTTTGGAAACTTTTTCCCTTTATGGCATTGCTGTGGCCACTATTTCCAACCGATTTGCAATATTTTGATTTTAGCTTATAGATTAGCGTCTGAAGTTTACAAAAAGTATAAATTTGTGGTACTTTGGAAAAGTTTAAGGGTAGTTAATGTGGCTAAAAGCCAAAAATTTTCCAATTTTTTACGTGCCACTACCCCAAAACTTTGAATCCATTTTTCTCCCCCTAAACGCACGAATTTCGATTTTATTTTTTGTCATTTAAAGGCTTAACCCAAACTAGTGTTTTGATGGTCGGAAAATGTTTTAGGCTCATTGTCTAGCATGTAGGAGGCACAGAAATGGCTTTTTGCGGAACACGTGCATTTTTTGTGCAGATTTCCAGGTTTGACTGCTTACTGTGGCCACAATTTTTCTCTGACTGTCAAAATGTTAGTCTCGTTTTGTAGCAGCCATTGTGCACTTTACGTCAACTATAAGTTTGTGGTACTTTGCATGAGAATGCTATATTTTATGGAGTCTAGAAGGCATAGACACGGATCTTCCTAAAACGAGTTCATTTCCTCGGCTGATCTCTGGCTTTGATCGGTCACTGTGGCCACAGTTTTGATCCGATTTTCAAAACTTTGGTCTTGTTTTATAGCTGTGACTTTGCAGTTTGCGATAAATATAAATTTGTAGTGTTTTGCGTAAGAGGAATAATTTTTATGGGAGCTCAAATGGGAGTACAGCAAAAAAACAAACTTTTCTGCATAAAAAGTCATGTGTGATTGAAAAATTTTTTTTCATTGCTGATAAGTGATACATGTGTGTAAACAAACAAAACAAAACAAAAATGATTTTTCTAAGTGGCCTAATAAGTGAGATAGTATTGAGTATTCATCAAAATATTGAGTATTCATCAAAAATATCCTCGCATACAACACGCACAACACTTTCAACAAAACTCAAAGATTTTACAAATACTATTTTCTCTTTGATTGTAATACAATTCTGCAAACGCGTAAGCCAATTACGAATATAAAACACAACACAAACAATAACCACTGATCTGACAGAGTCCATCATCAGTGAGTGAATATTAGCTTACATGGAGAAATAACATGACAATATTTTCATACCACCACTAGCGCATCTATCCGTCAAAAAACTTACAGCAAATTCATTCTAGTATATCAAGACACAAGACAGTTGATTTAGTGATCTGTACGTATTAAACATATACTATATATTTTCTGTTAATTCGCCAGAAAGAACAAGTGAGGCCTTGACTCAAATTAAACAAAAAACTTTTTTAATATAACTGCCATCTGTTGAGATACTTTTAAGATAAAATTCAATCAGAAATTGTAAGGAATATTGGCCCAGATGACCAAATATAATCCCCTTCCTTAGCGCTTAAGTTCACTGGGTGGGTGGACGGGGCTTGAAGTTATAAAAAGTGTCAGATGGATATAAATTTAGGCCCCAGAAATTTATTCTCAAAGGCATATACGAAAATAATGCAAAAGGGTTCAATACACAACTCCCAAATGAGTTATATCGCGTTCATTTAAAAAAATTCTTTTCATAAAATTATATGAACCCAGAGACATTGTCCACCATAAGACAATACGCTCAACTGCCTTATCTGAAATCTTCCAGTTATAACAAATTGCATGTGAAAACTAGAACACATGGAGTCTAGAAGGCATAGACACGGATCTTCCTAAAACGAGTTCATTTCCTCGGCTGATCTCTGGCTTTGATCGGTCACTGTGGCCACAGTTTTGATCCGATTTTCAAAACTTTGGTCTTGTTTTATAGCTGTGACTTTGCAGTTTGCGATAAATATAAATTTGTAGTGTTTTGCGTAAGAGGAATAATTTTTATGGGAGCTCAAATGGGAGGACAGCAAAAAAACAAACTTTTCTGCATAAAAAGTCATGTGTGATTGAAAAATTTTTTTTCATTGCTGATAAGTGATACATGTGTGTAAACAAACAAAACAAAACAAAAATGATTTTTCTAAGTGGCCTAATAAGTGAGATAGTATTTTTTTAGGGGGCAGATTTTGGAAACTTTTTCCCTTTATGGCATTGCTGTGGCCACTATTTCCAACCGATTTGCAATATTTTGATTTTAGCTTATAGATTAGCGTCTGAAGTTTACAAAAAGTATAAATTTGTGGTACTTTGGAAAAGTTTAAGGGTAGTTAATGTGGCTAAAAGCCAAAAATTTTCCAATTTTTTACGTGCCACTACCCCAAAACTTTAAATCCATTTTTCTCCCCCTAAACGCACGAATTTCGATTTTATTTTTTGTCATTTAAAGGCTTAACCCGAACTAGTGTTTTGATGGTCGGAAAATGTTTTAGGCTCATTGTCTAGCATGTAGGAGGCACAGAAATGGCTTTTTGCGGAACACGTGCATTTTTTGTGCAGATTTCCAGCTTTGACTGCTTACTGTGGCCACAATTTTTCTCTGACTGTCAAAATGTTAGTCTCGTTTTGTAGCAGCCATTGTGCACTTTACGTCAACTATAAGTTTGTGGTACTTTGCATGAGAATGCTATATTTTATGGAGTCTAGAAGGCATAGACACGGATCTTCCTAAAACGAGTTCATTTCCTCGGCTGATCTCTGGCTTTGATCGGTCACTGTGGCCACAGTTTTGATCCGATTTTCAAAACTTTGGTCTTGTTTTATAGCTGTGACTTTGCAGTTTGCGATAAATATAAATTTGTAGTGTTTTGCGTAAGAGGAATAATTTTTATGGGAGCTCAAATGGGAGTACAGCAAAAAAACAAACTTTTCTGCATAAAAAGTCATGTGTGATTGAAAATTTTTTTTTCATTGCTGATAAGTGATACATTTGTGTAAACAAACAAAACAAAACAAAAATGATTTTTCTAAGTGGCCTAATAAGTGAGATAGTATTTTTTTAGGGGGCAGGTTTTGGAAACTTTTTCCCTTTATGGCATTGCTGTGGCCACTATTTCCAACCGATTTGCAATATTTTGATTTTAGCTTATAGATTAGCGTCTGAAGTTTACAAAAAGTATAAATTTGTGGTACTTTGGAAAAGTTTAAGGGTAGTTAATGTGGCTAAAAGCCAAAAATTTTCCAATTTTTTACGTGCCACTACCCCAAAACTTTAAATCCATTTTTCTCCCCCTAAACGCACGAATTTCGATTTTATTTTTTGTCATTTAAAGGCTTAACCCAAACTAGTGTTTTGATGGTCGGAAAATGTTTTAGGCTCATTGTCTAGCATGTAGGAGGCACAGAAATGGCTTTTTGCGGAACACGTGCATTTTTTGTGCAGATTTCCAGCTTTGACTGCTTACTGTGGCCACAATTTTTCTCTGACTGTCAAAATGTTAGTCTCGTTTTGTAGCAGCCATTGTGCACTTTACGTCAACTATAAGTTTGTGGTACTTTGCATGAGAATGCTATATTTTATGGAGTCTAGAAGGCATAGACACGGATCTTCCTAAAACGAGTTCATTTCCTCGGCTGATCTCTGGCTTTGATCGGTCACTGTGGCCACAGTTTTGATCCGATTTTCAAAACTTTGGTCTTGTTTTATAGCTGTGACTTTGCAGTTTGCGATAAATATAAATTTGTAGTGTTTTGCGTAAGAGGAATAATTTTTATGGGAGCTCAAATGGGAGTACAGCAAAAAAACAAACTTTTCTGCATAAAAAGTCATGTGTGATTGAAAAATTTTTTTTCATTGCTGATAAGTGATACATGTGTGTAAACAAACAAAACAAAACAAAAATGATTTTTCTAAGTGGCCTAATAAGTGAGATAGTATTTTTTTAGGGGGCAGGTTTTGGAAACTTTTTCCCTTTATGGCATTGCTGTGGCCACTATTTCCAACCGATTTGCAATATTTTGATTTTAGCTTATAGATTAGCGTCTGAAGTTTACAAAAAGTATAAATTTGTGGTACTTTGGAAAAGTTTAAGGGTAGTTAATGTGGCTAAAAGCCAAAAATTTTCCAATTTTTTACGTGCCACTACCCCAAAACTTTAAATCCATTTTTCTCCCCCTAAACGCACGAATTTCGATTTTATTTTTTGTCATTTAAAGGCTTAACCCAAACTAGTGTTTTGATGGTCGGAAAATGTTTTAGGCTCATTGTCTAGCATGTAGGAGGCACAGAAATGGCTTTTTGCGGAACACGTGCATTTTTTGTGCAGATTTCCAGCTTTGACTGCTTACTGTGGCCACAATTTTTCTCTGACTGTCAAAATGTTAGTCTCGTTTTGTAGCAGCCATTGTGCACTTTACGTCAACTATAAGTTTGTGGTACTTTGCATGAGAATGCTATATTTTATGGAGTCTAGAAGGCATAGACACGGATCTTCCTAAAACGAGTTCATTTCCTCGGCTGATCTCTGGCTTTGATCGGTCACTGTGGCCACAGTTTTGATCCGATTTTCAAAACGTTGGTCTTGTTTTATAGCTGTGACTTTGCAGTTTGCGATAAATATAAATTTGTAGTGTTTTGCGTAAGAGGAATAATTTTTATGGGAGCTCAAATGGGAGTACAGCAAAAAAACAAACTTTTCTGCATAAAAAGTCATGTGTGATTGAAAAAATTTTTTTCATTGCTGATAAGTGATACATGTGTGTAAACAAACAAAACAAAACAAAAATGATTTTTCTAAGTGGCCTAATAAGTGAGATAGTATTTTTTTAGGGGGCAGGTTTTGGAAACTTTTTCCCTTTATGGCATTGCTGTGGCCACTATTTCCAACCGATTTGCAATATTTTGATTTTAGCTTATAGATTAGCGTCTGAAGTTTACAAAAAGTATAAATTTGTGGTACTTTGGAAAAGTTTAAGGGTAGTTAATGTGGCTAAAAGCCAAAAATTTTCCAATTTTTTACGTGCCACTACCCCAAAACTTTAAATCCATTTTTCTCCCCCTAAACGCACGAATTTCGATTTTATTTTTTGTCATTTAAAGGCTTAACCCAAACTAGTGTTTTGATGGTCGGAAAATGTTTTAGGCTCATTGTCTAGCATGTAGGAGGCACAGAAATGGCTTTTTGCGGAACACGTGCATTTTTTGTGCAGATTTCCAGCTTTGACTGCTTACTGTGGCCACAATTTTTCTCTGACTGTCAAAATGTTAGTCTCGTTTTGTAGCAGCCATTGTGCACTTTACGTCAACTATAAGTTTGTGGTACTTTGCATGAGAATGCTATATTTTATGGAGTCTAGAAGGCATAGACACGGATCTTCCTAAAACGAGTTCATTTCCTCGGCTGATCTCTGGCTTTGATCGGTCACTGTGGCCACAGTTTTGATCCGATTTTCAAAACTTTGGTCTTGTTTTATAGCTGTGACTTTGCAGTTTGCGATAAATATAAATTTGTAGTGTTTTGCGTAAGAGGAATAATTTTTATGGGAGCTCAAATGGGAGGACAGCAAAAAAACAAACTTTTCTGCATAAAAAGTCATGTGTGATTGAAAAATTTTTTTTCATTGCTGATAAGTGATACATGTGTGTAAACAAACAAAACAAAACAAAAATGATTTTTCTAAGTGGCCTAATAAGTGAGATAGTATTTTTTTAGGGGGCAGGTTTTGGAAACTTTTTCCCTTTATGGCATTGCTGTGGCCACTATTTCCAACCGATTTGCAATATTTTGATTTTAGCTTATAGATTAGCGTCTGAAGTTTACAAAAAGTATAAATTTGTGGTACTTTGGAAAAGTTTAAGGGTAGTTAATGTGGCTAAAAGCCAAAAATTTTCCAATTTTTTACGTGCCACTACCCCAAAACTTTAAATCCATTTTTCTCCCCCTAAACGCACGAATTTCGATTTTATTTTTTGTCATTTAAAGGCTTAACCCAAACTAGTGTTTTGATGGTCGGAAAATGTTTTAGGCTCATTGTCTAGCATGTAGGAGGCACAGAAATGGCTTTTTGCGGAACACGTGCATTTTTTGTGCAGATTTCCAGCTTTGACTGCTTACTGTGGCCACAATTTTTCTCTGACTGTCAAAATGTTAGTCTCGTTTTGTAGCAGCCATTGTGCACTTTACGTCAACTATAAGTTTGTGGTACTTTGCATGAGAATGCTATATTTTATGGAGTCTAGAAGGCATAGACACGGATCTTCCTAAAACGAGTTCATTTCCTCGGCTGATCTCTGGCTTTGATCGGTCACTGTGGCCACAGTTTTGATCCGATTTTCAGAACTTTGGTCTTGTTTTATAGCTGTGACTTTGCAGTTTGCGATAAATATAAATTTGTAGTGTTTTGCGTAAGAGGAATAATTTTTATGGGAGCTCAAATGGGAGTACAGCAAAAAAACAAACTTTTCTGCATAAAAAGTCATGTGTGATTGAAAATTTTTTTTTCATTGCTGATAAGTGATACATGTGTGTAAACAAACAAAACAAAACAAAAATGATTTTTCTAAGTGGCCTAATAAGTGAGATAGTATTTTTTTAGGGGGCAGGTTTTGGAAACTTTTTCCCTTTATGGCATTGCTGTGGCCACTATTTCCAACCGATTTGCAATATTTTGATTTTAGCTTATAGATTAGCGTCTGAAGTTTACAAAAAGTATAAATTTGTGGTACTTTGGAAAAGTTTAAGGGTAGTTAATGTGGCTAAAAGCCAAAAATTTTCCAATTTTTTACGTGCCACTACCCCAAAACTTTAAATCCATTTTTCTCCCCCTAAACGCACGAATTTCGATTTTATTTTTTGTCATTTAAAGGCTTAACCCAAACTAGTGTTTTGATGGTCGGAAAATGTTTTAGGCTCATTGTCTAGCATGTAGGAGGCACAGAAATGGCTTTTTGCGGAACACGTGCATTTTTTGTGCAGATTTCCAGCTTTGACTGCTTACTGTGGCCACAATTTTTCTCTGACTGTCAAAATGTTAGTCTCGTTTTGTAGCAGCCATTGTGCACTTTACGTCAACTATAAGTTTGTGGTACTTTGCATGAGAATGCTATATTTTATGGAGTCTAGAAGGCATAGACACGGATCTTCCTAAAACGAGTTCATTTCCTCGGCTGATCTCTGGCTTTGATCGGTCACTGTGGCCACAGTTTTGATCCGATTTTCAAAACTTTGGTCTTGTTTTATAGCTGTGACTTTGCAGTTTGCGATAAATATAAATTTGTAGTGTTTTGCGTAAGAGGAATAATTTTTATGGGAGCTCAAAGGGGAGTACAGCAAAAAAACAAACTTTTCTGCATAAAAAGTCATGTGTGATTGAAAATTTTTTTTTCATTGCTGATAAGTGATACATGTGTGTAAACAAACAAAACAAAACAAAAATGATTTTTCTAAGTGGCCTAATAAGTGAGATAGTATTTTTTTAGGGGGCAGGTTTTGGAAACTTTTTCCCTTTATGGCATTGCTGTGGCCACTATTTCCAACCGATTTGCAATATTTTGATTTTGGCTTATAGATTAGCGTCTGAAGTTTACAAAAAGTATAAATTTGTGGTACTTTGGAAAAGTTTAAGGGTAGTTAATGTGGCTAAAAGCCAAAAATTTTCCAATTTTTTACGTGCCACTACCCCAAAACTTTAAATCCATTTTTCTCCCCCTAAACGCACGAATTTCGATTTTATTTTTTGTCATTTAAAGGCTTAACCCAAACTAGTGTTTTGATGGTCGGAAAATGTTTTAGGCTCATTGTCTAGCATGTAGGAGGCACAGAAATGGCTTTTTGCGGAACACGTGCATTTTTTGTGCAGATTTCCAGCTTTGACTGCTTACTGTGGCCACAATTTTTCTCTGACTGTCAAAATGTTAGTCTCGTTTTGTAGCAGCCATTGTGCACTTTACGTCAACTATAAGTTTGTGGTACTTTGCATGAGAATGCTATATTTTATGGAGTCTAGAAGGCATAGACACGGATCTTCCTAAAACGAGTTCATTTCCTCGGCTGATCTCTGGCTTTGATCGGTCACTGTGGCCACAGTTTTGATCCGATTTTCAAAACTTTGGTCTTGTTTTATAGCTGTGACTTTGCAGTTTGCGATAAATATAAATTTGTAGTGTTTTGCGTAAGAGGAATAATTTTTATGGGAGCTCAAATGGGAGGACAGCAAAAAAACAAACTTTTCTGCATAAAAAGTCATGTGTGATTGAAAAATTTTTTTTCATTGCTGATAAGTGATACATGTGTGTAAACAAACAAAACAAAACAAAAATGATTTTTCTAAGTGGCCTAATAAGTGAGATAGTATTTTTTTAGGGGGCAGGTTTTGGAAACTTTTTCCCTTTATGGCATTGCTGTGGCCACTATTTCCAACCGATTTGCAATATTTTGATTTTAGCTTATAGATTAGCGTCTGAAGTTTACAAAAAGTATAAATTTGTGGTACTTTGGAAAAGTTTAAGGGTAGTTAATGTGGCTAAAAGCCAAAAATTTTCCAATTTTTTACGTGCCACTACCCCAAAACTTTAAATCCATTTTTCTCCCCCTAAACGCACGAATTTCGATTTTATTTTTTGTCATTTAAAGGCTTAACCCAAACTAGTGTTTTGATGGTCGGAAAATGTTTTAGGCTCATTGTCTAGCATGTAGGAGGCACAGAAATGGCTTTTTGCGGAACACGTGCATTTTTTGTGCAGATTTCCAGCTTTGACTGCTTACTGTGGCCACAATTTTTCTCTGACTGTCAAAATGTTAGTCTCGTTTTGTAGCAGCCATTGTGCACTTTACGTCAACTATAAGTTTGTGGTACTTTGCATGAGAATGCTATATTTTATGGAGTCTAGAAGGCATAGACACGGATCTTCCTAAAACGAGTTCATTTCCTCGGCTGATCTCTGGCTTTGATCGGTCACTGTGGCCACAGTTTTGATCCGATTTTCAAAACTTTGGTCTTGTTTTATAGCTGTGACTTTGCAGTTTGCGATAAATATAAATTTGTAGTGTTTTGCGTAAGAGGAATAATTTTTATGGGAGCTCAAATGGGAGTACAGCAAAAAAACAAACTTTTCTGCATAAAAAGTCATGTGTGATTGAAAATTTTTTTTTCATTGCTGATAAGTGATACATGTGTGTAAACAAACAAAACAAAACAAAAATGATTTTTCTAAGTGGCCTAATAAGTGAGATAGTATTATTTTAGGGGGCAGGTTTTGGAAACTTTTTCCCTTTATGGCATTGCTGTGGCCACTATTTCCAACCGATTTGCAATATTTTGATTTTAGCTTATAGATTAGCGTCTGAAGTTTACAAAAAGTATAAATTTGTGGTACTTTGGAAAAGTTTAAGGGTAGTTAATGTGGCTAAAAGCCAAAAATTTTCCAATTTTTTACGTGCCACTACCCCAAAACTTTAAATCCATTTTTCTCCCCCTAAACGCACGAATTTCGATTTTATTTTTTGTCATTTAAAGGCTTAACCCTAACTAGTGTTTTGATGGTCGGAAAATGTTTTAGGCTCATTGTCTAGCATGTAGGAGGCACAGAAATGGCTTTTTGCGGAACACGTGCATTTTTTGTGCAGATTTCCAGCTTTGACTGCTTACTGTGGCCACAATTTTTCTCTGACTGTCAAAATGTTAGTCTCGTTTTGTAGCAGCCATTGTGCACTTTACGTCAACTATAAGTTTGTGGTACTTTGCATGAGAATGCTATATTTTATGGAGTCTAGAAGGCATAGACACGGATCTTCCTAAAACGAGTTCATTTCCTCGGCTGATCTCTGGCTTTGATCGGTCACTGTGGCCACAGTTTTGATCCGATTTTCAAAACTTTGGTCTTGTTTTATAGCTGTGACTTTGCAGTTTGCGATAAATATAAATTTGTAGTGTTTTGCGTAAGAGGAATAATTTTTATGGGAGCTCAAATGGGAGTACAGCAAAAAAACAAACTTTTCTGCATAAAAAGTCATGTGTGATTGAAAAATTTTTTTTCATTGCTGATAAGTGATACATGTGTGTAAACAAACAAAACAAAACAAAAATGATTTTTTTAAGTGGCCTAATAAGTGAGATAGTATATTTTTAGGGGGCAGGTTTTGGAAACTTTTTCCCTTTATGGCATTGCTGTGGCCACTCTTTCCAACCGATTTGCAATATTTTGATTTTAGCTTATAGATTAGCGTCTGAAGTTTACAAAAAGTATAAATTTGTGGTACTTTGGAAAAGTTTAAGGGTAGTTAATGTGGCTAAAAGCCAAAAATTTTCCAATTTTTTACGTGCCACTACCCCAAAACTTTAAATCCATTTTTCTCCCCCTAAACGCACGAATTTCGATTTTATTTTTTGTCATTTAAAGGCTTAACCCTAACTAGTGTTTTGATGGTCGGAAAATGTTTTAGGCTCATTGTCTAGCATGTAGGAGGCACAGAAATGGCTTTTTGCGGAACACGTGCATTTTTTGTGCAGATTTCCAGCTTTGACTGCTTACTGTGGCCACAATTTTTCTCTGACTGTCAAAATGTTAGTCTCGTTTTGTAGCAGCCATTGTGCACTTTACGTCAACTATAAGTTTGTGGTACTTTGCATGAGAATGCTATATTTTATGGAGTCTAGAAGGCATAGACACGGATCTTCCTAAAACGAGTTCATTTCCTCGGCTGATCTCTGGCTTTGATCGGTCACTGTGGCCACAGTTTTGATCCGATTTTCAAAACTTTGGTCTTGTTTTATAGCTGTGACTTTGCAGTTTGCGATAAATATAAATTTGTAGTGTTTTGCGTAAGAGGAATAATTTTTATGGGAGCTCAAATGGGAGTACAGCAAAAAAACAAACTTTTCTGCATAAAAAGTCATGTGTGATTGAAAAAATTTTTTTCATTGCTGATAAGTGATACATGTGTGTAAACAAACAAAACAAAACAAAAATGATTTTTCTAAGTGGCCTAATAAGTGAGATAGTATTTTTTTAGGGGGCAGGTTTTGGAAACTTTTTCCCTTTATGGCATTGCTGTGGCCACTATTTCCAACCGATTTGCAATATTTTGATTTTAGCTTATAGATTAGCGTCTGAAGTTTACAAAAAGTATAAATTTGTGGTACTTTGGAAAAGTTTAAGGGTAGTTAATGTGGCTAAAAGCCAAAAATTTTCCAATTTTTTACGTGCCACTACCCCAAAACTTTAAATCCATTTTTCTCCCCCTAAACGCACGAATTTCGATTTTATTTTTTGTCATTTAAAGGCTTAACCCAAACTAGTGTTTTGATGGTCGGAAAATGTTTTAGGCTCATTGTCTAGCATGTAGGAGGCACAGAAATGGCTTTTTGCGGAACACGTGCATTTTTTGTGCAGATTTCCAGCTTTGACTGCTTACTGTGGCCACAATTTTTCTCTGACTGTCAAAATGTTAGTCTCGTTTTGTAGCAGCCATTGTGCACTTTACGTCAACTATAAGTTTGTGGTACTTTGCATGAGAATGCTATATTTTATGGAGTCTAGAAGGCATAGACACGGATCTTCCTAAAACGAGTTCATTTCCTCGGCTGATCTCTGGCTTTGATCGGTCACTGTGGCCACAGTTTTGATCCGATTTTCAAAACTTTGGTCTTGTTTTATAGCTGTGACTTTGCAGTTTGCGATAAATATAAATTTGTAGTGTTTTGCGTAAGAGGAATAATTTTTATGGGAGCTCAAATGGGAGTACAGCAAAAAAACAAACTTTTCTGCATAAAAAGTCATGTGTGATTGAAAATTTTTTTTTCATTGCTGATAAGTGATACATGTGTGTAAACAAACAAAACAAAACAAAAATGATTTTTCTAAGTGGCCTAATAAGTGAGATAGTATTATTTTAGGGGGCAGGTTTTGGAAACTTTTTCCCTTTATGGCATTGCTGTGGCCACTATTTCCAACCGATTTGCAATATTTTGATTTTAGCTTATAGATTAGCGTCTGAAGTTTACAAAAAGTATAAATTTGTGGTACTTTGGAAAAGTTTAAGGGTAGTTAATGTGGCTAAAAGCCAAAAATTTTCCAATTTTTTACGTGCCACTACCCCAAAACTTTAAATCCATTTTTCTCCCCCTAAACGCACGAATTTCGATTTTATTTTTTGTCATTTAAAGGCTTAACCCTAACTAGTGTTTTGATGGTCGGAAAATGTTTTAGGCTCATTGTCTAGCATGTAGGAGGCACAGAAATGGCTTTTTGCGGAACACGTGCATTTTTTGTGCAGATTTCCAGCTTTGACTGCTTACTGTGGCCACAATTTTTCTCTGACTGTCAAAATGTTAGTCTCGTTTTGTAGCAGCCATTGTGCACTTTACGTCAACTATAAGTTTGTGGTACTTTGCATGAGAATGCTATATTTTATGGAGTCTAGAAGGCATAGACACGGATCTTCCTAAAACGAGTTCATTTCCTCGGCTGATCTCTGGCTTTGATCGGTCACTGTGGCCACAGTTTTGATCCGATTTTCAAAACTTTGGTCTTGTTTTATAGCTGTGACTTTGCAGTTTGCGATAAATATAAATTTGTAGTGTTTTGCGTAAGAGGAATAATTTTTATGGGAGCTCAAATGGGAGTACAGCAAAAAAACAAACTTTTCTGCATAAAAAGTCATGTGTGATTGAAAAATTTTTTTTCATTGCTGATAAGTGATACATGTGTGTAAACAAACAAAACAAAACAAAAATGATTTTTTTAAGTGGCCTAATAAGTGAGATAGTATATTTTTAGGGGGCAGGTTTTGGAAACTTTTTCCCTTTATGGCATTGCTGTGGCCACTCTTTCCAACCGATTTGCAATATTTTGATTTTAGCTTATAGATTAGCGTCTGAAGTTTACAAAAAGTATAAATTTGTGGTACTTTGGAAAAGTTTAAGGGTAGTTAATGTGGCTAAAAGCCAAAAATTTTCCAATTTTTTTCGTGCCACTACCCCAAAACTTTAAATCCATTTTTCTCCCCCCTAAACGCACGAATTTCGATTTTATTTTTTGTCATTTAAAGGCTTAACCCAAACTAGTGTTTTGATGGTCGGAAAATGTTTTAGGCTCATTGTCTAGCATGTAGGAGGCACAGAAATGGCTTTTTGCGGAACACGTGCATTTTTTGTGCAGATTTCCAGCTTTGACTGCTTACTGTGGCCACAATTTTTCTCTGACTGTCAAAATGTTAGTCTCGTTTTGTAGCAGCCATTGTGCACTTTACGTCAACTATAAGTTTGTGGTACTTTGCATGAGAATGCTATATTTTATGGAGTCTAGAAGGCATAGACACGGATCTTCCTAAAACGAGTTCATTTCCTCGGCTGATCTCTGGCTTTGATCGGTCATTGTGGCCACAGTTTTGATCCGATTTTCAAAACTTTGGTCTTGTTTTATAGCTGTGACTTTGCAGTTTGCGATAAATATAAATTTGTAGTGTTTTGCGTAAGAGGAATAATTTTTATGGGAGCTCAAATGGGAGTACAGCAAAAAAACAAACTTTTCTGCATAAAAAGTCATGTGTGATTGAAAAAATTTTTTTCATTGCTGATAAGTGATACATGTGTGTAAACAAACAAAACAAAACAAAAATGATTTTTCTAAGTGGCCTAATAAGTGAGATAGTATTTTTTTAGGGGGCAGGTTTTGGAAACTTTTTCCCTTTATGGCATTGCTGTGGCCACTATTTCCAACCGATTTGCAATATTTTGATTTTAGCTTATAGATTAGCGTCTGAAGTTTACAAAAAGTATAAATTTGTGGTACTTTGGAAAAGTTTAAGGGTAGTTAATGTGGCTAAAAGCCAAAAATTTTCCAATTTTTTACGTGCCACTACCCCAAAACTTTAAATCCATTTTTCTCCCCCTAAACGCACGAATTTCGATTTTATTTTTTGTCATTTAAAGGCTTAACCCAAACTAGTGTTTTGATGGTCGGAAAATGTTTTAGGCTCATTGTCTAGCATGTAGGAGGCACAGAAATGGCTTTTTGCGGAACACGTGCATTTTTTGTGCAGATTTCCAGCTTTGACTGCTTACTGTGGCCACAATTTTTCTCTGACTGTCAAAATGTTAGTCTCGTTTTGTAGCAGCCATTGTGCACTTTACGTCAACTATAAGTTTGTGGTACTTTGCATGAGAATGCTATATTTTATGGAGTCTAGAAGGCATAGACACGGATCTTCCTAAAACGAGTTCATTTCCTCGGCTGATCTCTGGCTTTGATCGGTCACTGTGGCCACAGTTTTGATCCGATTTTCAAAACTTTGGTCTTGTTTTATAGCTGTGACTTTGCAGTTTGCGATAAATATAAATTTGTAGTGTTTTGCGTAAGAGGAATAATTTTTATGGGAGCTCAAATGGGAGTACAGCAAAAAAACAAACTTTTCTGCATAAAAAGTCATGTGTGATTGAAAAATTTTTTTTCATTGCTGATAAGTGATACATGTGTGTAAACAAACAAAACAAAACAAAAATGATTTTTCTAAGTGGCCTAATAAGTGAGATAGTATTTTTTTAGGGGGCAGGTTTTGGAAACTTTTTCCCTTTATGGCATTGCTGTGGCCACTATTTCCAACCGATTTGCAATATTTTGATTTTAGCTTATAGATTAGCGTCTGAAGTTTACAAAAAGTATAAATTTGTGGTACTTTGGAAAAGTTTAAGGGTAGTTAATGTGGCTAAAAGCCAAAAATTTTCCAATTTTTTACGTGCCACTACCCCAAAACTTTAAATCCATTTTTCTCCCCCTAAACGCACGAATTTCGATTTTATTTTTTGTCATTTAAAGGCTTAACCCAAACTAGTGTTTTGATGGTCGGAAAATGTTTTAGGCTCATTGTCTAGCATGTAGGAGGCACAGAAATGGCTTTTTGCGGAACACGTGTATTTTTTGTGCAGATTTCCAGCTTTGACTGCTTACTGTGGCCACAATTTTTCTCTGACTGTCAAAATGTTAGTCTCGTTTTGTAGCAGCCATTGTGCACTTTACGTCAACTATAAGTTTGTGGTACTTTGCATGAGAATGCTATATTTTATGGAGTCTAGAAGGCATAGACACGGATCTTCCTAAAACGAGTTCATTTCCTCGGCTGATCTCTGGCTTTGATCGGTCACTGTGGCCACAGTTTTGATCCGATTTTCAAAACTTTGGTCTTGTTTTATAGCTGTGACTTTGCAGTTTGCGATAAATATAAATTTGTAGTGTTTTGCGTAAGAGGAATAATTTTTATGGGAGCTCAAATGGGAGTACAGCAAAAAAACAAACTTTTCTGCATAAAAAGTCATGTGTGATTGAAAAATTTTTTTTCATTGCTGATAAGTGATACATGTGTGTAAACAAACAAAACAAAACAAAAATGATTTTTCTAAGTGGCCTAATAAGTGAGATAGTATTTTTTTAGGGGGCAGGTTTTGGAAACTTTTTCCCTTTATGGCATTGCTGTGGCCACTATTTCCAACCGATTTGCAATATTTTGATTTTAGCTTATAGATTAGCGTCTGAAGTTTACAAAAAGTATAAATTTGTGGTACTTTGGAAAAGTTTAAGGGTAGTTAATGTGGCTAAAAGCCAAAAATTTTCCAATTTTTTACGTGCCACTACCCCAAAACTTTAAATCCATTTTTCTCCCCCTAAACGCACGAATTTCGATTTTATTTTTTGTCATTTAAAGGCTTAACCCAAACTAGTGTTTTGATGGTCGGAAAATGTTTTAGGCTCATTGTCTAGCATGTAGGAGGCACAGAAATGGCTTTTTGCGGAACACGTGCATTTTTTGTGCAGATTTCCAGCTTTGACTGCTTACTGTGGCCACAATTTTTCTCTGACTGTCAAAATGTTAGTCTCGTTTTGTAGCAGCCATTGTGCACTTTACGTCAACTATAAGTTTGTGGTACTTTGCATGAGAATGCTATATTTTATGGAGTCTAGAAGGCATAGACACGGATCTTCCTAAAACGAGTTCATTTCCTCGGCTGATCTCTGGCTTTGATCGGTCACTGTGGCCACAGTTTTGATCCGATTTTCATAACTTTGGTCTTGTTTTATAGCTGTGACTTTGCAGTTTGCGATAAATATAAATTTGTAGTGTTTTGCGTAAGAGGAATAATTTTTATGGGAGCTCAAATGGGAGTACAGCAAAAAAACAAACTTTTCTGCATAAAAAGTCATGTGTGATTGAAAAATTTTTTTTCATTGCTGATAAGTGATACATGTGTGTAAACAAACAAAACAAAACAAAAATGATTTTTCTAAGTGGCCTAATAAGTGAGATAGTATTTTTTTAGGGGGCAGGTTTTGGAAACTTTTTCCCTTTATGGCATTGCTGTGGCCACTATTTCCAACCGATTTGCAATATTTTGATTTTAGCTTATAGATTAGCGTCTGAAGTTTACAAAAAGTATAAATTTGTGGTACTTTGGAAAAGTTTAAGGGTAGTTAATGTGGCTAAAAGCCAAAAATTTTCCAATTTTTTACGTGCCACTACCCCAAAACCTTAAATCCATTTTTCTCCCCCTAAACGCACGAATTTCGATTTTATTTTTTGTCATTTAAAGGCTTAACCCAAACTAGTGTTTTGATGGTCGGAAAATGTTTTAGGCTCATTGTCTAGCATGTAGGAGGCACAGAAATGGCTTTTTGCGGAACACGTGCATTTTTTGTGCAGATTTCCATCTTTGACTGCTTACTGTGGCCACAATTTTTCTCTGACTGTCAAAATGTTAGTCTCGTTTTGTAGCAGCTATTGTGCACTTTACGTCAACTATAAGTTTGTGGTACTTTGCATGAGAATGCTATATTTTATGGAGTCTAGAAGGCATCGACACGGATCTTCCTAAAACGAGTTCATTTCCTCGGCTGATCTCTGGCTTTGATCGGTCACTGTGGCCACAGTTTTGATCCGATTTTCAAAACTTTGGTCTTGTTTTATAGCTGTGACTTTGCAGTTTGCGATAAATATAAATTTGTAGTGTTTTGCGTAAGAGGAATAATTTTTATGGGAGCTCAAATGGGAGTACAGCAAAAAAATAAACTTTTCTGCATAAAAAGTCATGTGTGATTGAAAAATTTTTTTTCATTGCTGATAAGTGATACATGTGTGTAAACAAACAAAACAAAACAAAAATGATTTTTCTAAGTGGCCTAATAAGTGAGATAGTATTTTTTTAGGGGGCAGGTTTTGGAAACTTTTTCCCTTTATGGCATTGCTGTGGCCACTATTTCCAACCGATTTGCAATATTTTGATTTTAGCTTATAGATTAGCGTCTGAAGTTTACAAAAAGTATAAATTTGTGGTACTTTGGAAAAGTTTAAGGGTAGTTAATGTGGCTAAAAGCCAAAAATTTTCCAATTTTTTACGTGCCACTACCCCAAAACTTTAAATCCATTTTTCTCCCCCTAAACGCACGAATTTCGATTTTATTTTTTGTCATTGAAAGGCTTAACCCTAACTAGTGTTTTGATGGTCGGAAAATGTTTTAGGCTCATTGTCTAGCATGTAGGAGGCACAAAAATGGCTTTTTGCGGAACACGTGCATTTTTTGTGCAGATTTCCAGCTTTGACTGCTTACTGTGGCCACAATTTTTCTCTGACTGTCAAAATGTTAGTCTCGTTTTGTAGCAGCCATTGTGCACTTTACGTCAACTATAAGTTTGTGGTACTTTGCATGAGAATGCTATATTTTATGGAGTCTAGAAGGCATAGACACGGATCTTCCTAAAACGAGTTCATTTCCTCGGCTGATCTCTGGCTTTGATCGGTCACTGTGGCCACAGTTTTGATCCGATTTTCAAAACTTTGGTCTTGTTTTATAGCTGTGACTTTGCAGTTTGCGATAAATATAAATTTGTAGTGTTTTGCGAATAATTTTTATGGGAGCTCAAATGGGAGTACAGCAAAAAAACAAACTTTTCTGCATAAAAAGTCATGTGTGATTGAAAAATTTTTTTTCATTGCTGATAAGTGATACATGTGTGTAAACAAACAAAACAAAACAAAAATGATTTTTCTAAGTGGCCTAATAAGTGAGATAGTATTTTTTTAGGGGGCAGGTTTTGGAAACTTTTTCCCTTTATGGCATTGCTGTGGCCACTATTTCCAACCGATTTGCAATATTTTGATTTTAGCTTATAGATTAGCGTCTGAAGTTTACAAAAAGTATAAATTTGTGGTACTTTGGAAAAGTTTAAGGGTAGTTAATGTGGCTAAAAGCCAAAAATTTTCCAATTTTTTACGTGCCACTACCCCAAAACTTTAAATCCATTTTTCTCCCCCTAAACGCACGAATTTCGATTTTATTTTTTGTCATTTAAAGGCTTAACCCAAACTAGTGTTTTGATGGTCGGAAAATGTTTTAGGCTCATTGTCTAGCATGTAGGAGGCACAGAAATGGCTTTTTGCGGAACACGTGCATTTTTTGTGCAGATTTCCAGCTTTGACTGCTTACTGTGGCCACAATTTTTCTCTGACTGTCAAAATGTTAGTCTCGTTTTGTAGCAGCCATTGTGCACTTTACGTCAACTATAAGTTTGTGGTACTTTGCATGAGAATGCTATATTTTATGGAGTCTAGAAGGCATAGACACGGATCTTCCTAAAACGAGTTCATTTCCTCGGCTGATCTCTGGCTTTGATCGGTCACTGTGGCCACAGTTTTGATCCGATTTTCAAAACTTTGGTCTTGTTTTATAGCTGTGACTTTGCAGTTTGCGATAAATATAAATTTGTAGTGTTTTGCGTAAGAGGAATAATTTTTATGGGAGCTCAAATGGGAGTACAGCAAAAAAACAAACTTTTCTGCATAAAAAGTCATGTGTGATTGAAAAATTTTTTTTCATTGCTGATAAGTGATACATGTGTGTAAACAAACAAAACAAAACAAAAATGATTTTTCTAAGTGGCCTAATAAGTGAGATAGTATTTTTTTAGGGGGCAGGTTTTGGAAACTTTTTCCCTTTATGGCATTGCTGTGGCCACTATTTCCAACCGATTTGCAATATTTTGATTTTAGCTTATAGATTAGCGTCTGAAGTTTACAAAAAGTATAAATTTGTGGTACTTTGGAAAAGTTTAAGGGTAGTTAATGTGGCTAAAAGCCAAAAATTTTCCAATTTTTTACGTGCCACTACCCCAAAACTTTAAATCCATTTTTCTCCCCCTAAACGCACGAATTTCGATTTTATTTTTTGTCATTTAAAGGCTTAACCCAAACTAGTGTTTTGATGGTCGGAAAATGTTTTAGGCTCATTGTCTAGCATGTAGGAGGCACAGAAATGGCTTTTTGCGGAACACGTGCATTTTTTGTGCAGATTTCCAGCTTTGACTGCTTACTGTGGCCACAATTTTTCTCTGACTGTCAAAATGTTAGTCTCGTTTTGTAGCAGCCATTGTGCACTTTACGTCAACTATAAGTTTGTGGTACTTTGCATGAGAATGCTATATTTTATGGAGTCTAGAAGGCATAGACACGGATCTTCCTAAAACGAGTTCATTTCCTCGGCTGATCTCTGGCTTTGATCGGTCACTGTGGCCACAGTTTTGATCCGATTTTCAAAACTTTGGTCTTGTTTTATAGCTGTGACTTTGCAGTTTGCGATAAATATAAATTTGTAGTGTTTTGCGTAAGAGGAATAATTTTTATGGGAGCTCAAATGGGAGTACAGCAAAAAAACAAACTTTTCTGCATAAAAAGTCATGTGTGATTGAAAAATTTTTTTTCATTGCTGATAAGTGATACATGTGTGTAAACAAACAAAACAAAACAAAAATGATTTTTCTAAGTGGCCTAATAAGTGAGATAGTATTTTTTTAGGGGGCAGGTTTTGGAAACTTTTTCCCTTTATGGCATTGCTGTGGCCACTATTTCCAACCGATTTGCAATATTTTGATTTTAGCTTATAGATTAGCGTCTGAAGTTTACAAAAAGTATAAATTTGTGGTACTTTGGAAAAGTTTAAGGGTAGTTAATGTGGCTAAAAGCCAAAAATTTTCCAATTTTTTACGTGCCACTAACCCAAAACTTTAAATCCATTTTTCTCCCCCTAAACGCACGAATTTCGATTTTATTTTTTGTCATTTAAAGGCTTAACCCGAACTAGTGTTTTGATGGTCGGAAAATGTTTTAGGCTCATTGTCTAGCATGTAGGAGGCACAGAAATGGCTTTTTGCGGAACACGTGCATTTTTTGTGCAGATTTCCAGCTTTGACTGCTTACTGTGGCCACAATTTTTCTCTGACTGTCAAAATGTTAGTCTCGTTTTGTAGCAGCCATTGTGCACTTTACGTCAACTATAAGTTTGTGGTACTTTGCATGAGAATGCTATATTTTATGGAGTCTAGAAGGCATAGACACGGATCTTCCTAAAACGAGTTCATTTCCTCGGCTGATCTCTGGCTTTGATCGGTCACTGTGGCCACAGTTTTGATCCGATTTTCAAAACTTTGGTCTTGTTTTATAGCTGTGACTTTGCAGTTTGCGATAAATATAAATTTGTAGTGTTTTGCGTAAGAGGAATAATTTTTATGGGAGCTCAAATGGGAGTACAGCAAAAAAACAAACTTTTCTGCATAAAAAGTCATGTGTGATTGAAAAATTTTTTTTCATTGCTGATAAGTGATACATGTGTGTAAACAAACAAAACAAAACAAAAATGATTTTTCTAAGTGGCCTAATAAGTGAGATAGTATTTTTTTAGGGGGCAGGTTTTGGAAACTTTTTCCCTTTATGGCATTGCTGTGGCCACTATTTCCAACCGATTTGCAATATTTTGATTTTAGCTTATAGATTAGCGTCTGAAGTTTACAAAAAGTATAAATTTGTGGTACTTTGGAAAAGTTTAAGGGTAGTTAATGTGGCTAAAAGCCAAAAATTTTCCAATTTTTTACGTGCCACTACCCCAAAACTTTAAATCCATTTTTCTCCCCCTAAACGCACGAATTTCGATTTTATTTTTTGTCATTTAAAGGCTTAACCCAAACTAGTGTTTTGATGGTCGGAAAATGTTTTAGGCTCATTGTCTAGCATGTAGGAGGCACAGAAATGGCTTTTTGCGGAACACGTGCATTTTTTGTGCAGATTTCCAGCTTTGACTGCTTACTGTGGCCACAATTTTTCTCTGACTGTAAAAATGTTAGTCTCGTTTTGTAGCAGCCATTGTGCACTTTACGTCAACTATAAGTTTGTGGTACTTTGCATGAGAATGCTATATTTTATGGAGTCTAGAAGGCATAGACACGGATCTTCCTAAAACGAGTTCATTTCCTCGGCTGATCTCTGGCTTTGATCGGTCACTGTGGCCACAGTTTTGATCCGATTTTCAAAACTTTGGTCTTGTTTTATAGCTGTGACTTTGCAGTTTGCGATAAATATAAATTTGTAGTGTTTTGCGTAAGAGGAATAATTTTTATGGGAGCTCAAATGGGAGTACAGCAAAAAAACAAACTTTTCTGCATAAAAAGTCATGTGTGATTGAAAAATTTTTTTTCATTGCTGATAAGTGATACATGTGTGTAAACAAACAAAACAAAACAAAAATGATTTTTCTAAGTGGCCTAATAAGTGAGATAGTATTTTTTTAGGGGGCAGGTTTTGGAAACTTTTTCCCTTTATGGCATTGCTGTGGCCACTATTTCCAACCGATTTGCAATATTTTGATTTTAGCTTATAGATTAGCGTCTGAAGTTTACAAAAAGTATAAATTTGTGGTACTTTGGAAAAGTTTAAGGGTAGTTAATGTGGCTAAAAGCCAAAAATTTTCCAATTTTTTACGTGCCACTACCCCAAAACTTTAAATCCATTTTTCTCCCCCTAAACGCACGAATTTCGATTTTATTTTTTGTCATTTAAAGGCTTAACCCAAACTAGTGTTTTGATGGTCGGAAAATGTTTTAGGCTCATTGTCTAGCATGTAGGAGGCACAGAAATGGCTTTTTGCGGAACACGTGCATTTTTTGTGCAGATTTCCAGCTTTGACTGCTTACTGTGGCCACAATTTTTCTCTGACTGTCAAAATGTTAGTCTCGTTTTGTAGCAGCCATTGTGCACTTTACGTCAACTATAAGTTTGTGGTACTTTGCATGAGAATGCTATATTTTATGGAGTCTAGAAGGCATAGACACGGATCTTCCTAAAACGAGTTCATTTCCTCGGCTGATCTCTGGCTTTGATCGGTCACTGTGGCCACAGTTTTGATCCGATTTTCAAAACTTTGGTCTTGTTTTATAGCTGTGACTTTGCAGTTTGCGATAAATATAAATTTGTAGTGTTTTGCGTAAGAGGAATAATTTTTATGGGAGCTCAAATGGGAGTACAGCAAAAAAACAAACTTTTCTGCATAAAAAGTCATGTGTGATTGAAAAATTTTTTTTCATTGCTGATAAGTGATACATGTGTGTAAACAAACAAAACAAAACAAAAATGATTTTTCTAAGTGGCCTAATAAGTGAGATAGTATTTTTTTAGGGGGCAGGTTTTGGAAACTTTTTCCCTTTATGGCATTGCTGTGGCCACTATTTCCAACCGATTTGCAATATTTTGATTTTAGCTTATAGATTAGCGTCTGAAGTTTACAAAAAGTATAAATTTGTGGTACTTTGGAAAAGTTTAAGGGTAGTTAATGTGGCTAAAAGCCAAAAATTTTCCAATTTTTTACGTGCCACTACCCCAAAACTTTAAATCCATTTTTCTCCCCCTAAACGCACGAATTTCGATTTTATTTTTTGTCATTTAAAGGCTTAACCCAAACTAGTGTTTTGATGGTCGGAAAATGTTTTAGGCTCATTGTCTAGCATGTAGGAGGCACAGAAATGGCTTTTTGCGGAACACGTGCATTTTTTGTGCAGATTTCCAGCTTTGACTGCTTACTGTGGCCACAATTTTTCTCTGACTGTCAAAATGTTAGTCTCGTTTTGTAGCAGCCATTGTGCACTTTACGTCAACTATAAGTTTGTGGTACTTTGCATGAGAATGCTATATTTTATGGAGTCTAGAAGGCATAGACACGGATCTTCCTAAAACGAGTTCATTTCCTCGGCTGATCTCTGGCTTTGATCGGTCACTGTGGCCACAGTTTTGATCCGATTTTCAAAACTTTGGTCTTGTTTTATAGCTGTGACTTTGCAGTTTGCGATAAATATAAATTTGTAGTGTTTTGCGTAAGAGGAATAATTTTTATGGGAGCTCAAATGGGAGTACAGCAAAAAAACAAACTTTTCTGCATAAAAAGTCATGTGTGATTGAAAAATTTTTTTTCATTGCTGATAAGTGATACATGTGTGTAAACAAACAAAACAAAACAAAAATGATTTTTCTAAGTGGCCTAATAAGTGAGATAGTATTTTTTTAGGGGGCAGGTTTTGGAAACTTTTTCCCTTTATGGCATTGCTGTGGCCACTATTTCCAACCGATTTGCAATATTTTGATTTTAGCTTATAGATTAGCGTCTGAAGTTTACAAAAAGTATAAATTTGTGGTACTTTGGAAAAGTTTAAGGGTAGTTAATGTGGCTAAAAGCCAAAAATTTTCCAATTTTTTACGTGCCACTACCCCAAAACTTTAAATCCATTTTTCTCCCCCTAAACGCACGAATTTCGATTTTATTTTTTGTCATTTAAAGGCTTAACCCGAACTAGTGTTTTGATGGTCGGAAAATGTTTTAGGCTCATTGTCTAGCATGTAGGAGGCACAGAAATGGCTTTTTGCGGAACACGTGCATTTTTTGTGCAGATTTCCAGCTTTGACTGCTTACTGTGGCCACAATTTTTCTCTGACTGTCAAAATGTTAGTCTCGTTTTGTAGCAGCCATTGTGCACTTTACGTCAACTATAAGTTTGTGGTACTTTGCATGAGAATGCTATATTTTATGGAGTCTAGAAGGCATAGACACGGATCTTCCTAAAACGAGTTCATTTCCTCGGCTGATCTCTGGCTTTGATCGGTCACTGTGGCCACAGTTTTGATCCGATTTTCAAAACTTTGGTCTTGTTTTATAGCTGTGACTTTGCAGTTTGCGATAAATATAAATTTGTAGTGTTTTGCGTAAGAGGAATAATTTTTATGGGAGCTCAAATGGGAGTACAGCAAAAAAACAAACTTTTCTGCATAAAAAGTCATGTGTGATTGGAAATTTTTTTTTCATTGCTGATAAGTGATACATGTGTGTAAACAAACAAAACAAAACAAAAATGATTTTTCTAAGTGGCCTAATAAGTGAGATAGTATTTTTTTAGGGGGCAGGTTTTGGAAACTTTTTCCCTTTATGGCATTGCTGTGGCCACTATTTCCAACCGATTTGCAATATTTTGATTTTAGCTTATAGATTAGCGTCTGAAGTTTACAAAAAGTATAAATTTGTGGTACTTTGGAAAAGTTTAAGGGTAGTTAATGTAGCTAAAAGCCAAAAATTTTCCAATTTTTTACGTGCCACTACCCCAAAACTTTAAATCCATTTTTCTCCCCCTAAACGCACGAATTTCGATTTTATTTTTTGTCATTTAAAGGCTTAACCCAAACTAGTGTTTTGATGGTCGGAAAATGTTTTAGGCTCATTGTCTAGCATGTAGGAGGCACAGAAATGGCTTTTTGCGGAACACGTGCATTTTTTGTGCAGATTTCCAGCTTTGACTGCTTACTGTGGCCACAATTTTTCTCTGACTGTCAAAATGTTAGTCTCGTTTTGTAGCAGCCATTGTGCACTTTACGTCAACTATAAGTTTGTGGTACTTTGCATGAGAATGCTATATTTTATGGAGTCTAGAAGGCATAGACACGGATCTTCCTAAAACGAGTTCATTTCCTCGGCTGATCTCTGGCTTTGATCGGTCACTGTGGCCACAGTTTTGATCCGATTTTCAAAACTTTGGTCTTGTTTTATAGCTGTGACTTTGCAGTTTGCGATAAATATAAATTTGTAGTGTTTTGCGTAAGAGGAATAATTTTTATGGGAGCTCAAATGGGAGTACAGCAAAAAAACAAACTTTTCTGCATAAAAAGTCATGTGTGATTGAAAAATTTTTTTTCCTTGCTGATAAGTGATACATGTGTGTAAACAAACAGAACAAAACAAAAATGATTTTTCTAAGTGGCCTAATAAGTGAGATAGTATTTTTTTAGGGGGCAGGTTTTGGAAACTTTTTCCCTTTATGGCATTGCTGTGGCCACTATTTCCAACCGATTTGCAATATTTTGATTTTAGCTTATAGATTAGCGTCTGAAGTTTACAAAAAGTATAAATTTGTGGTACTTTGGAAAAGTTTAAGGGTAGTTAATGTGGCTTAAAGCCAAAAATTTTCCAATTTTTTACGTGCCACTACCCCAAAACTTTAAATCCATTTTTCTCCCCCTAAACGCACGAATTTCGATTTTATTTTTTGTCATTTAAAGGCTTAACCCAAACTAGTGTTTTGATGGTCGGAAAATGTTTTAGGCTCATTGTCTAGCATGTAGGAGGCACAGAAATGGCTTTTTGCGGAACACGTGCATTTTTTGTGCAGATTTCCAGCTTTGACTGCTTACTGTGGCCACAATTTTTCTCTGACTGTCAAAATGTTAGTCTCGTTTTGTAGCAGCCATTGTGCACTTTACGTCAACTATAAGTTTGTGGTACTTTGCATGAGAATGCTATATTTTATGGAGTCTAGAAGGCATAGACACGGATCTTCCTAAAACGAGTTCATTTCCTCGGCTGATCTCTGGCTTTGATCGGTCACTGTGGCCACAGTTTTGATCCGATTTTCAAAACTTTGGTCTTGTTTTATAGCTGTGACTTTGCAGTTTGCGATAAATATAAATTTGTAGTGTTTTGCGTAAGAGGAATAATTTTTATGGGAGCTCAAATGGGAGTACAGCAAAAAAACAAACTTTTCTGCATAAAAAGTCATGTGTGATTGAACATTTTTTTTTCATTGCTGATAAGTGATACATGTGTGTAAACAAACAAAACAAAACAAAAATGATTTTTCTAAGTGGCCTAATAAGTGAGATAGTATTTTTTTAGGGGGCAGGTTTTGGAAACTTTTTCCCTTTATGGCATTGCTGTGGCCACTATTTCCAACCGATTTGCAATATTTTGATTTTAGCTTATAGATTAGCGTCTGAAGTTTACAAAAAGTATAAATTTGTGGTACTTTGGAAAGTTTAAGGGTAGTTAATGTGGCTAAAAGCCAAAAATTTTCCAAGTTTTTACGTGCCACTACCCCAAAACTTTAAATCCATTTTTCTCCCCCTAAACGCACGAATTTCGATTTTATTTTTTGTCATTTAAAGGCTTAACCCAAACTAGTGTTTTGATGGTCGGAAAATGTTTTAGGCTCATTGTCTAGCATGTAGGAGGCACAGAAATGGCTTTTTGCGGAACACGTGCATTTTTTGTGCAGATTTCCAGCTTTGACTGCTTACTGTGGCCACAATTTTTCTCTGACTGTCAAAATGTTAGTCTCGTTTTGTAGCAGCCATTGTGCACTTTACGTCAACTATAAGTTTGTGGTACTTTGCATGAGAATGCTATATTTTATGGAGTCTAGAAGGCATAGACACGGATCTTCCTAAAACGAGTTCATTTCCTCGGCTGATCTCTGGCTTTGATCGGTCACTGTGGCCACAGTTTTGATCCGATTTTCAAAACTTTGGTCTTGTTTTATAGCTGTGACTTTGCAGTTTGCGATAAATATAAATTTGTAGTGTTTTGCGTAAGAGGAATAATTTTTATGGGAGCTCAAATGGGAGTACAGCAAAAAAACAAACTTTTCTGCATAAAAAGTCATGTGTGATTGAAAAATTTTTTTTCATTGCTGATAAGTGATACATGTGTGTAAACAAACAAAACAAAACAAAAATGATTTTTCTAAGTGGCCTAATAAGTGAGATAGTATTTTTTTAGGGGGCAGGTTTTGGAAACTTTTTCCCTTTATGGCATTGCTGTGGCCACTATTTCCAACCGATTTGCAATATTTTGATTTTAGCTTATAGATTAGCGTCTGAAGTTTACAAAAAGTATAAATTTGTGGTACTTTGGAAAAGTTTAAGGGTAGTTAATGTGGCTTAAAGCCAAAAATTTTCCAATTTTTTACGTGCCACTACCCCAAAACTTTAAATCCATTTTTCTCCCCCTAAACGCACGAATTTCGATTTTATTTTTTGTCATTTAAAGGCTTAACCCAAACTAGTGTTTTGATGGTCGGAAAATGTTTTAGGCTCATTGTCTAGCATGTAGGAGGCACAGAAATGGCTTTTTGCGGAACACGTGCATTTTTTGTGCAGATTTCCAGCTTTGACTGCTTACTGTGGCCACAATTTTTCTCTGACTGTCAAAATGTTAGTCTCGTTTTGTAGCAGCCATTGTGCACTTTACGTCAACTATAAGTTTGTGGTACTTTGCATGAGAATGCTATATTTTATGGAGTCTAGAAGGCATAGACACGGATCTTCCTAAAACGAGTTCATTTCCTCGGCTGATCTCTGGCTTTGATCGGTCACTGTGGCCACAGTTTTGATCCGATTTTCAAAACTTTGGTCTTGTTTTATAGCTGTGACTTTGCAGTTTGCGATAAATATAAATTTGTAGTGTTTTGCGTAAGAGGAATAATTTTTATGGGAGCTCAAATGGGAGTACAGCAAAAAAACAAACTTTTCTGCATAAAAAGTCATGTGTGATTGAAAAATTTTTTTTCATTGCTGATAAGTGATACATGTGTGTAAACAAACAAAACAAAACAAAAATGATTTTTCTAAGTGGCCTAATAAGTGAGATAGTATTTTTTTAGGGGGCAGGTTTTGGAAACTTTTTCCCTTTATGGCATTGCTGTGGCCACTATTTCCAACCGATTTGCAATATTTTGATTTTAGCTTATAGATTAGCGTCTGAAGTTTACAAAAAGTATAAATTTGTGGTACTTTGGAAAAGTTTAAGGGTAGTTAATGTGGCTAAAAGCCAAAAATTTTCCAATTTTTTACGTGCCACTACCCCAAAACTTTAAATCCATTTTTCTCCCCCTAAACGCACGAATTTCGATTTTATTTTTTGTCATTTAAAGGCTTAACCCGAACTAGTGTTTTGATGGTCGGAAAATGTTTTAGGCTCATTGTCTAGCATGTAGGAGGCACAGAAATGGCTTTTTGCGGAACACGTGCATTTATTGTGCAGATTTCCAGCTTTGACTGCTTACTGTGGCCACAATTTTTCTCTGACTGTCAAAATGTTAGTCTCGTTTTGTAGCAGCCATTGTGCACTTTACGTCAACTATAAGTTTGTGGTACTTTGCATGAGAATGCTATATTTTATGGAGTCTAGAAGGCATAGACACGGATCTTCCTAAAACGAGTTCATTTCCTCGGCTGATCTCTGGCTTTGATCGGTCACTGTGGCCACAGTTTTGATCCGATTTTCAAAACTTTGGTCTTGTTTTATAGCTGTGACTTTGCAGTTTGCGATAAATATAAATTTGTAGTGTTTTGCGTAAGAGGAATAATTTTTATGGGAGCTCAAATGGGAGTACAGCAAAAAAACAAACTTTTCTGCATAAAAAGTCATGTGTGATTGAAAAATTTTTTTTCATTGCTGATAAGTGATACATGTGTGTAAACAAACAAAACAAAACAAAAATGATTTTTCTAAGTGGCCTTATAAGTGAGATAGTATTTTTTTAGGGGGCAGGTTTTGGAAACTTTTTCCCTTTATGGCATTGCTGTGGCCACTATTTCCAACCGATTTGCAATATTTTGATTTTAGCTTATAGATTAGCGTCTGAAGTTTACAAAAAGTATAAATTTGTGGTACTTTGGAAAAGTTTAAGGGTAGTTAATGTGGCTAAAAGCCAAAAATTTTCCAATTTTTTACGTGCCACTACCCCAAAACTTTAAATCCATTTTTCTCCCCCTAAACGCACGAATTTCGATTTTATTTTTTGTCATTTAAAGGCTTAACCCAAACTAGTGTTTTGATGGTCGGAAAATGTTTTAGGCTCATTGTCTAGCATGTAGGAGGCACAGAAATGGCTTTTTGCGGAACACGTGCATTTTTTGTGCAGATTTCCAGCTTTGACTGCTTACTGTGGCCACAATTTTTCTCTGACTGTCAAAATGTTAGTCTCGTTTTGTAGCAGCCATTGTGCACTTTACGTCAACTATAAGTTTGTGGTACTTGCATGAGAATGCTATATTTTATGGAGTCTAGAAGGCATAGACACGGATCTTCCTAAAACGAGTTCATTTCCTCGGCTGATCTCTGGCTTTGATCGGTCACTGTGGCCACAGTTTTGATCCGATTTTCAAAACTTTGGTCTTGTTTTATAGCTGTGACTTTGCAGTTTGCGAGAAATATAAATTTGTAGTGTTTTGCGTAAGAGGAATAATTTTTATGGGAGCTCAAATGGGAGTACAGCAAAAAAACAAACTTTTCTGCATAAAAAGTCATGTGTGATTGAAAAATTTTTTTTCATTGCTGATAAGTGATACATGTGTGTAAACAAACAAAACAAAACAAAAATGATTTTTCTAAGTGGCCTAATAAGTGAGATAGTATTTTTTTAGGGGGCAGGTTTTGGAAACTTTTTCCCTTTATGTCATTGCTGTGGCCACTATTTCCAACCGATTTGCAATATTTTGATTTTAGCTTATAGATTAGCGTCTGAAGTTTACAAAAAGTATAAATTTGTGGTACTTTGGAAAAGTTTAAGGGTAGTTAATGTGGCTAAAAGCCAAAAATTTTCCAATTTTTTACGTGCCACTACCCCAAAACTTTAAATCCATTTTTCTCCCCCTAAACGCACGAATTTCGATTTTATTTTTTGTCATTTAAAGGCTTAACCGAAACTAGTGTTTTGATGGTCGGAAAATGTTTTAGGCTCATTGTCTAGCATGTAGAAGGCACAGAAATGGCTTTTTGCGGAACACGTGCATTTTTTGTGCAGATTTCCAGCTTTGACTGCTTACTGTGGCCACAATTTTTCTCTGACTGTCAAAATGTTAGTCTCGTTTTGTAGCAGCCATTGTGCACTTTACGTCAACTATAAGTTTGTGGTACTTTGCATGAGAATGCTATATTTTATGGAGTCTAGAAGGCATAGACACGGATCTTCCTAAAACGAGTTCATTTCCTCGGCTGATCTCTGGCTTTGATCGGTCACTGTGGCCACAGTTTTGATCCGATTTTCAAAACTTTGGTCTTGTTTTATAGCTGTGACTTTGCAGTTTGCGATAAATATAAATTTGTAGTGTTTTGCGTAAGAGGAATAATTTTTATGGGAGCTCAAATGGGAGTACAGCAAAAAAACAAACTTTTCTGCATAAAAAGTCATGTGTGATTGAAAAATTTTTTTTCATTGCTGATAAGTGATACATGTGTGTAAACAAACAAAACAAAACAAAAATGATTTTTCTAAGTGGCCTAATAAGTGAGATAGTATTTTTTTAGGGGGCAGGTTTTGGAAACTTTTTCCCTTTATGGCATTGCTGTGGCCACTATTTCCAACCGATTTGCAATATTTTGATTTTAGCTTATAGATTAGCGTCTGAAGTTTACAAAAAGTATAAATTTGTGGTACTTTGGAAAAGTTTAAGGGTAGTTAATGTGGCTAAAAGCCAAAAATTTTCCAATTTTTTACGTGCCACTACCCCAAAACTTTAAATCCATTTTTCTCCCCCTAAACGCACGAGTTTCGATTTTATTTTTTGTCATTTAAAGGCTTAACCCAAACTAGTGTTTTGATGGTCGGAAAATGTTTTAGGCTCATTGTCTAGCATGTAGGAGGCACAGAAATGGCTTTTTGCGGAACACGTGCATTTTTTGTGCAGATTTCCAGCTTTGACTGCTTACTGTGGCCACAATTTTTCTCTGACTGTCAAAATGTTAGTCTCGTTTTGTAGCAGCCATTGTGCACTTTACGTCAACTATAAGTTTGTGGTACTTTGCATGAGAATGCTATATTTTATGGAGTCTAGAAGGCATAGACACGGATCTTCCTAAAACGAGTTCATTTCCTCGGCTGATCTCTGGCTTTGATCGGTCACTGTGGCCACAGTTTTGATCCGATTTTCAAAACTTTGGTCTTGTTTTATAGCTGTGACTTTGCAGTTTGCGATAAATATAAATTTGTAGTGTTTTGCGTAAGAGGAATAATTTTTATGGGAGCTCAAATGGGAGTACAGCAAAAAAACAAACTTTTCTGCATAAAAAGTCATGTGTGATTGAAAAATTTTTTTTCATTGCTGATAAGTGATACATGTGTGTAAACAAACAAAACAAAACAAAAATGATTTTTCTAAGTGGCCTAATAAGTGAGATAGTATTTTTTTAGGGGGCAGGTTTTGGAAACTTTTTCCCTTTATGGCATTGCTGTGGCCACTATTTCCAACCGATTTGCAATATTTTGATTTTAGCTTATAGATTAGCGTCTGAAGTTTACAAAAAGTATAAATTTGTGGTACTTTGGAAAAGTTTAAGGGTAGTTAATGTGGCTAAAAGCCAAAAATTTTCCAATTTTTTACGTGCCACTACCCCAAAACTTTAAATCCATTTTTCTCCCCCTAAACGCACGAATTTCGATTTTATTTTTTGTCATTTAAAGGCTTAACCCAAACTAGTGTTTTGATGGTCGGAAAATGTTTTAGGCTCATTGTCTAGCATGTAGGAGGCACAGAAATGGCTTTTTGCGGAACACGTGTATTTTTTGTGCAGATTTCCAGCTTTGACTGCTTACTGTGGCCACAATTTTTCTCTGACTGTCAAAATGTTAGTCTCGTTTTGTAGCAGCCATTGTGCACTTTACGTCAACTATAAGTTTGTGGTACTTTGCATGAGAATGCTATATTTTATGGAGTCTAGAAGGCATAGACACGGATCTTCCTAAAACGAGTTCATTTCCTCGGCTGATCTCTGGCTTTGATCGGTCACTGTGGCCACAGTTTTGATCCGATTTTCAAAACTTTGGTCTTGTTTTATAGCTGTGACTTTGCAGTTTGCGATAAATATAAATTTGTAGTGTTTTGCGTAAGAGGAATAATTTTTATGGGAGCTCAAATGGGAGTACAGCAAAAAAACAAACTTTTCTGCATAAAAAGTCATGTGTGATTGAAAAATTTTTTTTCATTGCTGATAAGTGATACATGTGTGTAAACAAACAAAACAAAACAAAAATGATTTTTCTAAGTGGCCTAATAAGTGAGATAGTATTTTTTTAGGGGGCAGGTTTTGGAAACTTTTTCCCTTTATGGCATTGCTGTGGCCACTATTTCCAACCGATTTGCAATATTTTGATTTTAGCTTATAGATTAGCGTCTGAAGTTTACAAAAAGTATAAATTTGTGGTACTTTGGAAAAGTTTAAGGGTAGTTAATGTGGCTAAAAGCCAAAAATTTTCCAATTTTTTACGTGCCACTACCCCGAAACTTTAAATCCATTTTTCTCCCCCTAAACGCACGAGTTTCGATTTTATTTTTTGTCATTTAAAGGCTTAACCCAAACTAGTGTTTTGATGGTCGGAAAATGTTTTAGGCTCATTGTCTAGCATGTAGGAGGCACAGAAATGGCTTTTTGCGGAACACGTGCATTTTTTGTGCAGATTTCCAGCTTTGACTGCTTACTGTGGCCACAATTTTTCTCTGACTGTCAAAATGTTAGTCTCGTTTTGTAGCAGCCATTGTGCACTTTACGTCAACTATAAGTTTGTGGTACTTTGCATGAGAATGCTATATTTTATGGAGTCTAGAAGGCATAGACACGGATCTTCCTAAAACGAGTTCATTTCCTCGGCTGATCTCTGGCTTTGATCGGTCACTGTGGCCACAGTTTTGATCCGATTTTCAAAACTTTGGTCTTGTTTTATAGCTGTGACTTTGCAGTTTGCGATAAATATAAATTTGTAGTGTTTTGCGTAAGAGGAATAATTTTTATGGGAGCTCAAATGGGAGTACAGCAAAAAAACAAACTTTTCTGCATAAAAAGTCATGTGTGATTGAAAAATTTTTTTTCATTGCTGATAAGTGATACATGTGTGTAAACAAACAAAACAAAACAAAAATGATTTTTCTAAGTGGCCTAATAAGTGAGATAGTATTTTTTTAGGGGGCAGGTTTTGGAAACTTTTTCCCTTTATGGCATTGCTGTGGCCACTATTTCCAACCGATTTGCAATATTTTGATTTTAGCTTATAGATTAGCGTCTGAAGTTTACAAAAAGTATAAATTTGTGGTACTTTGGAAAAGTTTAAGGGTAGTTAATGTGGCTAAAAGCCAAAAATTTTCCAATTTTTTACGTGCCACTACCCCAAAACTTTAAATCCATTTTTCTCCCCCTAAACGCACGAATTTCGATTTTATTTTTTGTCATTTAAAGGCTTAACCCAAACTAGTGTTTTGATGGTCGGAAAATGTTTTAGGCTCATTGTCTAGCATGTAGGAGGCACAGAAATGGCTTTTTGCGGAACACGTGCATTTTTTGTGCAGATTTCCAGCTTTGACTGCTTACTGTGGCCACAATTTTTCTCTGACTGTCAAAATGTTAGTCTCGTTTTGTAGCAGCCATTGTGCACTTTACGTCAACTATAAGTTTGTGGTACTTTGCATGAGAATGCTATATTTTATGGAGTCTAGAAGGCATAGACACGGATCTTCCTAAAACGAGTTCATTTCCTCGGCTGATCTCTGGCTTTGATCGGTCACTGTGGCCACAGTTTTGATCCGATTTTCAAAACTTTGGTCTTGTTTTATAGCTGTGACTTTGCAGTTTGCGATAAATATAAATTTGTAGTGTTTTGCGTAAGAGGAATAATTTTTATGGGAGCTCAAATGGGAGTACAGCAAAAAAACAAACTTTTCTGCATAAAAAGTCATGTGTGATTGAAAAATTTTTTTTCATTGCTGATAAGTGATACATGTGTGTAAACAAACAAAACAAAACAAAAATGATTTTTCTAAGTGGCCTTATAAGTGAGATAGTATTTTTTTAGGGGGCAGGTTTTGGAAACTTTTTCCCTTTATGGCATTGCTGTGGCCACTATTTCCAACCGATTTGCAATATTTTGATTTTAGCTTATAGATTAGCGTCTGAAGTTTACAAAAAGTATAAATTTGTGGTACTTTGGAAAAGTTTAAGGGTAGTTAATGTGGCTAAAAGCCAAAAATTTTCCAATTTTTGACGTGCCACTACCCCAAAACTTTAAATCCATTTTTCTCCCCCTAAACGCACGAGTTTCGATTTTATGTGTTTTGATGGTCGGAAAATGTTTAAGGCTCATTGTCTAGCATGTAGGAGGCACAGAAATGGCTTTTTGCGGAACACGTGCATTTTTTGTGCAGATTTCCAGCTTTGACTGCTTACTGTGGCCACAATTTTTCTCTGACTGTCAAAATGTTAGTCTCGTTTTGTAGCAGCCATTGTGCACTTTACGTCAACTATAAGTTTGTGGTACTTTGCATGAGAATGCTATATTTTATGGAGTCTAGAAGGCATAGACACGGATCTTCCTAAAACGAGTTCATTTCCTCGGCTGATCTCTGGCTTTGATCGGTCACTGTGGCCACAGTTTTGATCCGATTTTCAAAACTTTGGTCTTGTTTTATAGCTGTGACTTTGCAGTTTGCGATAAATATAAATTTGTAGTGTTTTGCGTAAGAGGAATAATTTTTATGGGAGCTCAAATGGGAGTACAGCAAAAAAACAAACTTTTCTGCATAAAAAGTCATGTGTGATTGAAAAATTTTTTTTCATTGCTGATAAGTGATACATGTGTGTAAACAAACAAAACAAAACAAAAATGATTTTTCTAAGTGGCCTAATAAGTGAGATAGTATTTTTTTAGGGGGCAGGTTTTGGAAACTTTTTCCCTTTATGGCATTGCTGTGGCCACTATTTCCAACCGATTTGCAATATTTTGATTTTAGCTTATAGATTAGCGTCTGAAGTTTACAAAAAGTATAAATTTGTGGTACTTTGGAAAAGTTTAAGGGTAGTTAATGTGGCTAAAAGCCAAAAATTTTCCAATTTTTTACGTGCCACTACCCCAAAACTTTAAATCCATTTTTCTCCCCCTAAACGCACGAATTTCGATTTTATTTTTTGTCATTTAAAGGCTTAACCCGAACTAGTGTTTTGATGGTCGGAAAATGTTTTAGGCTCATTGTCTAGCATGTAGGAGGCACAGAAATGGCTTTTTGCGGAACACGTGCATTTTTTGTGCAGATTTCCAGCTTTGACTGCTTACTGTGGCCACAATTTTTCTCTGACTGTCAAAATGTTAGTCTCGTTTTGTAGCAGCCATTGTGCACTTTACGTCAACTATAAGTTTGTGGTACTTTGCATGAGAATGCTATATTTTATGGAGTCTAGAAGGCATAGACACGGATCTTCCTAAAACGAGTTCATTTCCTCGGCTGATCTCTGGCTTTGATCGGTCACTGTGGCCACAGTTTTGATCCGATTTTCAAAACTTTGGTCTTGTTTTATAGCTGTGACTTTGCAGTTTGCGATAAATATAAATTTGTAGTGTTTTGCGTAAGAGGAATAATTTTTATGGGAGCTCAAATGGGAGTACAGCAAAAAAACAAACTTTTCTGCATAAAAAGTCATGTGTGATTGAAAAATTTTTTTTCATTGCTGATAAGTGATACATGTGTGTAAACAAACAAAACAAAACAAAAATGATTTTTCTAAGTGGCCTAATAAGTGAGATAGTATTTTTTTAGGGGGCAGGTTTTGGAAACTTTTTCCCTTTATGGCATTGCTGTGGCCACTATTTCCAACCGATTTGCAATATTTTGATTTTAGCTTATAGATTAGCGTCTGAAGTTTACAAAAAGTATAAATTTGTGGTACTTTGGAAAAGTTTAAGGGTAGTTAATGTGGCTAAAAGCCAAAAATTTTCCAATTTTTTACGTGCCACTACCCCAAAACTTTAAATCCATTTTTCTCCCCCTAAACGCACGAATTTCGATTTTATTTTTTGTCATTTAAAGGCTTAACCCAAACTAGTGTTTTGATGGTCGGAAAATGTTTTAGGCTCATTGTCTAGCATGTAGGAGGCACAGAAATGGCTTTTTGCGGAACACGTGCATTTTTTGTGCAGATTTCCAGCTTTGACTGCTTACTGTGGCCACAATTTTTCTCTGACTGTCAAAATGTTAGTCTCGTTTTGTAGCAGCCATTGTGCACTTTACGTCAACTATAAGTTTGTGGTACTTTGCATGAGAATGCTATATTTTATGGAGTCTAGAAGGCATAGACACGGATCTTCCTAAAGCGAGTTCATTTCCTCGGCTGATCTCTGGCTTTGATCGGTCACTGTGGCCACAGTTTTGATCCGATTTTCAAAACTTTGGTCTTGTTTTATAGCTGTGACTTTGCAGTTTGCGATAAATATAAATTTGTAGTGTTTTGCGTAAGAGGAATAATTTTTATGGGAGCTCAAATGGGAGTACAGCAAAAAAAAAAAACTTTTCTGCATAAAAAGTCATGTGTGATTGAAAAATTTTTTTTCATTGCTGATAAGTGATACATGTGTGTAAACAAATAAAACAAAACAAAAATGATTTTTCTAAGTGGCCTAATAAGTGAGATAGTATGTTTTTAGGGGGCAGGTTTTGGAAACTTTTTCCCTTTATGGCATTGCTGTGGCCACTATTTCCAACCGATTTGCAATATTTTGATTTTAGCTTATAGATTAGCGTCTGAAGTTTACAAAAAGTATAAATTTGTGGTACTTTGGAAAAGTTTAAGGGTAGTTAATGTGGCTAAAAGCCAAAAATTTTCCAATTTTTTACGTGCCACTACCCCAAAACTTTAAATCCATTTTTCTCCCCCTAAACGCACGAATTTCGATTTTATTTTTTGTCATTTAAAGGCTTAACCCAAACTAGTGTTTTGATGGTCGGAAAATGTTTTAGGCTCATTGTTTAGCATGTAGGAGGCACAGAAATGGCTTTTTGCGGAACACGTGCATTTTTTGTGCAGATTTCCAGCTTTGACTGCTTACTGTGGCCACAATTTTTCTCTGACTGTCAAAATGTTAGTCTCGTTTTGTAGCAGCCATTGTGCACTTTACGTCAACTATAAGTTTGTGGTACTTTGCATGAGAATGCTATATTTTATGGAGTCTAGAAGGCATAGACACGGATCTTCCTAAAACGAGTTCATTTCCTCGGCTGATCTCTGGATTTGATCGGTCACTGTGGCCACAGTTTTGATCCGATTTTCAAAACTTTGGTCTTGTTTTATAGCTGTGACTTTGCAGTTTGCGATAAATATAAATTTGTAGTGTTTTGCGTAAGAGGAATAATTTTTATGGGAGCTCAAATGGGAGTACAGCAATAAAACAAACTTTTCTGCATAAAAAGTCATGTGTGATTGAAAAATTTTTTTTCATTGCTGATAAGTGATACATGTGTGTAAACAAACAAAACAAAACAAAAATGATTTTTCTAAGTGGCCTAATAAGTGAGATAGTATTTTTTTAGGGGGCAGGTTTTGGAAACTTTTTCCCTTTATGGCATTGCTGTGGCCACTATTTCCAACCGATTTGCAATATTTTGATTTTAGCTTATAGATTAGCGTCTGAAGTTTACAAAAAGTATAAATTTGTGGTACTTTGGAAAAGTTTAAGGGTAGTTAATGTGGCTAAAAGCCAAAAATTTTCCAATTTTTTACGTGCCACTACCCCAAAACTTTAAATCCATTTTTCTCCCCCTAAACGCACGAATTTCGATTTTATTTTTTGTCATTTAAAGGCTTAACCCAAACTAGTGTTTTGATGGTAGGAAAATGTTTTAGGCTCATTGTCTAGCATGTAGGAGGCACAGAAATGGCTTTTTGCGGAACACGTGCATTTTTTGTGCAGATTTCCAGCTTTGACTGCTTACTGTGGCCACAATTTTTCTCTGACTGTCAAAATGTTAGTCTCGTTTTGTAGCAGCCATTGTGCACTTTACGTCAACTATAAGTTTGTGGTACTTTGCATGAGAATGCTATATTTTATGGAGTCTAGAAGGCATAGACACGGATCTTCCTAAAACGAGTTCATTTCCTCGGCTGATCTCTGGCTTTGATCGGTCACTGTGGCCACAGTTTTGATCCGATTTTCAAAACTTTGGTCTTGTTTTATAGCTGTGACTTTGCAGTTTGCGATAAATATAAATTTGTAGTGTTTTGCGTAAGAGGAATAATTTTTATGGGAGCTCAAATGGGAGTACAGCAAAAAAACAAACTTTTCTGCATAAAAAGTCATGTGTGATTGAAAAATTTTTTTTCATTGCTGATAAGTGATACATGTGTGTAAACAAACAAAACAAAACAAAAATGATTTTTCTAAGTGGCCTAATAAGTGAGATAGTATTTTTTTAGGGGGCAGGTTTTGGAAACTTTTTCCCTTTATGGCATTGCTGTGGCCACTATTTCCAACCGATTTGCAATATTTTGATTTTAGCTTATAGATTAGCGTCTGAAGTTTACAAAAAGTATAAATTTGTGGTACTTTGGAAAAGTTTAAGGGTAGTTAATGTGGCTAAAAGCCAAAAATTTTCCAATTTTTTACGTGCCACTACCCCAAAACTTTAAATCCATTTTTCTCCCCCTAAACGCACGAATTTCGATTTTATTTTTTGTCATTTAAAGGCTTAACCCGAACTAGTGTTTTGATGGTCGGAAAATGTTTTAGGCTCATTGTCTAGCATGTAGGAGGCACAGAAATGGCTTTTTGCGGAACACGTGCATTTTTTGTGCAGATTTCCAGCTTTGACTGCTTACTGTGGCCACAATTTTTCTCTGACTGTCAAAATGTTAGTCTCGTTTTGTAGCAGCCATTGTGCACTTTACGTCAACTATAAGTTTGTGGTACTTTGCATGAGAATGCTATATTTTATGGAGTCTAGAAGGCATAGACACGGATCTTCCTAAAACGAGTTCATTTCCTCGGCTGATCTCTGGCTTTGATCGATCACTGTGGCCACAGTTTTGATCCGATTTTCAAAACTTTGGTCTTGTTTTATAGCTGTGACTTTGCAGTTTGCGATAAATATAAATTTGTAGTGTTTTGCGTAAGAGGAATAATTTTTATGGGAGCTCAAATGGGAGTACAGCAAAAAAACAAACTTTTCTGCATAAAAAGTCATGTGTGATTGAAAATTTTTTTTTCATTGCTGATAAGTGATACATGTGTGTAAACAAACAAAACAAAACAAAAATGATTTTTCTAAGTGGCCTAATAAGTGAGATAGTATATTTTTAGGGGGCAGGTTTTGGAAACTTTTTCCCTTTATGGCATTGCTGTGGCCACTATTTCCAACCGATTTGCAATATTTTGATTTTAGCTTATAGATTAGCGTCTGAAGTTTACAAAAAGTATAAATTTGTGGTACTTTGGAAAAGTTTAAGGGTAGTTAATGTGGCTAAAAGCCAAAAATTTTCCAATTTTTTACGTGCCACTACCCCAAAACTTTAAATCCATTTTTCTCCCCCTAAACGCACGAATTTCGATTTTATTTTTTGTCATTTAAAGGCTTAACCCGAACTAGTGTTTTGATGGTCGGAAAATGTTTTAGGCTCATTGTCTAGCATGTAGGAGGCACAGAAATGGCTTTTTGCGGAACACGTGCATTTTTTGTGCAGATTTCCAGCTTTGACTGCTTACTGTGGCCACAATTTTTCTCTGACTGTCAAAATGTTAGTCTCGTTTTGTAGCAGCCATTGTGCACTTTACGTCAACTATAAGTTTGTGGTACTTTGCATGAGAATGCTATATTTTATGGAGTCTAGAAGGCATAGACACGGATCTTCCTAAAACGAGTTCATTTCCTCGGCTGATCTCTGGCTTTGATCGGTCACTGTGGCCACAGTTTTGATCCGATTTTCAAAACTTTGGTCTTGTTTTATAGCTGTGACTTTGCAGTTTGCGATAAATATAAATTTGTAGTGTTTTGCGTAAGAGGAATAATTTTTATGGGAGCTCAAATGGGAGTACAGCAAAAAAACAAACTTTTCTGCATAAAAAGTCATGTGTGATTGAACATTTTTTTTTCATTGCTGATAAGTGATACATGTGTGTAAACAAACAAAACAAAACAAAAATGATTTTTCTAAGTGGCCTAATAAGTGAGATAGTATTTTTTTAGGGGGCAGGTTTTGGAAACTTTTTCCCTTTATGGCATTGCTGTGGCCACTATTTCCAACCGATTTGCAATATTTTGATTTTAGCTTATAGATTAGCGTCTGAAGTTTACAAAAAGTATAAATTTGTGGTACTTTGGAAAAGTTTAAGGGTAGTTAATGTGGCTAAAAGCCAAAAATTTTCCAATTTTTTACGTGCCACTACCCCAAAACTTTAAATCCATTTTTCTCCCCCTAAACGCACGAATTTCGATTTTATTTTTTGTCATTTAAAGGCTTAACCCAAACTAGTGTTTTGATGGTCGGAAAATGTTTTAGGCTCATTGTCTAGCATGTAGGAGGCACAGAAATGGCTTTTTGCGGAACACGTGCATTTTTTGTGCAGATTTCCAGCTTTGACTGCTTACTGTGGCCACAATTTTTCTCTGACTGTCAAAATGTTAGTCTCGTTTTGTAGCAGCCATTGTGCACTTTACGTCAACTATAAGTTTGTGGTACTTTGCATGAGAATGCTATATTTTATGGAGTCTAGAAGGCATAGACACGGATCTTCCTAAAACGAGTTCATTTCCTCGGCTGATCTCTGGCTTTGATCGGGCACTGTGGCCACAGTTTTGATCCGATTTTCAAAACTTTGGTCTTGTTTTATAGTTGTGACTTTGCAATTTGCGAGAAATATAAATTTGTAGTGTTTTGCGTAAGAGGAATAATTTTTATGGGAGCTCAAATGGGAGTACAGCAAAAAAACAAACTTTTCTGCATAAAAAGTCATGTGTGATTGAAAATTTTTTTTTCATTGCTGATAAGTGATACATGTGTGTAAACAAACAAAACAAAACAAAAATGATTTTTCTAAGTGGCCTAATAAGTGAGATAGTATTTTTTTAGGGGGCAGGTTTTGGAAACTTTTTCCCTTTATGGCATTGCTGTGGCCACTATTTCCAACCGATTTGCAATATTTTGATTTTAGCTTATAGATTAGCGTCTGAAGTTTACAAAAAGTATAAATTTGTGGTACTTTGGAAAAGTTTAAGGGTAGTTAATGTGGCTAAAAGCCAAAAATTTTCCAATTTTTTACGTGCCACTACCCCAAAACTTTAAATCCATTTTTCTCCCCCTAAACGCACGAATTTCGATTTTATTTTTTGTCATTTAAAGGCTTAACCCAAACTAGTGTTTTGATGGTCGGAAAATGTTTTAGGCTCATTGTCTAGCATGTAGGAGGCACAGAAATGGCTTTTTGCGGAACACGTGCATTTTTTGTGCAGATTTCCAGCTTTGACTGCTTACTGTGGCCACAATTTTTCTCTGACTGTCAAAATGTTAGTCTCGTTTTGTAGCAGCCATTGTGCACTTTACGTCAACTATAAGTTTGTGGTACTTTGCATGAGAATGCTATATTTTATGGAGTCTAGAAGGCATAGACACGGATCTTCCTAAAACGAGTTCATTTCCTCGGCTGATCTCTGGCTTTGATCGGTCACTGTGGCCACAGTTTTGATCCGATTTTCAAAACTTTGGTCTTGTTTTATAGCTGTGACTTTGCAGTTTGCGATAAATATAAATTTGTAGTGTTTTGCGTAAGAGGAATAATTTTTATGGGAGCTCAAATGGGAGTACAGCAAAAAAACAAACTTTTCTGCATAAAAAGTCATGTGTGATTGAAAAATTTTTTTTCATTGCTGATAAGTGATACATGTGTGTAAACAAACAAAACAAAACAAAAATGATTTTTCTAAGTGGCCTAATAAGTGAGATAGTATTTTTTTAGGGGGCAGGTTTTGGAAACTTTTTCCCTTTATGGCATTGCTGTGGCCACTATTTCCAACCGATTTGCAATATTTTGATTTTAGCTTATAGATTAGCGTCTGAAGTTTACAAAAAGTATAAATTTGTGGTACTTTGGAAAAGTTTAAGGGTAGTTATTGTGGCTAAAAGCCAAAAATTTTCCAATTTTTTACGTGCCACTACCCCAAAACTTTAAATCCATTTTTCTCCCCCTAAACGCACGAATTTCGATTTTATTTTTTGTCATTTAAAGGCTTAACCCAAACTAGTGTTTTGATGGTCGGAAAATGTTTTAGGCTCATTGTCTAGCATGTAGGAGGCACAGAAATGGCTTTTTGCGGAACACGTGCATTTTTTGTGCAGATTTCCAGCTTTGACTGCTTACTGTGGCCACAATTTTTCTCTGACTGTCAAAATGTTAGTCTCGTTTTGTAGCAGCCATTGTGCACTTTACGTCAACTATAAGTTTGTGGTACTTTGCATGAGAATGCTATATTTTATGGAGTCTAGAAGGCATAGACACGGATCTTCCTAAAACGAGTTCATTTCCTCGGCTGATCTCTGGCTTTGATCGGTCACTGTGGCCACAGTTTTGATCCGATTTTCAAAACTTTGGTCTTGTTTTATAGCTGTGACTTTGCAGTTTGCGATAAATATAAATTTGTAGTGTTTTGCGTAAGAGGAATAATTTTTATGGGAGCTCAAATGGGAGTACAGCAAAAAAACAAACTTTTCTGCATAAAAAGTCATGTGTGATTGAAAATTTTTTTTTCATTGCTGATAAGTGATACATGTGTGTAAACAAACAAAACAAAACAAAAATGATTTTTCTAAGTGGCCTAATAAGTGAGATAGTATTTTTTTAGGGGGCAGGTTTTGGAAACTTTTTCCCTTTATGGCATTGCTGTGGCCACTATTTCCAACCGATTTGCAATATTTTGATTTTAGCTTATAGATTAGCGTCTGAAGTTTACAAAAAGTATAAATTTGTGGTACTTTGGAAAAGTTTAAGGGTAGTTAATGTGGCTAAAAGCCAAAAATTTTCCAATTTTTTACATGCCACTACCCCAAAACTTTAAATCCATTTTTCTCCCCCTAAACGCACGAATTTCGATTTTATTTTTTGTCATTTAAAGGCTTAACCCAAACTAGTGTTTTGATGGTAGGAAAATGTTTTAGGCTCATTGTCTAGCATGTAGGAGGCACAGAAATGGCTTTTTGCGGAACACGTGCATTTTTTGTGCAGATTTCCAGCTTTGACTGCTTACTGTGGCCACAATTTTTCTCTGACTGTCAAAATGTTAGTCTCGTTTTGTAGCAGCCATTGTGCACTTTACGTCAACTATAAGTTTGTGGTACTTTGCATGAGAATGCTATATTTTATGGAGTCTAGAAGGCATAGACACGGATCTTCCTAAAACGAGTTCATTTCCTCGGCTGATCTCTGGCTTTGATCGGTCACTGTGGCCACAGTTTTGATCCGATTTTCAAAACTTTGGTCTTGTTTTATAGCTGTGACTTTGCAGTTTGGGATAAATATAAATTTGTAGTGTTTTGCGTAAGAGGAATAATTTTTATGGGAGCTCAAATGGGAGTACAGCAAAAAAACAAACTTTTCTGCATAAAAAGTCATGTGTGATTGAAAAATTTTTTTTCATTGCTGATAAGTGATACATGTGTGTAAACAAACAAAACAAAACAAAAATGATTTTTCTAAGTGGCCTAATAAGTGAGATAGTATTTTTTTAGGGGGCAGGTTTTGGAAACTTTTTCCCTTTATGGCATTGCTGTGGCCACTATTTCCAACCGATTTGCAATATTTTGATTTTAGCTTATAGATTAGCGTCTGAAGTTTACAAAAAGTATAAATTTGTGGTACTTTGGAAAAGTTTAAGGGTAGTTAATGTAGCTAAAAGCCAAAAATTTTCCAATTTTTTACGTGCCACTACCCCAAAACTTTAAATCCATTTTTCTCCCCCTAAACGCACGAATTTCGATTTTATTTTTTGTCATTTAAAGGCTTAACCCAAACTAGTGTTTTGATGGTCGGAAAATGTTTTAGGCTCATTGTCTAGCATGTAGGAGGCACAGAAATGGCTTTTTGCGGAACACGTGCATTTTTTGTGCAGATTTCCAGCTTTGACTGCTTACTGTGGCCACAATTTTTCTCTGACTGTCAAAATGTTAGTCTCGTTTTGTAGCAGCCATTGTGCACTTTACGTCAACTATAAGTTTGTGGTACTTTGCATGAGAATGCTATATTTTATGGAGTCTAGAAGGCATAGACACGGATCTTCCTAAAACGAGTTCATTTCCTCGGCTGATCTCTGGCTTTGATCGGTCACTGTGGCCACAGTTTTGATCCGATTTTCAAAACTTTGGTCTTGTTTTATAGCTGTGACTTTGCAGTTTGCGATAAATATAAATTTGTAGTGTTTTGCGTAAGAGGAATAATTTTTATGGGAGCTCAAATGGGAGTACAGCAAAAAAACAAACTTTTCTGCATAAAAAGTCATGTGTGATTGAAAAATTTTTTTTCATTGCTGATAAGTGATACATGTGTGTAAACAAACAAAACAAAACAAAAATGATTTTTCTAAGTGGCCTAATAAGTGAGATAGTATTTTTTTAGGGGGCAGGTTTTGGAAACTTTTTCCCTTTATGGCATTGCTGTGGCCACTATTTCCAACCGATTTGCAATATTTTGATTTTAGCTTATAGATTAGCGTCTGAAGTTTACAAAAAGTATAAATTTGTGGTACTTTGGAAAAGTTTAAGGGTAGTTAATGTGGCTAAAAGCCAAAAATTTTCCAATTTTTTACGTGCCACTACCCCAAAACTTTAAATCCATTTTTCTCCCCCTAAACGCACGAATTTCGATTTTATTTTTTGTCATTTAAAGGCTTAACCCGAACTAGTGTTTTGATGGTCGGAAAATGTTTTAGGCTCATTGTCTAGCATGTAGGAGGCACAGAAATGGCTTTTTGCGGAACACGTGCATTTTTTGTGCAGATTTCCAGCTTTGACTGCTTACTGTGGCCACAATTTTTCTCTGACTGTCAAAATGTTAGTCTCGTTTTGTAGCAGCCATTGTGCACTTTACGTCAACTATAAGTTTGTGGTACTTTGCATGAGAATGCTATATTTTATGGAGTCTAGAAGGCATAGACACGGATCTTCCTAAAACGAGTTCATTTCCTCGGCTGATCTCTGGCTTTGATCGGTCACTGTGGCCACAGTTTTGATCCGATTTTCAAAACTTTGGTCTTGTTTTATAGCTGTGACTTTGCAGTTTGCGATAAATATAAATTTGTAGTGTTTTGCGTAAGAGGAATAATTTTTATGGGAGCTCAAATGGGAGTACAGCAAAAAAACAAACTTTTCTGCATAAAAAGTCATGTGTGATTGAACATTTTTTTTTCATTGCTGATAAGTGATACATGTGTGTAAACAAACAAAACAAAACAAAAATGATTTTTCTAAGTGGCCTAATAAGTGAGATAGTATTTTTTTAGGGGGCAGGTTTTGGAAACTTTTTCCCTTTATGGCATTGCTGTGGCCACTATTTCCAACCGATTTGCAATATTTTGATTTTAGCTTATAGATTAGCGTCTGAAGTTTACAAAAAGTATAAATTTGTGGTACTTTGGAAAAGTTTAAGGGTAGTTAATGTGGCTAAAAGCCAAAAATTTTCCAATTTTTTACGTGCCACTACCCCAAAACTTTAAATCCATTTTTCTCCCCCTAAACGCACGAATTTCGATTTTATTTTTTGTCATTTAAAGGCTTAACCCAAACTAGTGTTTTGATGGTCGGAAAATGTTTTAGGCTCATTGTCTAGCATGTAGGAGGCCCAGAAATGGCTTTTTGCGGAACACGTGCATTTTTTGTGCAGATTTCCAGCTTTGACTGCTTACTGTGGCCACAATTTTTCTCTGACTGTCAAAATGTTAGTCTCGTTTTGTAGCAGCCATTGTGCACTTTACGTCAACTATAAGTTTGTGGTACTTTGCATGAGAATGCTATATTTTATGGAGTCTAGAAGGCATAGACACGGATCTTCCTAAAACGAGTTCATTTCCTCGGCTGATCTCTGGCTTTGATCGGGCACTGTGGCCACAGTTTTGATCCGATTTTCAAAACTTTGGTCTTGTTTTATAGTTGTGACTTTGCAGTTTGCGATAAATATAAATTTGTAGTGTTTTGCGTAAGAGGAATAATTTTTATGGGAGCTCAAATGGGAGTACAGCAAAAAAACAAACTTTTCTGCATAAAAAGTCATGTGTGATTGAAAAATTTTTTTTCATTGCTGATAAGTGATACATGTGTGTAAACAAACAAAACAAAACAAAAATGATTTTTCTAAGTGGCCTAATAAGTGAGATAGTATTTTTTTAGGGGGCAGGTTTTGGAAACTTTTTCCCTTTATGGCATTGCTGTGGCCACTATTTCCAACCGATTTGCAATATTTTGATTTTAGCTTATAGATTAGCGTCTGAAGTTTACAAAAAGTATAAATTTGTGGTACTTTGGAAAAGTTTAAGGGTAGTTAATGTGGCTAAAAGCCAAAAATTTTCCAATTTTTTACGTGCCACTACCCCAAAACTTTAAATCCATTTTTCTCCCCCTAAACGCACGAATTTCGATTTTATTTTTTGTCATTTAAAGGCTTAACCCAAACTAGTGTTTTGATGGTCGGAAAATGTTTTAGGCTCATTGTCTAGCATGTAGGAGGCACAGAAATGGCTTTTTGCGGAACACGTGCATTTTTTGTGCAGATTTCCAGCTTTGACTGCTTACTGTGGCCACAATTTTTCTCTGACTGTCAAAATGTTAGTCTCGTTTTGTAGCAGCCATTGTGCACTTTACGTCAACTATAAGTTTGTGGTACTTTGCATGAGAATGCTATATTTTATGGAGTCTAGAAGGCATAGACACGGATCTTCCTAAAACGAGTTCATTTCCTCGGCTGATCTCTGGCTTTGATCGGTCACTGTGGCCACAGTTTTGATCCGATTTTCAAAACTTTGGTCTTGTTTTATAGCTGTGACTTTGCAGTTTGCGATAAATATAAATTTGTAGTGTTTTGCGTAAGAGGAATAATTTTTATGGGAGCTCAAATGGGAGTACAGCAAAAAAACAAACTTTTCTGCATAAAAAGTCATGTGTGATTGAAAAATTTTTTTTCATTGCTGATAAGTGATACATGTGTGTAAACAAACAAGACAAAACAAAAATGATTTTTCTAAGTGGCCTAATAAGTGAGATAGTATGTTTTTAGGGGGCAGGTTTTGGAAACTTTTTCCCTTTATGGCATTGCTGTGGCCACTATTTCCAACCGATTTGCAATATTTTGATTTTAGCTTATAGATTAGCGTCTGAAGTTTACAAAAAGTATAAATTTGTGGTACTTTGGAAAAGTTTAAGGGTAGTTAATGTGGCTAAAAGCCAAAAATTTTCCAATTTTTTACGTGCCACTACCCCAAAACTTTAAATCCATTTTTCTCCCCCTAAACGCACGAATTTCGATTTTATTTTTTGTCATTTAAAGGCTTAACCCAAACTAGTGTTTTGATGGTCGGAAAATGTTTTAGGCTCATTGTCTAGCATGTAGGAGGCACAGAAATGGCTTTTTGCGGAACACGTGCATTTTTTGTGCAGATTTCCAGCTTTGACTGCTTACTGTGGCCACAATTTTTCTCTGACTGTCAAAATGTTAGTCTCGTTTTGTAGCAGCCATTGTGCACTTTACGTCAACTATAAGTTTGTGGTACTTTGCATGAGAATGCTATATTTTATGGAGTCTAGAAGGCATAGACACGGATCTTCCTAAAACGAGTTCATTTCCTCGGCTGATCTCTGGCTTTGATCGGTCACTGTGGCCACAGTTTTGATCCGATTTTCAAAACTTTGGTCTTGTTTTATAGCTGTGACTTTGCAGTTTGCGATAAATATAAATTTGTAGTGTTTTGCGTAAGAGGAATAATTATTATGGGAGCTCAAATGGGAGTACAGCAAAAAAACAAACTTTTCTGCATAAAAAGTCATGTGTGATTGAAAAATTTTTTTTCATTGCTGATAAGTGATACATGTGTGTAAACAAACAAAACAAAACAAAAATGATTTTTCTAAGTGGCCTAATAAGTGAGATAGTATATTTTTAGGGGGCAGGTTTTGGAAACTTTTTCCCTTTATGGCATTGCTGTGGCCACTATTTCCAACCGATTTGCAATATTTTGATTTTAGCTTATAGATTAGCGTCTGAAGTTTACAAAAAGTATAAATTTGTGGTACTTTGGAAAAGTTTAAGGGTAGTTAATGTGGCTAAAAGCCAAAAATTTTCCAATTTTTTACGTGCCACTACCCCAAAACTTTAAATCCATTTTTCTCCCCCTAAACGCACGAATTTCGATTTTATTTTTTGTCATTTAAAGGCTTAACCCAAACTAGTGTTTTGATGGTCGGAAAATGTTTTAGGCTCATTGTCTAGCATGTAGGAGGCACAGAAATGGCTTTTTGCGGAACACGTGCATTTTTTGTGCAGATTTCCAGCTTTGACTGCTTACTGTGGCCACAATTTTTCTCTGACTGTCAAAATGTTAGTCTCGTTTTGTAGCAGCCATTGTGCACTTTACGTCAACTATAAGTTTGTGGTACTTTGCATGAGAATGCTATATTTTATGGAGTCTAGAAGGCATAGACACGGATCTTCCTAAAACGAGTTCATTTCCTCGGCTGATCTCTGGCTTTGATCGGTCACTGTGGCCACAGTTTTGATCCGATTTTCAAAACTTTGGTCTTGTTTTATAGCTGTGACTTTGCAGTTTGCGATAAATATAAATTTGTAGTGTTTTGCGTAAGAAGAATAATTTTTATGGGAGCTCAAATGGGACTACAGCAAAAAAACAAACTTTTCTGCATAAAAAGTCATGTGTGATTGAAAAATTTTTTTTCATTGCTGATAAGTGATACATGTGTGTAAACAAACAAAACAAAACAAAAATGATTTTTCTAAGTGGCCTAATAAGTGAGAAAGTATTTTTTTAGGGGGCAGGTTTTGGAAACTTTTTCCCTTTATGGCATTGCTGTGGCCACTATTTCCAACCGATTTGCAATATTTTGATTTTAGCTTATAGATTAGCGTCTGAAGTTTACAAAAAGTATAAATTTGTGGTACTTTGGAAAAGTTTAAGGGTAGTTAATGTGGCTAAAAGCCAAAAATTTTCCAATTTTTTACGTGCCACTACCCCAAAACTTTAAATCCATTTTTCTCCCCCTAAACGCACGAATTTCGATTTTATTTTTTGTCATTTAAAGGCTTAACCCAAACTAGTGTTTTGATGGTCGGAAAATGTTTTAGGCTCATTGTCTAGCATGTAGGAGGCACAGAAATGGCTTTTTGCGGAACACGTGCATTTTTTGTGCAGATTTCCAGCTTTGACTGCTTACTGTGGCCACAATTTTTCTCTGACTGTCAAAATGTTAGTCTCGTTTTGTAGCAGCCATTGTGCACTTTACGTCAACTATAAGTTTGTGGTACTTTGCATGAGAATGCTATATTTTATGGAGTCTAGAAGGCATAGACACGGATCTTCCTAAAACGAGTTCATTTCCTCGGCTGATCTCTGGCTTTGATCGGTCACTGTGGCCACAGTTTTGATCCGATTTTCAAAACTTTGGTCTTGTTTTATAGCTGTGACTTTGCAGTTTGCGATAAATATAAATTTGTAGTGTTTTGCGTAAGAGGAATAATTTTTATGGGAGCTCAAATGGGAGTACAGCAAAAAAACAAACTTTTCTGCATAAAAAGTCATGTGTGATTGAAAAATTTTATTTCATTGCTGATAAGTGATACATGTGTGTAAACAAACAAAACAAAACAAAAATGATTTTTCTAAGTGGCCTAATAAGTGAGATAGTATTTTTTTAGGGGGCAGGTTTTGGAAACTTTTTCCCTTTATGGCATTGCTGTGGCCACTATTTCCAACCGATTTGCAATATTTTGATTTTAGCTTATAGATTAGCGTCTGAAGTTTACAAAAAGTATAAATTTGTGGTACTTTGGAAAAGTTTAAGGGTAGTTAATGTGGCTAAAAGCCAAAAATTTTCCAATTTTTTACGTGCCACTACCCCAAAACTTTAAATCCATTTTTCTCCCCCTAAACACACGAATTTCGATTTTATTTTTTGTCATTTAAAGGCTTAACCCAAACTAGTGTTTTGATGGTCGGAAAATGTTTTAGGCTCATTGTCTAGCATATAGGAGGCACAGAAATGGCTTTTTGCGGAACACGTGCATTTTTTGTGCAGATTTCCAGCTTTGACTGCTTACTGTGGCCACAATTTTTCTCTGACTGTCAAAATGTTAGTCTCGTTTTGTAGCAGCCATTGTGCACTTTACGTCAACTATAAGTTTGTGGTACTTTGCATGAGAATGCTATATTTTATGGAGTCTAGAAGGCATAGACACGGATCTTCCTAAAACGAGTTCATTTCCTCGGCTGATCTCTGGCTTTGATCGGTCACTGTGGCCACAGTTTTGATCCGATTTTCAAAACTTTGGTCTTGTTTTATAGCTGTGACTTTGCAGTTTGCGATAAATATAAATTTGTAGTGTTTCGCGTAAGAGGAATAATTTTTATGGGAGCTCAAATGGGAGTACAGCAAAAAAACAAACTTTTCTGCATAAAAAGTCATGTGTGGTTGAAAAATTTTTTTTCATTGCTGATAAGTGTTACATGTGTGTAAACAAACAAAACAAAACAAAATTGATTTTTCTAAGTGGCCTAATAAGTGAGATAGTATTTTTTTAGGGGGCAGGTTTTGGAAACTTTTTCCCTTTATGGCATTGCTGTGGCCACTATTTCCAACCGATTTGCAATATTTTGATTTTAGCTTATAGATTAGCGTCTGAAGTTTACAAAAAGTATAAATTTGTGGTACTTTGGAAAAGTTTAAGGGTAGTTAATGTGGCTAAAAGCCAAAAATTTTCCAATTTTTTACGTGTCACTACCCCAAAACTTTAAATCCATTTTTCTCCCCCTAAACGCACGAATTTCGATTTTATTTTTTGTCATTTAAAGGCTTAACCCAAACTAGTGTTTTGATGGTCGGAAAATGTTTTAGGCTCATTGTCTAGCATGTAGGAGGCACAGAAATGGCTTTTTGCGGAACACGTGCATTTTTTGTGCAGATTTCCAGCTTTGACTGCTTACTGTGGCCACAATTTTTCTCTGACTGTCAAAATGTTAGTCTCGTTTTGTAGCAGCCATTGTGCACTTTACGTCAACTATAAGTTTGTGGTACTTTGCATGAGAATGCTATATTTTATGGAGTCTAGAAGGCATAGACACGGATCTTCCTAAAACGAGTTCATTTCCTCGGCTGATCTCTGGCTTTGATCGGTCACTGTGGCCACAGTTTTGATCCGATTTTCAAAACTTTGGTCTTGTTTTATAGCTGTGACTTTGCAGTTTGCGATAAATATAAATTTGTAGTGTTTTGCGTAAGAGGAATAATTTTTATGGGAGCTCAAATGGGAGTACAGCAAAAAAACAAACTTTTCTGCATAAAAAGTCATGTGTGATTGAAAATTTTTTTTCATTGCTGATAAGTGATACATGTGTGTAAACAAACAAAACAAAACAAAAATGATTTTTCTAAGTGGCCTAATAAGTGAGATAGTATTTTTTTAGGGGGCAGGTTTTGGAAACTTTTTCCCTTTATGGCATTGCTGTGGCCACTATTTCCAACCGATTTGCAATATTTTGATTTTAGCTTATAGATTAGCGTCTGAAGTTTACAAAAAGTATAAATTTGTGGTACTTTGGAAAAGTTTAAGCTAAAAGCCAAAAATTTTCCAATTTTTTACGTGCCACTACCCCAAAACTTTAAATCCATTTTTCTCCCCCTAAACGCACGAATTTCGATTTTATTTTTTGTCATTTAAAGTCTTAACCCAAACTAGTGTTTTGATGGTCGGAAAATGTTTTAGGCTCATTGTCTAGCATGTAGGAGGCACAGAAATGGCTTTTTGCGGAACACGTGCATTTTTTGTGCAGATTTCCAGCTTTGACTGCTTACTGTGGCCACAATTTTTCTCTGACTGTCAAAATGTTAGTCTCGTTTTGTAGCAGCCATTGTGCACTTTACGTCAACTATAAGTTTGTGGTACTTTGCATGAGAATGCTATATTTTATGGAGTCTAGAAGGCATAGACACGGATCTTCCTAAAACGAGTTCATTTCCTCGGCTGATCTCTGGCTTTGATCGGTCACTGTGGCCACAGTTTTGATCCGATTTTCAAAACTTTGGTCTTGTTTTATAGCTGTGACTTTGCAGTTTGCGATAAATATAAATTTGTAGTGTTTTGCGTAAGAGGAATAATTTTTATGGGAGCTCAAATGGGAGTACAGCAAAAAAACAAACTTTTCTGCATAAAAAGTCATGTGTGATTGAAAAATTTTTTTTCATTGCTGATAAGTGATACATGTGTGTAAACAAACAAAACAAAACAAAAATGATTTTTCTAAGTGGCCTAATAAGTGAGATAGTATTTTTTTAGGGGGCAGGTTTTGGAAACTTTTTCCCTTTATGGCATTGCTGTGGCCACTATTTCCAACCGATTTGCAATATTTTGATTTTAGCTTATAGATTAGCGTCTGAAGTTTACAAAAAGTATAAATTTGTGGTACTTTGGAAAAGTTTAAGGGTAGTTAATGTGGCTAAAAGCCAAAAATTTTCCAATTTTTTACGTGCCACTACCCCAAAACTTTAAATCCATTTTTCTCCCCCTAAACGCACGAATTTCGATTTTATTTTTTGTCATTTAAAGTCTTAACCCAAACTAGTGTTTTGATGGTCGGAAAATGTTTTAGGCTCATTGTCTAGCATGTAGGAGGCACAGAAATGGCTTTTTGCGGAACACGTGCATTTTTTGTGCAGATTTCCAGCTTTGACTGCTTACTGTGGCCACAATTTTTCTCTGACTGTCAAAATGTTAGTCTCGTTTTGTAGCAGCCATTGTGCACTTTACGTCAACTATAAGTTTGTGGTACTTTGCATGAGAATGCTATATTTTATGGAGTCTAGAAGGCATAGACACGGATCTTCCTAAAACGAGTTCATTTCCTCGGCTGATCTCTGGCTTTGATCGGTCACTGTGGCCACAGTTTTGATCCGATTTTCAAAACTTTGGTCTTGTTTTATAGCTGTGACTTTGCAGTTTGCGATAAATATAAATTTGTAGTGTTTTGCGTAAGAGGAATAATTTTTATGGGAGCTCAAATGGGAGTACAGCAAAAAAACAAACTTTTCTGCATAAAAAGTCATGTGTGATTGAAAAATTTTTTTTCATTGCTGATAAGTGATACATGTGTGTAAACAAACAAAACAAAACAAAAATGATTTTTCTAAGTGGCCTAATAAGTGAGATAGTATTTTTTTAGGGGGCAGGTTTTGGAAACTTTTTCCCTTTTTGGCATTGCTGTGGCCACTATTTCCAACCGATTTGCAATATTTTGATTTTAGCTTATAGATTAGCGTCTGAAGTTTACAAAAAGTATAAATTTGTGGTACTTTGGAAAAGTTTAAGGGTAGTTAATGTGGCTAAAAGCCAAAAATTTTCCAATTTTTTACGTGCCACTACCCCAAAACTTTAAATCCATTTTTCTCCCCCTAAACGCACGAATTTCGATTTTATTTTTTGTCATTTAAAGGCTTAACCCAAACTAGTGTTTTGATGGTCGGAAAATGTTTTAGGCTCATTGTCTAGCATGTAGGAGGCACAGAAATGGCTTTTTGCGGAACACGTGCATTTTTTGTGCAGATTTCCAGCTTTGACTGCTTACTGTGGCCACAATTTTTCTCTGACTGTCAAAATGTTAGTCTCGTTTTGTAGCAGCCATTGTGCACTTTACGTCAACTATAAGTTTGTGGTACTTTGCATGAGAATGCTATATTTTATGGAGTCTAGAAGGCATAGACACGGATCTTCCTAAAACGAGTTCATTTCCTCGGCTGATCTCTGGCTTTGATCGGTCACTGTGGCCACAGTTTTGATCTGATTTTCAAAACTTTGGTCTTGTTTTATAGCTGTGACTTTGCAGTTTGCGATAAATATAAATTTGTAGTGTTTTGCGTAAGAGGAATAATTTTTATGGGAGCTCAAATGGGAGTACAGCAAAAAAACAAACTTTTCTGCATAAAAAGTCATGTGTGATTGAAAAATTTTTTTTCATTGCTGATAAGTGATACATGTGTGTAAACAAACAAAACAAAACAAAAATGATTTTTCTAAGTGGCCTAATAAGTGAGATAGTATTTTTTTAGGGGGCAGGTTTTGGAAACTTTTTCCCTTTATGGCATTGCTGTGGCCACTATTTCCAACCGATTTGCAATATTTTGATTTTAGCTTATAGATTAGCGTCTGAAGTTTACAAAAAGTATAAATTTGTGGTACTTTGGAAAAGTTTAAGGGTAGTTAATGTGGCTAAAAGCCAAAAATTTTCCAATTTTTTACGTGCCACTACCCCAAAACTTTAAATCCATTTTTCTCCCCCTAAACGCACGAATTTCGATTTTATTTTTTGTCATTTAAAGTCTTAACCCAAACTAGTGTTTTGATGGTCGGAAAATGTTTTAGGCTCATTGTCTAGCATGTAGGAGGCACAGAAATGGCTTTTTGCGGAACACGTGCATTTTTTGTGCAGATTTCCAGCTTTGACTGCTTACTGTGGCCACAATTTTTCTCTGACTGTCAAAATGTTAGTCTCGTTTTGTAGCAGCCATTGTGCACTTTACGTCAACTATAAGTTTGTGGTACTTTGCATGAGAATGCTATATTTTATGGAGTCTAGAAGGCATAGACACGGATCTTCCTAAAACGAGTTCATTTCCTCGGCTGATCTCTGGCTTTGATCGGTCACTGTGGCCACAGTTTTGATCTGATTTTCAAAACTTTGGTCTTGTTTTATAGCTGTGACTTTGCAGTTTGCGATAAATATAAATTTGTAGTGTTTTGCGTAAGAGGAATAATTTTTATGGGAGCTCAAATGGGAGTACAGCAAAAAAACAAACTTTTCTGCATAAAAAGTCATGTGTGATTGAAAAATTTTTTTTCATTGCTGATAAGTGATACATGTGTGTAAACAAACAAAACAAAACAAAAATGATTTTTCTAAGTGGCCTAATAAGTGAGATAGTATATTTTTAGGGGGCAGGTTTTGGAAACTTTTTCCCTTTATGGCATTGCTGTGGCCACTATTTCCAACCGATTTGCAATATTTTGATTTTAGCTTATAGATTAGCGTCTGAAGTTTACAAAAAGTATAAATTTGTGGTACTTTGGAAAAGTTTAAGGGTAGTTAATGTGGCTAAAAGCCAAAAATTTTCCAATTTTTTACGTGCCACTACCCCAAAACTTTAAATCCATTTTTCTCCCCCTAAACGCACGAATTTCGATTTTATTTTTTGTCATTTAAAGGCTTAGCCCAAACTAGTGTTTTGATGGTCGGAAAATGTTTTAGGCTCATTGTCTAGCATGTAGGAGGCACAGAAATGGCTTTTTGCGGAACACGTGCATTTTTTGTGCAGATTTCCAGCTTTGACTGCTTACTGTGGCCACAATTTTTCTCTGACTGTCAAAATGTTAGTCTCGTTTTGTAGCAGCCATTGTGCACTTTACGTCAACAATAAGTTTGTGGTACTTTGCATGAGAATGCTATATTTTATGGAGTCTAGAAGGCATAGACACGGATCTTCCTAAAACGAGTTCATTTCCTCGGCTGATCTCTGGCTTTGATCGGTCACTGTGGCCACAGTTTTGATCCGATTTTCAAAACTTTGGTCTTGTTTTATAGCTGTGACTTTGCAGTTTGCGATAAATATAAATTTGTAGTGTTTTGCGTAAGAGGAATAATTTTTATGGGAGCTCAAATGGGAGTACAGCAAAAAAACAAACTTTTCTGCATAAAAAGTCATGTGTGATTGAAAATTTTTTTTCATTGCTGATAAGTGATACATGTGTGTAAACAAACAAAACAAAACAAAAATGATTTTTCTAAGTGGCCTAATAAGTGAGATAGTATTTTTTTAGGGGGCAGGTTTTGGAAACTTTTTCCCTTTATGGCATTGCTGTGGCCACTATTTCCAACCGATTTGCAATATTTTGATTTTAGCTTATAGATTAGCGTCTGAAGTTTACAAAAAGTATAAATTTGTGGTACTTTGGAAAAGTTTAAGGGTAGTTAATGTGGCTAAAAGCCAAAAATTTTCCAATTTTTTACGTGCCACTACCCCAAAACTTTAAATCCATTTTTCTCCCCCTAAACGCACGAATTTCGATTTTATTTTTTGTCATTTAAAGGCTTAACCCAAACTAGTGTTTTGATGGTCGGAAAATGTTTTAGGCTCATTGTCTAGCATGTAGGAGGCACAGAAATGGCTTTTTGCGGAACACGTGCATTTTTTGTGCAGATTTCCAGCTTTGACTGCTTACTGTGGCCACAATTTTTCTCTGACTGTCAAAATGTTAGTCTCGTTTTGTAGCAGCCATTGTGCACTTTACGTCAACTATAAGTTTGTGGTACTTTGCATGAGAATGCTATATTTTATGGAGTCTAGAAGGCATAGACACGGATCTTCCTAAAACGAGTTCATTTCCTCGGCTGATCTCTGGCTTTGATCGGTCACTGTGGCCACAGCTATGATCCGATTTTCAAAACTTTGGTCTTGTTTTATAGCTGTGACTTTGCAGTTTGCGATAAATATAAATTTGTAGTGTTTTGCGTAAGAGGAATAATTTTTATGGGAGCTCAAATGGGAGTACAGCAAAAAAACAAACTTTTCTGCATAAAAAGTCATGTGTGATTGAAAAATTTTTTTTCATTGCTGATAAGTGATACATGTGTGTAAACAAACAAAACAAAACAAAAATGATTTTTCTAAGTGGCCTAATAAGTGAGATAGTATTTTTTTAGGGGGCAGGTTTTGGAAACTTTTTCCCTTTATGGCATTGCTGTGGCCACGATTTCCAACCGATTTGCAATATTTTGATTTTAGCTTATAGATTAGCGTCTGAAGTTTACAAAAAGTATAAATTTGTGGTACTTTGGAAAAGTTTAAGGGTAGTTAATGTGGCTAAAAGCCAAAAATTTTCCAATTTTTTACGTGCCACTACCCCAAAACTTTAAATCCATTTTTCTCCCCCTAAACGCACGAATTTCGATTTTATTTTTTGTCATTTAAAGGCTTAACCCAAACTAGTGTTTTGATGGTCGGAAAATGTTTTAGGCTCATTGTCTAGCATGTAGGAGGCACAGAAATGGCTTTTTGCGGAACACGTGCATTTTTTGTGCAGATTTCCAGCTTTGACTGCTTACTGTGGCCACAATTTTTCTCTGACTGTCAAAATGTTAGTCTCGTTTTGTAGCAGCCATTGTGCACTTTACGTCAACTATAAGTTTGTGGTACTTTGCATGAGAATGCTATATTTTATGGAGTCTAGAAGGCATAGACACGGATCTTCCTAAAACGAGTTCATTTCCTCGGCTGATCTCTGGCTTTGATCGGTCACTGTGGCCACAGCTATGATCCGATTTTCAAAACTTTGGTCTTGTTTTATAGCTGTGACTTTGCAGTTTGCGATAAATATAAATTTGTAGTGTTTTGCGTAAGAGGAATAATTTTTATGGGAGCTCAAATGGGAGTACAGCAAAAAAACAAACTTTTCTGCATAAAAAGTCATGTGTGATTGAAAAATTTTTTTTCATTGCTGATAAGTGATACATGTGTGTAAACAAACAAAATAAAACAAAAATGATTTTTCTAAGTGGCCTAATAAGTGAGATAGTATTTTTTTAGGGGGCAGGTTTTGGAAACTTTTTCCCTTTATGGCATTGCTGTGGCCACTATTTCCAACCGATTTGCAATATTTTGATTTTAGCTTATAGATTAGCGTCTGAAGTTTACAAAAAGTATAAATTTGTGGTACTTTGGAAAAGTTTAAGGGTAGTTAATGTGGCTAAAAGCCAAAAATTTTCCAATTTTTTACGTGCCACTACCCCAAAACTTTAAATCCATTTTTCTCCCCCTAAACGCACGAATTTCGATTTTATTTTTTGTCATTTAAAGGCTTAACCCAAACTAGTGTTTTGATGGTCGGAAAATGTTTTAGGCTCATTGTCTAGCATGTAGGAGGCACAGAAATGGCTTTTTGCGGAACACGTGCATTTTTTGTGCAGATTTCCAGCTTTGACTGCTTACTGTGGCCACAATTTTTCTCTGACTGTCAAAATGTTAGTCTCGTTTTGTAGCAGCCATTGTGCACTTTACGTCAACTATAAGTTTGTGGTACTTTGCATGAGAATGCTATATTTTATGGAGTCTAGAAGGCATAGACACGGATCTTCCTAAAACGAGTTCATTTCCTCGGCTGATCTCTGGCTTTGATCGGTCACTGTGGCCACAGTTTTGATCCGATTTTCAAAACTTTGGTCTTGTTTTATAGCTGTGACTTTGCAGTTTGCGATGAATATAAATTTGTAGTGTTTTGCGTAAGAGGAATAATTTTTATGGGAGCTCAAATGGGAGTACAGCAAAAAAACAAACTGTTCTGCATAAAAAGTCATGTGTGATTGAAAAATTTTTTTTCATTGCTGATAAGTGATACATGTGTGTAAACAAACAAAACAAAACAAAAATGATTTTTCTAAGTGGCCTAATAAGTGAGATAGTATTTTTTTAGGGGGCAGGTTTTGGAAACTTTTTCCCTTTATGGCATTGCTGTGGCCACTATTTCCAACCGATTTGCAATATTTTGATTTTAGCTTATAGATTAGCGTCTGAAGTTTACAAAAAGTATAAATTTGTGGTACTTTGGAAAAGTTTAAGGGTAGTTAATGTGGCTAAAAGCCAAAAATTTTCCAATTTTTTACGTGCCACTACCCCAAAACTTTAAATCCATTTTTCTCCCCCTAAACGCACGAATTTCGATTTTATTTTTTGTCATTTAAAGGCTTAGCCCAAACTAGTGTTTTGATGGTCGGAAAATGTTTTAGGCTCATTGTCTAGCATGTAGGAGGCACAGAAATGGCTTTTTGCGGAACACGTGCATTTTTTGTGCAGATTTCCAGCTTTGACTGCTTACTGTGGCCACAATTTTTCTCTGACTGTCAAAATGTTAGTCTCGTTTTGTAGCAGCCATTGTGCACTTTACGTCAACTATAAGTTTGTGGTACTTTGCATGAGAATGCTATATTTTATGGAGTCTAGAAGGCATAGACACGGATCTTCCTAAAACGAGTTCATTTCCTCGGCTGATCTCTGGCTTTGATCGGTCACTGTGGCCACAGTTTTGATCTGATTTTCAAAACTTTGGTCTTGTTTTATAGCTGTGACTTTGCAGTTTGCGATAAATATAAATTTGTAGTGTTTTGCGTAAGAGGAATAGTTTTTATGGGAGCTCAAATGGGAGTACAGCAAAAAAACAAACTTTTCTGCATAAAAAGTCATGTGTGATTGAAAAATTTTTTTTCATTGCTGATAAGTGATACATGTGTGTAAACAAACAAAACAAAACAAAAATGATTTTTCTAAGTGGCCTAATAAGTGAGCTAGTATTCTTTTAGGGGGCAAGTTTTGGAAACTTTTTCCCTTTATGGCATTGCTGTGGCCACTATTTCCAACCGATTTGCAATATTTTGATTTTAGCTTATAGATTAGCGTCTGAAGTTTACAAAAAGTATAAATTTGTGGTACTTTGGAAAAGTTTAAGGGTAGTTAATGTGGCTAAAAGCCAAAAATTTTCCAATTTTTTACGTGCCACTACCCCGAAACTTTAAATCCATTTTTCTCCCCCTAAACGCACGAATTTCGATTTTATTTTTTGTCATTTAAAGGCTTAACCCTAACTAGTGTTTTGATGGTCGGAAAATGTTTTAGGCTCATTGTCTAGCATGTAGGAGGCACAGAAATGGCTTTTTGCGGAGCACGTGCATTTTTTGTGCAGATTTCCAGCTTTGACTGCTTACTGTGGCCACAATTTTTCTCTGACTGTCAAAATGTTAGTCTCGTTTTGTAGCAGCCATTGTGCACTTTACGTCAACTATAAGTTTGTGGTACTTTGCATGAGAATGCTATATTTTATGGAGTCTAGAAGGCATAGACACGGATCTTCCTAAAACGAGTTCATTTCCTCGGCTGATCTCTGGCTTTGATCGGTCACTGTGGCCACAGTTTTGATCCGATTTTCAAAACTTTGGTCTTGTTTTATAGCTGTGACTTTGCAGTTTGCGATAAATATAAATTTGTAGTGTTTTGCGTAAGAGGAATAATTTTTATGGGAGCTCAAATGGGAGTACAGCAAAAAAACAAACTTTTCTGCATAAAAAGTCATGTGTGATTGAAAATTTTTTTTTCATTGCTGATAAGTGATACATGTGTGTAAACAAACAAAGCAAAACAAAAATGATTTTTCTAAGTGGCCTAATAAGTGAGATAGTATTTTTTTAGGGGGCAGGTTTTGGAAACTTTTTCCCTTTATGGCATTGCTGTGGCCACTATTTCCAACCGATTTGCAATATTTTGATTTTAGCTTATAGATTAGCGTCTGAAGTTTACAAAAAGTATAAATTTGTGGTACTTTGGAAAAGTTTAAGGGTAGTTAATGTGGCTAAAAGCCAAAAATTTTCCAATTTTTTACGTGCCACTACCCCAAAACTTTAAATCCATTTTTCTCCCCCTAAACGCACGAATTTCGATTTTATTTTTTGTCATTTAAAGGCTTAACCCAAACTAGTGTTTTGATGGTCGGAAAATGTTTTAGGCTCATTGTCTAGCATGTAGGAGGCACAGAAATGGCTTTTTGCGGAACACGTGCATTTTTTGTGCAGATTTCCAGCTTTGACTGCTTACTGTGGCCACAATTTTTCTCTGACTGTCAAAATGTTAGTCTCGTTTTGTAGCAGCCATTGTGCACTTTACGTCAACTATAAGTTTGTGGTACTTTGCATGAGAATGCTATATTTTATGGAGTCTAGAAGGCATAGACACGGATCTTCCTAAAACGAGTTCATTTCCTCGGCTGATCTCTGGCTTTGATCGGTCACTGTGGCCACAGTTTTGATCCGATTTTCAAAACTTTGGTCTTGTTTTATAGCTGTGACTTTGCAGTTTGCGATGAATATAAATTTGTAGTGTTTTGCGTAAGAGGAATAATTTTTATGGGAGCTCAAATGGGAGTACAGCAAAAAAACAAACTGTTCTGCATAAAAAGTCATGTGTGATTGAAAAATTTTTTTTCATTGCTGATAAGTGATACATGTGTGTAAACAAACAAAACAAAACAAAAATGATTTTTCTAAGTGGCCTAATAAGTGAGATAGTATTTTTTTAGGGGGCAGGTTTTGGAAACTTTTTCCCTTTATGGCATTGCTGTGGCCACTATTTCCAACCGATTTGCAATATTTTGATTTTAGCTTATAGATTAGCGTCTGAAGTTTACAAAAAGTATAAATTTGTGGTACTTTGGAAAAGTTTAAGGGTAGTTAATGTGGCTAAAAGCCAAAAATTTTCCAATTTTTTACGTGCCACTACCCCAAAACTTTAAATCCATTTTTCTCCCCCTAAACGCACGAATTTCGATTTTATTTTTTGTCATTTAAAGGCTTAGCCCAAACTAGTGTTTTGATGGTCGGAAAATGTTTTAGGCTCATTGTCTAGCATGTAGGAGGCACAGAAATGGCTTTTTGCGGAACACGTGCATTTTTTGTGCAGATTTCCAGCTTTGACTGCTTACTGTGGCCACAATTTTTCTCTGACTGTCAAAATGTTAGTCTCGTTTTGTAGCAGCCATTGTGCACTTTACGTCAACTATAAGTTTGTGGTACTTTGCATGAGAATGCTATATTTTATGGAGTCTAGAAGGCATAGACACGGATCTTCCTAAAACGAGTTCATTTCCTCGGCTGATCTCTGGCTTTGATCGGTCACTGTGGCCACAGTTTTGATCTGATTTTCAAAACTTTGGTCTTGTTTTATAGCTGTGACTTTGCAGTTTGCGATAAATATAAATTTGTAGTGTTTTGCGTAAGAGGAATAGTTTTTATGGGAGCTCAAATGGGAGTACAGCAAAAAAACAAACTTTTCTGCATAAAAAGTCATGTGTGATTGAAAAATTTTTTTTCATTGCTGATAAGTGATACATGTGTGTAAACAAACAAAACAAAACAAAAATGATTTTTCTAAGTGGCCTAATAAGTGAGCTAGTATTCTTTTAGGGGGCAGGTTTTGGAAACTTTTTCCCTTTATGGCATTGCTGTGGCCACTATTTCCAACCGATTTGCAATATTTTGATTTTAGCTTATAGATTAGCGTCTGAAGTTTACAAAAAGTATAAATTTGTGGTACTTTGGAAAAGTTTAAGGGTAGTTAATGTGGCTAAAAGCCAAAAATTTTCCAATTTTTTACGTGCCACTACCCCAAAACTTTAAATCCATTTTTCTCCCCCTAAACGCACGAATTTCGATTTTATTTTTTGTCATTTAAAGGCTTAGCCCAAACTAGTGTTTTGATGGTCGGAAAATGTTTTAGGCTCATTGCTTAGCATGTAGGAGGCACAGAAATGGCTTTTTGCGGAACACGTGCATTTTTTGTGCAGATTTCCAGCTTTGACTGCTTACTGTGGCCACAATTTTTCTCTGACTGTCAAAATGTTAGTCTCGTTTTGTAGCAGCCATTGTGCACTTTACGTCAACTATAAGTTTGTGGTACTTTGCATGAGAATGCTATATTTTATGGAGTCTAGAAGGCATAGACACGGATCTTCCTAAAACGAGTTCATTTCCTCGGCTGATCTCTGGCTTTGATCGGTCACTGTGGCCACAGTTTTGATCCGATTTTCAAAACTTTGGTCTTGTTTTATAGCTGTGACTTTGCAGTTTGCGATAAATATAAATTTGTAGTGTTTTGCGTAAGAGGAATAATTTTTATGGGAGCTCAAATGGGAGTACAGCAAAAAAACAAACTTTTCTGCATAAAAAGTCATGTGTGATTGAAAAATTTTTTTTCATTGCTGATAAGTGATACATGTGTGTAAACAAACAAAACAAAACAAAAATGATTTTTCTAAGTGGCCTAATAAGTGAGATAGTATTTTTTTAGGGGGCAGGTTTTGGAAACTTTTTCCCTTTATGGCATTGCTGTGGCCACTATTTCCAACCGATTTGCAATATTTTGATTTTAGCTTATAGATTAGCGTCTGAAGTTTACAAAAAGTATAAATTTGTGGTACTTTGGAAAAGTTTAAGGGTAGTTAATGTGGCTAAAAGCCAAAAAATTTCCAATTTTTTACGTGCCACTACCCCGAAACTTTAAATCCATTTTTCTCCCCCTAAACGCACGAATTTCGATTTTATTTTTTGTCATTTAAAGGCTTAACCCTAACTAGTGTTTTGATGGTCGGAAAATGTTTTAGGCTCATTGTCTAGCATGTAGGAGGCACAGAAATGGCTTTTTGCGGAGCACGTGCATTTTTTGTGCAGATTTCCAGCTTTGACTGCTTACTGTGGCCACAATTTTTCTCTGACTGTCAAAATGTTAGTCTCGTTTTGTAGCAGCCATTGTGCACTTTACGTCAACTATAAGTTTGTGGTACTTTGCATGAGAATGCTATATTTTATGGAGTCTAGAAGGCATAGACACGGATCTTCCTAAAACGAGTTCATTTCCTCGGCTGATCTCTGGCTTTGATCGGTCACTGTGGCCACAGTTTTGATCCGATTTTCAAAACTTTGGTCTTGTTTTATAGCTGTGACTTTGCAGTTTGCGATAAATATAAATTTGTAGTGTTTTGCGTAAGAGGAATAATTTTTATGGGAGCTCAAATGGGAGTACAGCAAAAAAACAAACTTTTCTGCATAAAAAGTCATGTGTGATTGAAAATTTTTTTTTCATTGCTGATAAGTGATACATGTGTGTAAACAAACAAAGCAAAACAAAAATGATTTTTCTAAGTGGCCTAATAAGTGAGATAGTATTTTTTTAGGGGGCAGGTTTTGGAAACTTTTTCCCTTTATGGCATTGCTGTGGCCACTATTTCCAACCGATTTGCAATATTTTGATTTTAGCTTATAGATTAGCGTCTGAAGTTTACAAAAAGTATAAATTTGTGGTACTTTGGAAAAGTTTAAGGGTAGTTAATGTGGCTAAAAGCCAAAAATTTTCCAATTTTTTACGTGCCACTACCCCAAAACTTTAAATCCATTTTTCTCCCCCTAAACGCACGAATTTCGATTTTATTTTTTGTCATTTAAAGGCTTAACCCAAACTAGTGTTTTGATGGTCGGAAAATGTTTTAGGCTCATTGTCTAGCATGTAGGAGGCACAGAAATGGCTTTTTGCGGAACACGTGCATTTTTTGTGCAGATTTCCAGCTTTGACTGCTTACTGTGGCCACAATTTTTCTCTGACTGTCAAAATGTTAGTCTCGTTTTGTAGCAGCCATTGTGCACTTTACGTCAACTATAAGTTTGTGGTACTTTGCATGAGAATGCTATATTTTATGGAGTCTAGAAGGCATAGACACGGATCTTCCTAAAACGAGTTCATTTCCTCGGCTGATCTCTGGCTTTGATCGGTCACTGTGGCCACAGTTTTGATCCGATTTTCAAAACTTTGGTCTTGTTTTATAGCTGTGACTTTGCAGTTTGCGATAAATATAAATTTGTAGTGTTTTGCGTAAGAGGAATAATTTTTATGGGAGCTCAAATGGGAGTACAGCAAAAAAACAAACTTTTCTGCATAAAAAGTCATGTGTGATTGAAAATTTTTTTTTCATTGCTGATAAGTGATACATGTGTGTAAACAAACAAAGCAAAACAAAAATGATTTTTCTAAGTGGCCTAATAAGTGAGATAGTATTTTTTTAGGGGGCAGGTTTTGGAAACTTTTTCCCTTTATGGCATTGCTGTGGCCACTATTTCCAACCGATTTGCAATATTTTGATTTTAGCTTATAGATTAGCGTCTGAAGTTTACAAAAAGTATAAATTTGTGGTACTTTGGAAAAGTTTAAGGGTAGTTAATGTGGCTAAAAGCCAAAAATTTTCCAATTTTTTACGTGCCACTACCCCAAAACTTTAAATCCATTTTTCTCCCCCTAAACGCACGAATTTCGATTTTATTTTTTGTCATTTAAAGGCTTAACCCAAACTAGTGTTTTGATGGTCGGAAAATGTTTTAGGCTCATTGTCTAGCATGTAGGAGGCACAGAAATGGCTTTTTGCAGAACACGTGCATTTTTTGTGCAGATTTCCAGCTTTGACTGCTTACTGTGGCCACAATTTTTCTCTGACTGTCAAAATGTTAGTCTCGTTTTGTAGCAGCCATTGTGCACTTTACGTCAACTATAAGTTTGTGGTACTTTGCATGAGAATGCTATATTTTATGGAGTCTAGAAGGCATAGACACGGATCTTCCTAAAACGAGTTCATTTCCTCGGCTGATCTCTGGCTTTGATCGGTCACTGTGGCCACAGTTTTGATCCGATTTTCAAAACTTTGGTCTTGTTTTATAGCTGTGACTTTGCAGTTTGCGATAAATATAAATTTGTAGTGTTTTGCGTAAGAGGAATAATTTTTATGGGAGCTCAAATGGGAGTACAGCAAAAACACAAACTTTTCTGCATAAAAAGTCATGTGTGATTGAAAAATTTTTTTTCATTGCTGATAAGTGATACATGTGTGTAAACAAACAAAACAAAACAAAAATGATTTTTCTAAGTGGCCTAATAAGTGAGATAGTATTTTTTTAGGGGGCAGGTTTTGGAAACTTTTTCCCTTTATGGCATTGCTGTGGCCACTATTTCCAACCGATTTGCAATATTTTGATTTTAGCTTATAGATTGGCGTCTGAAGTTTACAAAAAGTATAAATTTGTGGTACTTTGGAAAAGTTTAAGGGTAGTTAATGTGGCTAAAAGCCAAAAATTTTCCAATTTTTTACGTGCCACTACCCCAAAACTTTAAATCCATTTTTCTCCCCCTAAACGCACGAATTTCGATTTTATTTTTTGTCATTTAAAGGCTTAACCCAAACTAGTGTTTTGATGGTCGGAAAATGTTTTAGGCTCATTGTCTAGCATGTAGGAGGCACAGAAATGGCTTTTTGCGGAACACGTGCATTTTTTGTGCAGATTTCCAGCTTTGACTGCTTACTGTGGCCACAATTTTTCTCTGACTGTCAAAATGTTAGTCTCGTTTTGTAGCAGCCATTGTGCACTTTACGTCAACTATAAGTTTGTGGTACTTTGCATGAGAATGCTATATTTTATGGAGTCTAGAAGGCATAGACACGGATCTTCCTAAAACGAGTTCATTTCCTCGGCTGATCTCTGGCTTTGATCGGTCACTGTGGCCACAGTTTTGATCCGATTTTCAAAACTTTGGTCTTGTTTTATAGCTGTGACTTTGCAGTTTGCGATAAATATAAATTTGTAGTGTTTTGCGTAAGAGGAATAATTTTTATGGGAGCTCAAATGGGAGTACAGCAAAAAAACAAACTTTTCTGCATAAAAAGTCATGTGTGATTGAAAAATTTTTTTTCATTGCTGATAAGTGATACATGTGTGTAAACAAACAAAACAAAACAAAAATGATTTTTCTAAGTGGCCTAATAAGTGAGATAGTATTTTTTTAGAGGGCAGGTTTTCGAAACTTTTTCCCTTTATGGCATTGCTGTGGCCACTATTTCCAACCGATTTGCAATATTTTGATTTTAGCTTATAGATTAGCGTCTGAAGTTTACAAAAAGTATAAATTTGTGGTACTTTGGAAAAGTTTAAGGATAGTTAATGTGGCTAAAAGCCAAAAATTTTCCAATTTTTTACGTGCCACTACCCGAAAACTTTAAATCCATTTTTCTCCCCCTAAACGCACGAATTTCGATTTTATTTTTTGTCATTTAAAGGCTTAACCCAAACTAGTGTTTTGATGGTCGGAAAATGTTTTAGGCTCATTGTCTAGCATGTAGGAGGCACAGAAATGGCTTTTTGCGGAACACGTGCATTTTTTGTGCAGATTTCCAGCTTTGACTGCTTACTGTGGCCACAATTTTTCTCTGACTGTCAAAATGTTAGTCTCGTTTTGTAGCAGCCATTGTGCACTTTACGTCAACTATAAGTTTGTGGTACTTTGCATGAGAATGCTATATTTTATGGAGTCTAGAAGGCATAGACACGGATCTTCCTAAAACGAGTTCATTTCCTCGGCTGATCTCTGGCTTTGATCGGTCACTGTGGCCACAGTTTTGATCCGATTTTCAAAACTTTGGTCTTGTTTTATAGCTGTGACTTTGCAGTTTGCGATAAATATAAATTTGTAGTGTTTTGCGTAAGAGGAATAATTTTTATGGGAGCTCAAATGGGAGTACAGCAAAAAAACAAACTTTTCTGCATAAAAAGTCATGTGTGATTGAAAAATTTTTTTTCATTGCTGATAAGTGATACATGTGTGTAAACAAACAAAACAAAACAAAAATGATTTTTCTAAGTGGCCTAATAAGTGAGATAGTATTTTTTTAGGGGGCAGGTTTTGGAAACTTTTTCCCTTTATGGCATTGCTGTGGCCACTATTTCCAACCGATTTGCAATATTTTGATTTTAGCTTATAGATTAGCGTCTGAAGTTTACAAAAAGTATAAATTTGTGGTACTTTGGAAAAGTTTAAGGGTAGTTAATGTGGCTAAAAGCCAAAAATTTTCCAATTTTTTACGTGCCACTACCCCAAAACTTTAAATCCATTTTTCTCCCCCTAAACGCACGAATTTCGATTTTATTTTTTGTCATTTAAAGGCTTAACCCAAACTAGTGTTTTGATGGTCGGAAAATGTTTTAGGCTCATTGTCTAGCATGTAGGAGGCACAGAAATGGCTTTTTGCGGAACACGTGCATTTTTTGTGCAGATTTCCAGCTTTGACTGCTTACTGTGGCCACAATTTTTCTCTGACTGTCAAAATGTTAGTCTCGTTTTGTAGCAGCCATTGTGCACTTTACGTCAACTATAAGTTTGTGGTACTTTGCATGAGAATGCTATATTTTATGGAGTCTAGAAGGCATAGACACGGATCTTCCTAAAACGAGTTCATTTCCTCGGCTGATCTCTGGCTTTGATCGGTCACTGTGGCCACAGTTTTGATCCGATTTTCAAAACTTTGGTCTTGTTTTATAGCTGTGACTTTGCAGTTTGCGATAAATATAAATTTGTAGTGTTTTGCGTAAGAGGAATAATTTTTATGGGAGCTCAAATGGGAGTACAGCAAAAAAACAAACTTTTCTGCATAAAAAGTCATGTGTGATTGAAAATTTTTTTTTCATTGCTGATAAGTGATACATGTGTGTAAACAAACAAAACAAAACAAAAATGATTTTTCTAAGTGGCCTAATAAGTGAGATAGTATTCTTTTAGGGGGCAGGTTTTGGAAACTTTTTCCCTTTATGGCATTGCTGTGGCCACTATTTCCAACCGATTTGCAATATTTTGATTTTAGCTTATAGATTAGCGTCTGAAGTTTACAAAAAGTATAAATTTGTGGTACTTTGGAAAAGTTTAAGGGTAGTTAATGTGGCTAAAAGCCAAAAATTTTCCAATTTTTTACGTGCCACTACCCCAAAACTTTAAATCCATTTTTCTCCCCCTAAACGCACGAATTTCGATTTTATTTTTTGTCATTTAAAGGCTTAACCCAAACTAGTGTTTTGATGGTCGGAAAATGTTTTAGGCTCATTGTCTAGCATGTAGGAGGCACAGAAATGGCTTTTTGCAGAACACGTGCATTTTTTGTGCAGATTTCCAGCTTTGACTGCTTACTGTGGCCACAATTTTCCTCTGACTGTCAAAATGTTAGTCTCGTTTTGTAGCAGCCATTGTGCACTTTACGTCAACTATAAGTTTGTGGTACTTTGCATGAGAATGCTATATTTTATGGAGTCTAGAAGGCATAGACACGGATCTTCCTAAAACGAGTTCATTTCCTCGGCTGATCTCTGGCTTTGATCGGTCACTGTGGCCACAGTTTTGATCCGATTTTCAAAACTTTGGTCTTGTTTTATAGCTGTGACTTTGCAGTTTGCGATAAATATAAATTTGTAGTGTTTTGCGTAAGAGGAATAATTTTTATGGGAGCTCAAATGGGAGTACAGCAAAAAAACAAACTTTTCTGCATAAAAAGTCATGTGTGATTGAAAAATTTTTTTTCATTGCTGATAAGTGATACATGTGTGTAAACAAACAAAACAAAACAAAAATGATTTTTCTAAGTGGCCTAATAAGTGAGATAGTATTTTTTTAGGGGGCAGGTTTTGGAAACTTTTTCCCTTTATGGCATTGCTGTGGCCACTATTTCCAACCGATTTGCAATATTTTGATTTTAGCTTATAGATTGGCGTCTGAAGTTTACAAAAAGTATAAATTTGTGGTACTTTGGAAAAGTTTAAGGGTAGTTAATGTGGCTAAAAGCCAAAAATTTTCCAATTTTTTACGTGCCACTACCCCAAAACTTTAAATCCATTTTTCTCCCCCTAAACGCACGAATTTCGATTTTATTTTTTGTCATTTAAAGGCTTAACCCAAACTAGTGTTTTGATGGTCGGAAAATGTTTTAGGCTCATTGTCTAGCATGTAGGAGGCACAGAAATGGCTTTTTGCGGAACACGTGCATTTTTTGTGCAGATTTCCAGCTTTGACTGCTTACTGTGGCCACAATTTTTCTCTGACTGTCAAAATGTTAGTCTCGTTTTGTAGCAGCCATTGTGCACTTTACGTCAACTATAAGTTTGTGGTACTTTGCATGAGAATGCTATATTTTATGGAGTCTAGAAGGCATAGACACGGATCTTCCTAAAACGAGTTCATTTCCTCGGCTGATCTCTGGCTTTGATCGGTCACTGTGGCCACAGTTTTGATCCGATTTTCAAAACTTTGGTCTTGTTTTATAGCTGTGACTTTGCAGTTTGCGATAAATATAAATTTGTAGTGTTTTGCGTAAGAGGAATAATTTTTATGGGAGCTCAAATGGGAGTACAGCAAAAAAACAAACTTTTCTGCATAAAAAGTCATGTGTGATTGAAAAATTTTTTTTCATTGCTGATAAGTGATACATGTGTGTAAACAAACAAAACAAAACAAAAATGATTTTTCTAAGTGGCCTAATAAGTGAGATAGTATTTTTTTAGAGGGCAGGTTTTCGAAACTTTTTCCCTTTATGGCATTGCTGTGGCCACTATTTCCAACCGATTTGCAATATTTTGATTTTAGCTTATAGATTAGCGTCTGAAGTTTACAAAAAGTATAAATTTGTGGTACTTTGGAAAAGTTTAAGGATAGTTAATGTGGCTAAAAGCCAAAAATTTTCCAATTTTTTACGTGCCACTACCCGAAAACTTTAAATCCATTTTTCTCCCCCTAAACGCACGAATTTCGATTTTATTTTTTGTCATTTAAAGGCTTAACCCAAACTAGTGTTTTGATGGTCGGAAAATGTTTTAGGCTCATTGTCTAGCATGTAGGAGGCACAGAAATGGCTTTTTGCGGAACACGTGCATTTTTTGTGCAGATTTCCAGCTTTGACTGCTTACTGTGGCCACAATTTTTCTCTGACTGTCAAAATGTTAGTCTCGTTTTGTAGCAGCCATTGTGCACTTTACGTCAACTATAAGTTTGTGGTACTTTGCATGAGAATGCTATATTTTATGGAGTCTAGAAGGCATAGACACGGATCTTCCTAAAACGAGTTCATTTCCTCGGCTGATCTCTGGCTTTGATCGGTCACTGTGGCCACAGTTTTGATCCGATTTTCAAAACTTTGGTCTTGTTTTATAGCTGTGACTTTGCAGTTTGCGATAAATATAAATTTGTAGTGTTTTGCGTAAGAGGAATAATTTTTATGGGAGCTCAAATGGGAGTACAGCAAAAAAACAAACTTTTCTGCATAAAAAGTCATGTGTGATTGAAAAATTTTTTTTCATTGCTGATAAGTGATACATGTGTGTAAACAAACAAAACAAAACAAAAATGATTTTTCTAAGTGGCCTAATAAGTGAGATAGTATTTTTTTAGGGGGCAGGTTTTGGAAACTTTTTCCCTTTATGGCATTGCTGTGGCCACTATTTCCAACCGATTTGCAATATTTTGATTTTAGCTTATAGATTAGCGTCTGAAGTTTACAAAAAGTATAAATTTGTGGTACTTTGGAAAAGTTTAAGGGTAGTTAATGTGGCTAAAAGCCAAAAATTTTCCAATTTTTTACGTGCCACTACCCCAAAACTTTAAATCCATTTTTCTCCCCCTAAACGCACGAATTTCGATTTTATTTTTTGTCATTTAAAGGCTTAACCCAAACTAGTGTTTTGATGGTCGGAAAATGTTTTAGGCTCATTGTCTAGCATGTAGGAGGCACAGAAATGGCTTTTTGCGGAACACGTGCATTTTTTGTGCAGATTTCCAGCTTTGACTGCTTACTGTGGCCACAATTTTTCTCTGACTGTCAAAATGTTAGTCTCGTTTTGTAGCAGCCATTGTGCACTTTACGTCAACTATAAGTTTGTGGTACTTTGCATGAGAATGCTATATTTTATGGAGTCTAGAAGGCATAGACACGGATCTTCCTAAAACGAGTTCATTTCCTCGGCTGATCTCTGGCTTTGATCGGTCACTGTGGCCACAGTTTTGATCCGATTTTCAAAACTTTGGTCTTGTTTTATAGCTGTGACTTTGCAGTTTGCGATAAATATAAATTTGTAGTGTTTTGCGTAAGAGGAATAATTTTTATGGGAGCTCAAATGGGAGTACAGCAAAAAAACAAACTTTTCTGCATAAAAAGTCATGTGTGATTGAAAATTTTTTTTTCATTGCTGATAAGTGATACATGTGTGTAAACAAACAAAACAAAACAAAAATGATTTTTCTAAGTGGCCTAATAAGTGAGATAGTATTCTTTTAGGGGGCAGGTTTTGGAAACTTTTTCCCTTTATGGCATTGCTGTGGCCACTATTTCCAACCGATTTGCAATATTTTGATTTTAGCTTATAGATTAGCGTCTGAAGTTTACAAAAAGTATAAATTTGTGGTACTTTGGAAAAGTTTAAGGGTAGTTAATGTGGCTAAAAGCCAAAAATTTTCCAATTTTTTACGTGCCACTACCCCAAAACTTTAAATCCATTTTTCTCCCCCTAAACGCACGAATTTCGATTTTATTTTTTGTCATTTAAAGGCTTAGCCCAAACTAGTGTTTTGATGGTCGGAAAATGTTTTAGGCTCATTGTCTAGCATGTAGGAGGCACAGAAATGGCTTTTTGCGGAACACGTGCATTTTTTGTGCAGATTTCCAGCTTTGACTGCTTACTGTGGCCACAATTTTTCTCTGACTGTCAAAATGTTAGTCTCGTTTTGTAGCAGCCATTGTGCACTTTACGTCAACTATAAGTTTGTGGTACTTTGCATGAGAATGCTATATTTTATGGAGTCTAGAAGGCATAGACACGGATCTTCCTAAAACGAGTTCATTTCCTCGGCTGATCTCTGGCTTTGATCGGTCACTGTGGCCACAGTTTTGATCCGATTTTCAAAACTTTGGTCTTGTTTTATAGCTGTGACTTTGCAGTTTGCGATAAATATAAATTTGTAGTGTTTTGCGTAAGAGGAATAATTTTTATGGGAGCTCAAATGGGAGTACAGCAAAAAAACAAACTTTTCTGCATAAAAAGTCATGTGTGATTGAAAAATTTTTTTTCATTGCTGATAAGTGATACATGTGTGTAAACAAACAAAACAAAACAAAAATGATTTTTCTAAGTGGCCTAATAAGTGAGATAGTATTTTTTTAGGGGGCAGGTTTTGGAAACTTTTTCCCTTTATGGCATTGCTGTGGCCACTATTTCCAACCGATTTGCAATATTTTGATTTTAGCTTATAGATTAGCGTCTGAAGTTTACAAAAAGTATAAATTTGTGGTACTTTGGAAAAGTTTAAGGGTAGTTAATGTGGCTAAAAGCCAAAAATTTTCCAATTTTTTACGTGCCACTACCCCAAAACTTTAAATCCATTTTTCTCCCCCTAAACGCACGAATTTCGATTTTATTTTTTGTCATTTAAAGGCTTAACCCAAACTAGTGTTTTGATGGTCGGAAAATGTTTTAGGCTCATTGTCTAGCATGTAGGAGGCACAGAAATGGCTTTTTGCGGAACACGTGCATTTTTTGTGCAGATTTCCAGCTTTGACTGCTTACTGTGGCCACAATTTTTCTCTGACTGTCAAAATGTTAGTCTCGTTTTGTAGCAGCCATTGTGCACTTTACGTCAACTATAAGTTTGTGGTACTTTGCATGAGAATGCTATATTTTATGGAGTCTAGAAGGCATAGACACGGATCTTCCTAAAACGAGTTCATTTCCTCGGCTGATCTCTGGCTTTGATCGGTCACTGTGGCCACAGTTTTGATCCGATTTTCAAAACTTTGGTCTTGTTTTATAGCTGTGACTTTGCAGTTTGCGATAAATATAAATTTGTAGTGTTTTGCGTAAGAGGAATAATTTTTATGGGAGCTCAAATGGGAGTACAGCAAAAAAACAAACTTTTCTGCATAAAAAGTCATGTGTGATTGAAAATTTTTTTTTCATTGCTGATAAACAAACAAAGCAAAACAAAAATGATTTTTCTAAGTGGCCTAATAAGTGAGATAGTATTTTTTTAGGGGGCAGGTTTTGGAAACTTTTTCCCTTTATGGCATTGCTGTGGCCACTATTTCCAACCGATTTGCAATATTTTGATTTTAGCTTATAGATTAGCGTCTGAAGTTTACAAAAAGTATAAATTTGTGGTACTTTGGAAAAGTTTGTGTTTGTGTTTGTGTGTGTGTAAACAAACAAAGCAAAACAAAAATGATTTTTCTAAGTGGCCTAATAAGTGAGATAGTATTTTTTTAGGGGGCAGGTTTTGGAAACTTTTCCCCTTTATGGCATTGCTGTGGCCACTATTTCCAACCGATTTGCAATATTTTGATTTTAGCTTATAGATTAGCGTCTGAAGTTTACAAAAAGTATAAATTTGTGGTACTTTGGAAAAGTTTAAGGGTAGTTAATGTGGCTAAAAGCCAAAAATTTTCCAATTTTTTACGTGCCACTACCCCAAAACTTTAAATCCATTTTTCTCCCCCTAAACGCACGAATTTCGATTTTATTTTTTGTCATTTAAAGGCTTAACCCAAACTAGTGTTTTGATGGTCGGAAAATGTTTTAGGCTCATTGTCTAGCATGTAGGAGGCACAGAAATGGCTTTTTGCGGAACACGTGCATTTTTTGTGCAGATTTCCAGCTTTGACTGCTTACTGTGGCCACAATTTTTCTCTGACTGTCAAAATGTTAGTCTCGTTTTGTAGCAGCCATTGTGCACTTTACGTCAACTATAAGTTTGTGGTACTTTGCATGAGAATGCTATATTTTATGGAGTCTAGAAGGCATAGACACGGATCTTCCTAAAACGAGTTCATTTCCTCGGCTGATCTCTGGCTTTGATCGGTCACTGTGGCCACAGTTTTGATCCGATTTTCAAAACTTTGGTCTTGTTTTATAGCTGTGACTTTGCAGTTTGCGATAAATATAAATTTGTAGTGTTTTGCGTAAGAGGAATAATTTTTATGGGAGCTCAAATGGGAGTACAGCAAAAAAACAAACTTTTCTGCATAAAAAGTCATGTGTGATTGAAAAATTTTTTTTCATTGCTGATAAGTGATACATGTGTGTAAACAAACAAAACAAAACAAAAATGATTTTTCTAAGTGGCCTAATAAGTGAGATAGTATTTTTTTAGGGGGCAGGTTTTGGAAACTTTTTCCCTTTATGGCATTGCTGTGGCCACTATTTCCAACCGATTTGCAATATTTTGATTTTAGCTTATAGATTAGCGTCTGAAGTTTACAAAAAGTATAAATTTGTGGTACTTTGGAAAAGTTTAAGGGTAGTTAATGTGGCTAAAAGCCAAAAATTTTCCAATTTTTTACGTGCCACTACCCCAAAACTTTAAATCCATTTTTCTCCCCCTAAACGCACGAATTTCGATTTTATTTTTTGTCATTTAAAGGCTTAACCCAAACTAGTGTTTTGATGGTCGGAAAATGTTTTAGGCTCATTGTCTAGCATGTAGGAGGCACAGAAATGGCTTTTTGCGGAACACGTGCATTTTTTGTGCAGATTTCCAGCTTTGACTGCTTACTGTGGCCACAACTTTTCTCTGACTGTCAAAATGTTAGTCTCGTTTTGTAGCAGCCATTGTGCACTTTACGTCAACTATAAGTTTGTGGTACTTTGCATGAGAATGCTATATTTTATGGAGTCTAGAAGGCATAGACACGGATCTTCCTAAAACGAGTTCATTTCCTCGGCTGATCTCTGGCTTTGATCGGTCACTGTGGCCACAGTTTTGATCCGATTTTCAAAACTTTGGTCTTGTTTTATAGCTGTGACTTTGCAGTTTGCGATAAATATAAATTTGTAGTGTTTTGCGTAAGAGGAATAATTTTTATGGGAGCTCAAATGGGAGTACAGCAAAAAAACAAACTTTTCTGCATAAAAAGTCATGTGTGATTGAAAAATTTTTTTTCATTGCTGATAAGTGATACATGTGTGTAAACAAACAAAACAAAACAAAAATGATTTTTCTAAGTGGCCTAATAAGTGAGATAGTATTTTTTTAGGGGGCAGGTTTTGGAAACTTTTTCCCTTTATGGCATTGCTGTGGCCACTATTTCCAACCGATTTGCAATATTTTGATTTTAGCTTATAGATTAGCGTCTGAAGTTTACAAAAAGTATAAATTTGTGGTACTTTGGAAAAGTTTAAGGGTAGTTAATGTGGCTAAAAGCCAAAAATTTTCCAATTTTTTACGTGCCACTACCCCAAAACTTTAAATCCATTTTTCTCCCCCTAAACGCACGAATTTCGATTTTATTTTTTGTCATTTAAAGGCTTAACCCAAACTAGTGTTTTGATGGTCGGAAAATGTTTTAGGCTCATTGTCTAGCATGTAGGAGGCACAGAAATGGCTTTTTGCGGAACACGTGCATTTTTTGTGCAGATTTCCAGCTTTGACTGCTTACTGTGGCCACAATTTTTCTCTGACTGTCAAAATGTTAGTCTCGTTTTGTAGCAGCCATTGTGCACTTTACGTCAACTATAAGTTTGTGGTACTTTGCATGAGAATGCTATATTTTATGGAGTCTAGAAGGCATAGACACGGATCTTCCTAAAACGAGTTCATTTCCTCGGCTGATCTCTGGCTTTGATCGGTCACTGTGGCCACAGTTTTGATCCGATTTTCAAAACTTTGGTCTTGTTTTATAGCTGTGACTTTGCAGTTTGCGATAAATATAAATTTGTAGTGTTTTGCGTAAGAGGAATAATTTTTATGGGAGCTCAAATGGGAGTACAGCAAAAAAACAAACTTTTCTGCATAAAAAGTCATGTGTGATTGAAAAATTTTTTTTCATTGCTGATAAGTGATACATGTGTGTAAACAAACAAAACAAAACAAAAATGATTTTTCTAAGTGGCCTAATAAGTGAGATAGTATTTTTTTAGGGGGCAGGTTTTGGAAACTTTTTCCCTTTATGGCATTGCTGTGGCCACTATTTCCAACCGATTTGCAATATTTTGGTTTTAGCTTATAGATTAGCGTCTGAAGTTTACAAAAAGTATAAATTTGTGGTACTTTGGAAAAGTTTAAGGGTAGTTAATGTGGCTAAAAGCCAAAAATTTTCCAATTTTTTACGTGCCACTACCCCAAAACTTTAAATCCATTTTTCTCCCCCTAAACGCACGAATTTCGATTTTATTTTTTGTCATTTAAAGGCTTAACCCAAACTAGTGTTTTGATGGTCGGAAAATGTTTTAGGCTCATTGTCTAGCATGTAGGAGGCACAGAAATGGCTTTTTGCGGAACACGTGCATTTTTTGTGCAGATTTCCAGCTTTGACTGCTTACTGTGGCCACAATTTTTCTCTGACTGTCAAAATGTTAGTCTCGTTTTGTAGCAGCCATTGTGCACTTTACGTCAACTATAAGTTTGTGGTACTTTGCATGAGAATGCTATATTTTATGGAGTCTAGAAGGCATAGACACGGATCTTCCTAAAACGAGTTCATTTCCTCGGCTGATCTCTGGCTTTGATCGGTCACTGTGGCCACAGTTTTGATCCGATTTTCAAAACTTTGGTCTTGTTTTATAGCTGTGACTTTGCAGTTTGCGATAAATATAAATTTGTAGTGTTTTGCGTAAGAGGAATAATTTTTATGGGAGCTCAAATGGGAGTACAGCAAAAAAACAAACTTTTCTGCATAAAAAGTCATGTGTGATTGAAAAATTTTTTTTCATTGCTGATAAGTGATACATGTGTGTAAACAAACAAAACAAAACAAAAATGATTTTTCTAAGTGGCCTAATAAGTGAGATAGTATATTTTTAGGGGGCAGGTTTTGGAAACTTTTTCCCTTTATGGCATTGCTGTGGCCACTATTTCCAACCGATTTGCAATATTTTGATTTTAGCTTATAGATTAGCGTCTGAAGTTTACAAAAAGTATAAATTTGTGGTACTTTGGAAAAGTTTAAGGGTAGTTAATGTGGCTAAAAGCCAAAAATTTTCCAATTTTTTACGTGCCACTACCCCAAAACTTTAAATCCATTTTTCTCCCCCTAAACGCACGAATTTCGATCTTATTTTTTGTCATTTAAAGGCTTAACCCAAACTAGTGTTTTGATGGTCGGAAAATGTTTTAGGCTCATTGTCTAGCATGTAGGAGGCACAGAAATGGCTTTTTGCGGAACACGTGCATTTTTTGTGCAGATTTCCAGCTTTGACTGCTTACTGTGGCCACAATTTTTCTCTGACTGTCAAAATGTTAGTCTCGTTTTGTAGCAGCCATTGTGCACTTTACGTCAACTATAAGTTTGTGGTACTTTGCATGAGAATGCTATATTTTATGGAGTCTAGAAGGCATAGACACGGATCTTCCTAAAACGAGTTCATTTCCTCGGCTGATCTCTGGCTTTGATCGGTCACTGTGGCCACAGTTTTGATCCGATTTTCAAAACTTTGGTCTTGTTTTATAGCTGTGACTTTGCAGTTTGCGATAAATATAAATTTGTAGTGTTTTGCGTAAGAGGAATAATTTTTATGGGAGCTCAAATGGGAGTACAGCAAAAAAACAAACTTTTCTGCATAAAAAGTCATGTGTGATTGAAAATTTTTTTTTCATTGCTGATAAGTGATACATGTGTGTAAACAAACAAAGCAAAACAAAAATGATTTTTCTAAGTGGCCTAATAAGTGAGATAGTATTTTTTTAGGGGGCAGGTTTTGGAAACTTTTTCCCTTTATGGCATTGCTGTGGCCACTATTTCCAACCGATTTGCAATATTTTGATTTTAGCTTATAGATTAGCGTCTGAAGTTTACAAAAAGTATAAATTTGTGGTACTTTGGAAAAGTTTAAGGGTAGTTAATGTGGCTAAAAGCCAAAAATTTTCCAATTTTTTACGTGCCACTACCCCAAAACTTTAAATCCATTTTTCTCCCCCTAAACGCACGAATTTCGATTTTATTTTTTGTCATTTAAAGGCTTAACCCAAACTAGTGTTTTGATGGTCGGAAAATGTTTTAGGCTCATTGTCTAGCATGTAGGAGGCACAGAAATGGCTTTTTGCGGAACACGTGCATTTTTTGTGCAGATTTCCAGCTTTGACTGCTTACTGTGGCCACAATTTTTCTCTGACTGTCAAAATGTTAGTCTCGTTTTGTAGCAGCCATTGTGCACTTTACGTCAACTATAAGTTTGTGGTACTTTGCATGAGAATGCTATATTTTATGGAGTCTAGAAGGCATAGACACGGATCTTCCTAAAACGAGTTCATTTCCTCGGCTGATCTCTGGCTTTGATCGGTCACTGTGGCCACAGTTTTGATCCGATTTTCAAAACTTTGGTCTTGTTTTATAGCTGTGACTTTGCAGTTTGCGATAAATATAAATTTGTAGTGTTTTGCGTAAGAGGAATAATTTTTATGGGAGCTCAAATGGGAGTACAGCAAAAAAACAAACTTTTCTGCATAAAAAGTCATGTGTGATTGAAAAATTTTTTTTCATTACTGATAAGTGATACATGTGTGTAAACAAACAAAACAAAACAAAAATGATTTTTCTAAGTGGCCTAATAAGTGAGATAGTATTTTTTTAGGGGGCAGGTTTTGGAAACTTTTTCCCTTTATGGCATTGCTGTGGCCACTATTTCCAACCGATTTGCAATATTTTGATTTTAGCTTATAGATTAGCGTCTGAAGTTTACAAAAAGTATAAATTTGTGGTACTTTGGAAAAGTTTAAGGGTAGTTAATGTGGCTTAAAGCCAAAAATTTTCCAATTTTTTACGTGCCACTACCCCAAAACTTTAAATCCATTTTTCTCCCCCTAAACGCACGAATTTCGATTTTATTTTTTGTCATTTAAAGGCTTAACCCAAACTAGTGTTTTGATGGTCGGAAAATGTTTTAGGCTCATTGTCTAGCATGTAGGAGGCACAGAAATGGCTTTTTGCGGAACACGTGCATTTTTTGTGCAGATTTCCAGCTTTGACTGCTTACTGTGGCCACAACTTTTCTCTGACTGTCAAAATGTTAGTCTCGTTTTGTAGCAGCCATTGTGCACTTTACGTCAACTATAAGTTTGTGGTACTTTGCATGAGAATGCTATATTTTATGGAGTCTAGAAGGCATAGACACGGATCTTCCTAAAACGAGTTCATTTCCTCGGCTGATCTCTGGCTTTGATCGGTCACTGTGGCCACAGTTTTGATCCGATTTTCAAAACTTTGGTCTTGTTTTATAGCTGTGACTTTGCAGTTTGCGATAAATATAAATTTGTAGTGTTTTGCGTAAGAGGAATAATTTTTATGGGAGCTCAAATGGGAGTACAGCAAAAAAACAAACTTTTCTGCATAAAAAGTCATGTGTGATTGAAAATTTTTTTTTCATTGCTGATAAGTGATACATGTGTGTAAACAAACAAAACAAAACAAAAATGATTTTTCTAAGTGGCCTAATAAGTGAGATAGTATTTTTTTTAGGGGGCAGGTTTTGGAAACTTTTTCCCTTTATGGCATTGCTGTGGCCACTATTTCCAACCGATTTGCAATATTTTGATTTTAGCTTATAGATTAGCGTCTGAAGTTTACAAAAAGTATAAATTTGTGGTACTTTGGAAAAGTTTAAGGGTAGTTAATGTGGCTAAAAGCCAAAAATTTTCCAATTTTTTACGTGCCACTACCCCAAAACTTTAAATCCATTTTTCTCCCCCTAAACGCACGAATTTCGATTTTATTTTTTGTCATTTAAAGGCTTAACCCAAACTAGTGTTTTGATGGTCGGAAAATGTTTTAGGCTCATTGTCTAGCATGTAGGAGGCACAGAAATGGCTTTTTGCGGAACACGTGCATTTTTTGTGCAGATTTCCAGCTTTGACTGCTTACTGTGGCCACAATTTTTCTCTGACTGTCAAAATGTTAGTCTCGTTTTGTAGCAGCCATTGTGCACTTTACGTCAACTATAAGTTTGTGGTACTTTGCATGAGAATGCTATATTTTATGGAGTCTAGAAGGCATAGACACGGATCTTCCTAAAACGAGTTCATTTCCTCGGCTGATCTCTGGCTTTGATCGGTCACTGTGGCCACAGTTTTGATCCGATTTTCAAAACTTTGGTCTTGTTTTATAGCTGTGACTTTGCAGTTTGCGATAAATATAAATTTGTAGTGTTTTGCGTAAGAGGAATAATTTTTATGGGAGCTCAAAGGGGAGTACAGCAAAAAAACAAACTTTTCTGCATAAAAAGTCATGTGTGATTGAAAAATTTTTTTTCATTGCTGATAAGTGATACATGTGTGTAAACAAACAAAACAAAACAAAAATGATTTTTCTAAGTGGCCTAATAAGTGAGATAGTATATTTTTAGGGGGCAGGTTTTGGAAACTTTTTCCCTTTATGGCATTGCTGTAGCCACTATTTCCAACCGATTTGCAATATTTTGATTTTAGCTTATAGATTAGCGTCTGAAGTTTACAAAAAGTATAAATTTGTGGTACTTTGGAAAAGTTTAAGGGTAGTTAATGTGGCTAAAAGCCAAAAATTTTCCAATTTTTTACGTGCCACTACCCCAAAACTTTAAATCCATTTTTCTCCCCCTAAACGCACGAATTTCGATTTTATTTTTTGTCATTTAAAGGCTTAACCCAAACTAGTGTTTTGATGGTCGGAAAATGTTTTAGGCTCATTGTCTAGCATGTAGGAGGCACAGAAATGGCTTTTTGCGGAACACGTGCATTTTTTGTGCAGATTTCCAGATTTGACTGCTTACTGTGGCCACAATTTTTCTCTGACTGTCAAAATGTTAGTCTCGTTTTGTAGCAGCCATTGTGCACTTTACGTCAACTATAAGTTTGTGGTACTTTGCGTGAGAATGCTATATTTTATGGAGTCTAGAAGGCATAGACACGGATCTTCCTAAAACGAGTTCATTTCCTCGGCTGATCTCTGGCTTTGATCGGTCACTGTGGCCACAGTTTTGATCCGATTTTCAAAACTTTGGTCTTGTTTTATAGCTGTGACTTTGCAGTTTGCGATAAATATAAATTTGTAGTGTTTTGCGTAAGAGGAATAATTTTTATGGGAGCTCAAATGGGAGTACAGCAAAAAACAAACTTTTCTGCATAAAAAGTCATGTGTGATTGAAAAATTTTTTTTCATTGCTGATAAGTGATACATGTGTGTAAACAAACAAAACAAAACAAAAATGATTTTTCTAAGTGGCCTAATAAGTGAGATAGTATTTTTTTAGGGGGCAGGTTTTGGAAACTTTTTCCCTTTATGGCATTGCTGTGGCCACTATTTCCAACCGATTTGCAATATTTTGATTTTAGCTTATAGATTAGCGTCTGAAGTTTACAAAAAGTATAAATTTGTGGTACTTTGGAAAAGTTTAAGGGTAGTTAATGTGGCTAAAAGCCGAAAATTTTCCAATCTTTTACGTGCCACTACCCCAAAACTTTAAATCCATTTTTCTCCCCCTAAACGCACGAATTTCGATTTTATTTTTTGTCATTTAAAGGCTTAGCCCAAACTAGTGTTTTGATGGTCGGAAAATGTTTTAGGCTCATTGTCTAGCATGTAGGAGGCACAGAAATGGCTTTTTGCGGAACACGTGCATTTTTTGTGCAGATTTCCAGCTTTGACTGCTTACTGTGGCCACAATTTTTCTCTGACTGTCAAAATGTTAGTCTCGTTTTGTAGCAGCCATTGTGCACTTTACGTCAACTATAAGTTTGTGGTACTTTGCATGAGAATGCTATATTTTATGGAGTCTAGAAGGCATAGACACGGATCTTCCTAAAACGAGTTCATTTCCTCGGCTGATCTCTGGCTTTGATCGGTCACTGTGGCCACAGTTTTGATCCGATTTTCAAAACTTTGGTCTTGTTTTATAGCTGTGACTTTGCAGTTTGCGATAAATATAAATTTGTAGTGTTTTGCGTAAGAGGAATAATTTTTATGGGAGCTCAAATGGGAGTACAGCAAAAAAACAAACTTTTCTGCATAAAAAGTCATGTGTGATTGAAAAATTTTTTTTCATTGCTGATAAGTGATACATGTGTGTAAACAAACAAAACAAAACAAAAATGATTTTTCTAAGTGGCCTAATAAGTGAGATAGTATTTTTTTAGGGGGCAGGTTTTGGAAACTTTTTCCCTTTATGGCATTGCTGTGGCCACTATTTCCAACCGATTTGCAATATTTTGATTTTAGCTTATAGATTAGCGTCTGAAGTTTACAAAAAGTATAAATTTGTGGTACTTTGGAAAAGTTTAAGGGTAGTTAATGTGGCTAAAAGCCAAAAATTTTCCAATTTTTTACGTGCCACTACCCCAAAACTTTAAATCCATTTTTCTCCCCCTAAACGCACGAATTTCGATTTTATTTTTTGTCATTTAAAGGCTTAACCCAAACTAGTGTTTTGATGGTCGGAAAATGTTTTAGGCTCATTGTCTAGCATGTAGGAGGCACAGAAATGGCTTTTTGCGGAACACGTGCATTTTTTGTGCAGATTTCCAGATTTGACTGCTTACTGTGGCCACAATTTTTCTCTGACTGTCAAAATGTTAGTCTCGTTTTGTAGCAGCCATTGTGCACTTTACGTCAACTATAAGTTTGTGGTACTTTGCGTGAGAATGCTATATTTTATGGAGTCTAGAAGGCATAGACACGGATCTTCCTAAAACGAGTTCATTTCCTCGGCTGATCTCTGGCTTTGATCGGTCACTGTGGCCACAGTTTTGATCCGATTTTCAAAACTTTGGTCTTGTTTTATAGCTGTGACTTTGCAGTTTGCGATAAATATAAATTTGTAGTGTTTTGCGTAAGAGGAATAATTTTTATGGGAGCTCAAATGGGAGTACAGCAAAAAACAAACTTTTCTGCATAAAAAGTCATGTGTGATTGAAAAATTTTTTTTCATTGCTGATAAGTGATACATGTGTGTAAACAAACAAAACAAAACAAAAATGATTTTTCTAAGTGGCCTAATAAGTGAGATAGTATTTTTTTAGGGGGCAGGTTTTGGAAACTTTTTCCCTTTATGGCATTGCTGTGGCCACTATTTCCAACCGATTTGCAATATTTTGATTTTAGCTTATAGATTAGCGTCTGAAGTTTACAAAAAGTATAAATTTGTGGTACTTTGGAAAAGTTTAAGGGTAGTTAATGTGGCTAAAAGCCAAAAATTTTCCAATCTTTTACGTACCACTACCCCAAAACTTTAAATCCATTTTTCTCCCCCTAAACGCACGAATTTCGATTTTATTTTTTGTCATTTAAAGGCTTAGCCCAAACTAGTGTTTTGATGGTCGGAAAATGTTTTAGGCTCATTGTCTAGCATGTAGGAGGCACAGAAATGGCTTTTTGCGGAACACGTGCATTTTTTGTGCAGATTTCCAGCTTTGACTGCTTACTGTGGCCACAATTTTTCTCTGACTGTCAAAATGTTAGTCTCGTTTTGTAGCAGCCATTGTGCACTTTACGTCAACTATAAGTTTGTGGTACTTTGCATGAGAATGCTATATTTTATGGAGTCTAGAAGGCATAGACACGGATCTTCCTAAAACGAGTTCATTTCCTCGGCTGATCTCTGGCTTTGATCGGTCACTGTGGCCACAGTTTTGATCCGATTTTCAAAACTTTGGTCTTGTTTTATAGCTGTGACTTTGCAGTTTGCGATAAATATAAATTTGTAGTGTTTTGCGTAAGAGGAATAATTTTTATGGGAGCTCAAATGGGAGTACAGCAAAAAAACAAACTTTTCTGCATAAAAAGTCATGTGTGATTGAAAAATTTTTTTTCATTGCTGATAAGTGATACATGTGTGTAAACAAACAAAACAAAACAAAAATGATTTTTCTAAGTGGCCTAATAAGTGAGATAGTATATTTTTAGGGGGCAGGTTTTGGAAACTTTTTCCCTTTATGGCATTGCTGTGGCCACTATTTCCAACCGATTTGCAATATTTTGATTTTAGCTTATAGATTAGCGTCTGAAGTTTACAAAAAGTATAAATTTGTGGTAGTTTGGAAAAGTTTAAGGGTAGTTAATGTGGCTAAAAGCCAAAAATTTTCCAATTTTTTACGTGCCACTACCCCAAAACTTTAAATCCATTTTTCTCCCCCTAAACGCACGAATTTCGATTTTATTTTTTGTCATTTAAAGGCTTAACCCAAACTAGTGTTTTGATGGTCGGAAAATGTTTTAGGCTCATTGTCTAGCATGTAGGAGGCACAGAAATGGCTTTTTGCGGAACACGTGCATTTTTTGTGCAGATTTCCAGCTTTGACTGCTTACTGTGGCCACAATTTTTCTCTGACTGTCAAAATGTTAGTCTCGTTTTGTAGCAGCCATTGTGCACTTTACGTCAACTATAAGTTTGTGGTACTTTGCATGAGGATGCTATATTTTATGGAGTCTAGAAGGCATAGACACGGATCTTCCTAAAACGAGTTCATTTCCTCGGCTGATCTCTGGCTTTGATCGGTCACTGTGGCCACAGTTTTGATCCGATTTTCAAAACTTTGGTCTTGTTTTATAGCTGTGACTTTGCAGTTTGCGATAAATATAAATTTGTAGTGTTTTGCGTAAGAGGAATAATTTTTATGGGAGCTCAAATGGGAGTACAGCAAAAAAACAAACTTTTCTGCATAAAAAGTCATGTGTGATTGAAAAATTTTTTTTCATTGCTGATAAGTGATACATGTGTGTAAACAAACAAAACAAAACAAAAATGATTTTTCTAAGTGGCCTAATAAGTGAGATAGTATTTTTTTAGGGGGCAGGTTTTGGAAACTTTTTCCCTTTATGGCATTGCTGTGGCCACTATTTCCAACCGATTTGCAATATTTTGATTTTAGCTTATAGATTAGCGTCTGAAGTTTACAAAAAGTATAAATTTGTGGTACTTTGGAAAAGTTTAAGGGTAGTTAATGTGGCTAAAAGCCAAAAATTTTCCAATTTTTTACGTGCCACTACCCCAAAACTTTAAATCCATTTTTCTCCCCCTAAACGCACGAATTTCGATTTTATTTTTTGTCATTTAAAGGCTTAACCCGAACTAGTGTTTTGATGGTCGGAAAATGTTTTAGGCTCATTGTCTAGCATGTAGGAGGCACAGAAATGGCTTTTTGCGGAACACGTGCATTTTTTGTGCAGATTTCCAGCTTTGACTGCTTACTGTGGCCACAATTTTTCTCTGACTGTCAAAATGTTAGTCTCGTTTTGTAGCAACCATTGTGCACTTTACGTCAACTATAAGTTTGTGGTACTTTGCATGAGAATGCTATATTTTATGGAGTCTAGAAGGCATAGACACGGATCTTCCTAAAACGAGTTCATTTCCTCGGCTGATCTCTGGCTTTGATCGGTCACTGTGGCCACAGTTTTGATCCGATTTTCAAAACTTTGGTCTTGTTTTATAGCTGTGACTTTGCAGTTTGCGATAAATATAAATTTGTAGTGTTTTGCGTAAGAGGAATAATTTTTATGGGAGCTCAAATGGGAGTACAGCAAAAAAACAAACTTTTCTGCATAAAAAGTCATGTGTGATTGAAAAATTTTTTTTCATTGCTGATAAGTGATACATGTGTGTAAACAAACAAAACAAAACAAAAATGATTTTTCTAAGTGGCCTAATAAGTGAGATAGTATTTTTTTAGGGGGCAGGTTTTGGAAACTTTTTCCCTTTATGGCATTGCTGTGGCCACTATTTCCAACCGATTTGCAATATTTTGATTTTAGCTTATAGATTAGCGTCTGAAGTTTACAAAAAGTATAAATTTGTGGTACTTTGGAAAAGTTTAAGGGTAGTTAATGTGGCTAAAAGCCAAAAATTTTCCAATTTTTTACGTGCCACTACCCCAAAACTTTAAATCCATTTTTCTCCCCCTAAACGCACGAATTTCGATTTTATTTTTTGTCATTTAAAGGCTTAACCCAAACTAGTGTTTTGATGGTCGGAAAATGTTTTAGGCTCATTGTCTAGCATGTAGGAGGCACAGAAATGGCTTTTTGCGGAACACGTGCATTTTTTGTGCAGATTTCCAGCTTTGACTGCTTACTGTGGCCACAACTTTTCTCTGACTGTCAAAATGTTAGTCTCGTTTTGTAGCAGCCATTGTGCACTTTACGTCAACTATAAGTTTGTGGTACTTTGCATGAGAATGCTATATTTTATGGAGTCTAGAAGGCATAGACACGGATCTTCCTAAAACGAGTTCATTTCCTCGGCTGATCTCTGGCTTTGATCGGTCACTGTGGCCACAGTTTTGATCCGATTTTCAAAACTTTGGTCTTGTTTTATAGCTGTGACTTTGCAGTTTGCGATAAATATAAATTTGTAGTGTTTTGCGTAAGAGGAATAATTTTTATGGGAGCTCAAATGGGAGTACAGCAAAAAAACAAACTTTTCTGCATAAAAAGTCATGTGTGATTGAAAAATTTTTTTTCATTGCTGATAAGTGATACATGTGTGTAAACGAACAAAACAAAACAAAAATGATTTTTCTAAGTGGCCTAATAAGTGAGATAGTATTTTTTTAGGGGGCAGGTTTTGGAAACTTTTTCCCTTTATGGCATTGCTGTGGCCACTATTTCCAACCGATTTGCAATATTTTGATTTTAGCTTATAGATTAGCGTCTGAAGTTTACAAAAAGTATAAATTTGTGGTACTTTGGAAAAGTTTAAGGGTAGTTAATGTGGCTAAAAGCCAAAAATTTTCCAATTTTTTAACGTGCCACTACCCCAAAACTTTAAATCCATTTTTCTCCCCCTAAACGCACGAATTTCGATTTTATTTTTTGTCATTTAAAGGCTTAACCCAAACTAGTGTTTTGATGGTCGGAAAATGTTTTAGGCTCATTGTCTAGCATGTAGGAGGCACAGAAATGGCTTTTTGCGGAACACGTGCATTTTTTGTGCAGATTTCCAGCTTTGACTGCTTACTGTGGCCACAACTTTTCTCTGACTGTCAAAATGTTAGTCTCGTTTTGTAGCAGCCATTGTGCACTTTACGTCAACTATAAGTTTGTGGTACTTTGCATGAGAATGCTATATTTTATGGAGTCTAGAAGGCATAGACACGGATCTTCCTAAAACGAGTTCATTTCCTCGGCTGATCTCTGGCTTTGATCGGTCACTGTGGCCACAGTTTTGATCCGATTTTCAAAACTTTGGTCTTGTTTTATAGCTGTGACTTTGCAGTTTGCGATAAATATAAATTTGTAGTGTTTTGCGTAAGAGGAATAATTTTTATGGGAGCTCAAATGGGAGTACAGCAAAAAAACAAACTTTTCTGCATAAAAAGTCATGTGTGATTGAAAAATTTTTTTTCATTGCTGATAAGTGATACATGTGTGTAAACAAACAAAACAAAACAAAAATGATTTTTCTAAGTGGCCTAATAAGTGAGATAGTATTTTTTTAGGGGGCAGGTTTTGGAAACTTTTTCCCTTTATGGCATTGCTGTGGCCACTATTTCCAACCGATTTGCAATATTTTGATTTTAGCTTATAGATTAGCGTCTGAAGTTTACAAAAAGTATAAATTTGTGGTACTTTGGAAAAGTTTAAGGGTAGTTAATGTGGCTAAAAGCCAAAAATTTTCCAATTTTTTACGTGCCACTACCCCAAAACTTTAAATCCATTTTTCTCCCCCTAAACGCACGAATTTCGATTTTATTTTTTGTCATTTAAAGGCTTAACCCAAACTAGTGTTTTGATGGTCGGAAAATGTTTTAGGCTCATTGTCTAGCATGTAGGAGGCACAGAAATGGCTTTTTGCGGAACACGTGCATTTTTTGTGCAGATTTCCAGCTTTGACTGCTTACTGTGGCCACAATTTTTCTCTGACTGTCAAAATGTTAGTCTCGTTTTGTAGCAGCCATTGTGCACTTTACGTCAACTATAAGTTTGTGGTACTTTGCATGAGAATGCTATATTTTATGGAGTCTAGAAGGCATAGACACGGATCTTCCTAAAACGAGTTCATTTCCTCGGCTGATCTCTGGCTTTGATCGGTCACTGTGGCCACAGTTTTGATCCGATTTTCAAAACTTTGGTCTTGTTTTATAGCTGTGACTTTGCAGTTTGCGATAAATATAAATTTGTAGTGTTTTGCGTAAGAGGAATAATTTTTATGGGAGCTCAAATGGGAGTACAGCAAAAAAACAAACTTTTCTGCATAAAAAGTCATGTGTGATTGAAAAATTTTTTTTCATTGCTGATAAGTGATACATGTGTGTAAACAAACAAAACAAAACAAAAATGATTTTTCTAAGTGGCCTAATAAGTGAGATAGTATTTTTTTAGGGGGCAGGTTTTGGAAACTTTTTCCCTTTATGGCATTGCTGTGGCCACTATTTCCAACCGATTTGCAATATTTTGATTTTAGCTTATAGATTAGCGTCTGAAGTTTACAAAAAGTATAAATTTGTGGTACTTTGGAAAAGTTTAAGGGTAGTTAATGTGGCTAAAAGCCAAAAATTTTCCAATTTTTTACGTGCCACTACCCCAAAACTTTAAATCCATTTTTCTCCCCCTAAACGCACGAATTTCGATTTTATTTTTTGTCATTTAAAGGCTTAACCCAAACTAGTGTTTTGATGGTCGGAAAATGTTTTAGGCTCATTGTCTAGCATGTAGGAGGCACAGAAATGGCTTTTTGCGGAACACGTGCATTTTTTGTGCAGATTTCCAGCTTTGACTGCTTACTGTGGCCACAATTTTTCTCTGACTGTCAAAATGTTAGTCTCGTTTTGTAGCAGCCATTGTGCACTTTACGTCAACTATAAGTTTGTGGTACTTTGCATGAGAATGCTATATTTTATGGAGTCTAGAAGGCATAGACACGGATCTTCCTAAAACGAGTTCATTTCCTCGGCTGATCTCTGGCTTTGATCGGTCACTGTGGCCACAGTTTTGATCCGATTTTCAAAACTTTGGTCTTGTTTTATAGCTGTGACTTTGCAGTTTGCGATAAATATAAATTTGTAGTGTTTTGCGTAAGAGGAATAATTTTTATGGGAGCTCAAATGGGAGTACAGCAAAAAAACAAACTTTTCTGCATAAAAAGTCATGTGTGATTGAAAAATTTGTTTTCATTGCTGATAAGTGATACATGTGTGTAAACAAACAAAACAAAACAAAAATGATTTTTCTAAGGGGCCTAATAAGTGAGATAGTATTTTTTTAGGGGGCAGGTTTTGGAAACTTTTTCCCTTTATGGCATTGCTGTGGCCACTATTTCCAACCGATTTGCAATATTTTGATTTTAGCTTATAGATTAGCGTCTGAAGTTTACAAAAAGTATAAATTTGTGGTACTTTGGAAAAGTTTAAGGGTAGTTAATGTGGCTAAAAGCCAAAAATTTTCCAATTTTTTACGTGCCACTACCCCAAAACTTTAAATCCATTTTTCTCCCCCTAAACGCACGAATTTCGATTTTATTTTTTGTCATTTAAAGGCTTAACCCAAACTAGTGTTTTGATTGTCGGAAAATGTTTTAGGCTCATTGTCTAGCATGTAGGAGGCACAGAAATGGCTTTTTGCGGAACACGTGCATTTTTTGTGCAGATTTCCAGCTTTGACTGCTTACTGTGGCCACAATTTTTCTCTGACTGTCAAAATGTTAGTCTCGTTTTGTAGCAGCCATTGTGCACTTTACGTCAACTATAAGTTTGTGGTACTTTGCATGAGAATGCTATATTTTATGGAGTCTAGAAGGCATAGACACGGATCTTCCTAAAACGAGTTCATTTCCTCGGCTGATCTCTGGCTTTGATCGGTCACTGTGGCCACAGTTTTGATCCGATTTTCAAAACTTTGGTCTTGTTTTATAGCTGTGACTTTGCAGTTTGCGATAAATATAAATTTGTAGTGTTTTGCGTAGGAGGAATAATTTTTATGGGAGCTCAAATGGGAGTACAGCAAAAAAACAAACTTTTCTGCATAAAAAGTCATGTGTGATTGAAAAATTTTTTTTCATTGCTGATAAGTGATACATGTGTGTAAACAAACAAAACAAAACAAAAATGATTTTTCTAAGTGGCCTAATAAGTGAGATAGTATATTTTTAGGGGGCAGGTTTTGGAAACTTTTTCCCTTTATGGCATTGCTGTGGCCACTATTTCCAACCGATTTGCAATATTTTGATTTTAGCTTATAGATTAGCGTCTGAAGTTTACAAAAAGTATAAATTTGTGGTACTTTGGAAAAGTTTAAGGGTAGTTAATGTGGCTAAAAGCCAAAAATTTTCCAATTTTTTACGTGCCACTACCCCAAAACTTTAAATCCATTTTTCTCCCCCTAAACGCACGAATTTCGATTTTATTTTTTGTCATTTAAAGGCTTAACCCAAACTAGTGTTTTGATGGTCGGAAAATGTTTTAGGCTCATTGTCTAGCATGTAGGAGGCACAGAAATGGCTTTTTGCGGAACACGTGCATTTTTTGTGCAGATTTCCAGCTTTGACTGCTTACTGTGGCCACAATTTTTCTCTGACTGTCAAAATGTTAGTCTCGTTTTGTAGCAGCCATTGTGCACTTTACGTCAACTATAAGTTTGTGGTACTTTGCATGAGAATGCTATATTTTATGGAGTCTAGAAGGCATAGACACGGATCTTCCTAAAACGAGTTCATTTCCTCGGCTGATCTCTGGCTTTGATCGGTCACTGTGGCCACAGTTTTGATCCGATTTTCAAAACTTTGGTCTTGTTTTATAGCTGTGACTTTGCAGTTTGCGATAAATATAAATTTGTAGTGTTTTGCGTAAGAGGAATAATTTTTATGGGAGCTCAAATGGGAGTACAGCAAAAAAACAAACTTTTCTGCATAAAAAGTCATGTGTGATTGAAAAATTTTTTTTCATTGCTGATAAGTGATACATGTGTGTAAACAAACAAAACAAAACAAAAATGATTTTTCTAAGTGGCCTAATAAGTGAGATAGTATTTTTTTAGAGGGCAGGTTTTCGAAACTTTTTCCCTTTATGGCATTGCTGTGGCCACTATTTCCAACCGATTTGCAATATTTTGATTTTAGCTTATAGATTAGCGTCTGAAGTTTACAAAAAGTATAAATTTGTGGTACTTTGGAAAAGTTTAAGGATAGTTAATGTGGCTAAAAGCCAAAAATTTTCCAATTTTTTACGTGCCACTACCCGAAAACTTTAAATCCATTTTTCTCCCCCTAAACGCACGAATTTCGATTTTATTTTTTGTCATTTAAAGGCTTAACCCAAACTAGTGTTTTGATGGTCGGAAAATGTTTTAGGCTCATTGTCTAGCATGTAGGAGGCACAGAAATGGCTTTTTGCGGAACACGTGCATTTTTTGTGCAGATTTCCAGCTTTGACTGCTTACTGTGGCCACAATTTTTCTCTGACTGTCAAAATGTTAGTCTCGTTTTGTAGCAGCCATTGTGCACTTTACGTCAACTATAAGTTTGTGGTACTTTGCATGAGAATGCTATATTTTATGGAGTCTAGAAGGCATAGACACGGATCTTCCTAAAACGAGTTCATTTCCTCGGCTGATCTCTGGCTTTGATCGGTCACTGTGGCCACAGTTTTGATCCGATTTTCAAAACTTTGGTCTTGTTTTATAGCTGTGACTTTGCAGTTTGCGATAAATATAAATTTGTAGTGTTTTGCGTAAGAGGAATAATTTTTATGGGAGCTCAAATGGGAGTACAGCAAAAAAACAAACTTTTCTGCATAAAAAGTCATGTGTGATTGAAAAATTTTTTTTCATTGCTGATAAGTGATACATGTGTGTAAACAAACAAAACAAAACAAAAATGATTTTTCTAAGTGGCCTAATAAGTGAGATAGTATTTTTTTAGAGGGCAGGTTTTCGAAACTTTTTCCCTTTATGGCATTGCTGTGGCCACTATTTCCAACCGATTTGCAATATTTTGATTTTAGCTTATAGATTAGCGTCTGAAGTTTACAAAAAGTATAAATTTGTGGTACTTTGGAAAAGTTTAAGGATAGTTAATGTGGCTAAAAGCCAAAAATTTTCCAATTTTTTACGTGCCACTACCCGAAAACTTTAAATCCATTTTTCTCCCCCTAAACGCACGAATTTCGATTTTATTTTTTGTCATTTAAAGGCTTAACCCAAACTAGTGTTTTGATGGTCGGAAAATGTTTTAGGCTCATTGTCTAGCATGTAGGAGGCACAGAAATGGCTTTTTGCGGAACACGTGCATTTTTTGTGCAGATTTCCAGCTTTGACTGCTTACTGTGGCCACAATTTTTCTCTGACTGTCAAAATGTTAGTCTCGTTTTGTAGCAGCCATTGTGCACTTTACGTCAACTATAAGTTTGTGGTACTTTGCATGAGAATGCTATATTTTATGGAGTCTAGAAGGCATAGACACGGATCTTCCTAAAACGAGTTCATTTCCTCGGCTGATCTCTGGCTTTGATCGGTCACTGTGGCCACAGTTTTGATCCGATTTTCAAAACTTTGGTCTTGTTTTATAGCTGTGACTTTGCAGTTTGCGATAAATATAAATTTGTAGTGTTTTGCGTAAGAGGAATAATTTTTATGGGAGCTCAAATGGGAGTACAGCAAAAAAACAAACTTTTCTGCATAAAAAGTCATGTGTGATTGAAAAATTTTTTTTCATTGCTGATAAGTGATACATGTGTGTAAACAAACAAAACAAAACAAAAATGATTTTTCTAAGTGGCCTAATAAGTGAGATAGTATTTTTTTAGGGGGCAGGTTTTGGAAACTTTTTCCCTTTATGGCATTGCTGTGGCCACTATTTCCAACCGATTTGCAATATTTTGATTTTAGCTTATAGATTAGCGTCTGAAGTTTACAAAAAGTATAAATTTGTGGTACTTTGGAAAAGTTTAAGGGTAGTTAATGTGGCTAAAAGCCAAAAATTTTCCAATTTTTTACGTGCCACTACCCCAAAACTTTAAATCCATTTTTCTCCCCCTAAACGCACGAATTTCGATTTTATTTTTTGTCATTTAAAGGCTTAACCCAAACTAGTGTTTTGATGGTCGGAAAATGTTTTAGGCTCATTGTCTAGCATGTAGGAGGCACAGAAATGGCTTTTTGCGGAACACGTGCATTTTTTGTGCAGATTTCCAGCTTTGACTGCTTACTGTGGCCACAATTTTTCTCTGACTGTCAAAATGTTAGTCTCGTTTTGTAGCAGCCATTGTGCACTTTACGTCAACTATAAGTTTGTGGTACTTTGCATGAGAATGCTATATTTTATGGAGTCTAGAAGGCATAGACACGGATCTTCCTAAAACGAGTTCATTTCCTCGGCTGATCTCTGGCTTTGATCGGTCACTGTGGCCACAGTTTTGATCCGATTTTCAAAACTTTGGTCTTGTTTTATAGCTGTGACTTTGCAGTTTGCGATAAATATAAATTTGTAGTGTTTTGCGTAAGAGGAATAATTTTTATGGGAGCTCAAATGGGAGTACAGCAAAAAAACAAACTTTTCTGCATAAAAAGTCATGTGTGATTGAAAAATTTTTTTTCATTGCTGATAAGTGATACATGTGTGTAAACAAACAAAACAAAACAAAAATGATTTTTCTATGTGGCCTAATAAGTGAGATAGTATTTTTTTAGGGGGCAGGTTTTGGAAACTTTTTCCCTTTATGGCATTGCTGTGGCCACTACTTCCAACCGATTTGCAATATTTTGATTTTAGCTTATAGATTAGCGTCTGAAGTTTACAAAAAGTATAAATTTGTGGTACTTTGGAAAAGTTTAAGGGTAGTTAATGTGGCTAAAAGCCAAAAATTTTCCAATTTTTTACGTGCCACTACCCCAAAACTTTAAATCCATTTTTCTCCCCCTAAACGCACGAATTTCGATTTTATTTTTTGTCATTTAAAGGCTTAACCCAAACTAGTGTTTTGATTGTCGGAAAATGTTTTAGGCTCATTGTCTAGCATGTAGGAGGCACAGAAATGGCTTTTTGCGGAACACGTGCATTTTTTGTGCAGATTTCCAGCTTTGACTGCTTACTGTGGCCACGTCAACTATAAGTTTGTGGTACTTTGCATGAGAATGCTATATTTTATGGAGTCTAAAAGGCATAGACACGGATCTTCCTAAAACGAGTTCATTTCCTCGGCTGATCTCTGGCTTTGATCGGTCACTGTGGCCACAGTTTTGATCCGATTTTCAAAACTTTGGTCTTGTTTTATAGCTGTGACTTTGCAGTTTGCGATAAATATAAATTTTTAGTGTTTTGCGTAAGAGGAATAATTTTTATGGAATCTCAAATGGGAGTACAGCAAAAAAACAAACTTTTCTGCATAAAAAGTCATGTGTGATTGAAAAATTTTTTTTCATTGCTGATAAGTGATACATGTGTGTAAACAAACAAAACAAAACAAAAATGATTTTTCTAAGTGGCCTAATAAGTGAGATAGTATTTTTTTAGGGGGCAGGTTTTGGAAACTTTTTCCCTTTATGGCATTGCTGTGGCCACTATTTCCAACCGATTTGCAATATTTTGATTTTAGCTTATAGATTAGCGTCTGAAGTTTACAAAAAGTATAAATTTGTGGTACTTTGGAAAAGTTTAAGGGTAGTTAATGTGGCTAAAAGCCAAAAATTTTCCAATTTTTTACGTGCCACTACCCCAAAACTTTAAATCCATTTTTCTCCCCCTAAACGCACGAATTTCGATTTTATTTTTTGTCATTTAAAGGCTTAACCCAAACTAGTGTTTTGATGGTCGGAAAATGTTTTAGGCTCATTGTCTAGCATGTAGGAGGCACAGAAATGGCTTTTTGCGGAACACGTGCATTTTTTGTGCAGATTTCCAGCTTTGACTGCTTACTGTGGCCACAATTTTTCTCTGACTGTCAAAATGTTAGTCTCGTTTTGTAGCAGCCATTGTGCACTTTACGTCAACTATAAGTTTGTGGTACTTTGCATGAGAATGCTATATTTTATGGAGTCTAGAAGGCATAGACACGGATCTTCCTAAAACGAGTTCATTTCCTCGGCTGATCTCTGGCTTTGATCGGTCACTGTGGCCATAGTTTTGATCCGATTTTCAAAACTTTGGTCTTGTTTTATAGCTGTGACTTTTCAGTTTGCGATAAATATAAATTTGTAGTGTTTTGCGTAAGAGGAATAATTTTTATGGGAGCTCAAATGGGAGTACAGCAAAAAAACAAACTTTTCTGCATAAAAAGTCATGTGTGATTGAAAAATTTTTTTTCATTGCTGATAAGTGATACATGTGTGTAAACAAACAAAACAAAACAAAAATGATTTTTCTAAGTGGCCTAATAAGTGAGATAGTATTTTTTTAGGGGGCAGGTTTTGGAAACTTTTTCCCTTTATGGCATTGCTGTGGCCACTATTTCCAACCGATTTGCAATATTTTGATTTTAGCTTATAGATTAGCGTCTGAAGTTTACAAAAAGTATAAATTTGTGGTACTTTGGAAAAGTTTAAGGGTAGTTAATGTGGCTAAAAGCCAAAAATTTTCCAATTTTTTACGTGCCACTACCCCAAAACTTTAAATCCATTTTTCTCCCCCTAAACGCACGAATTTCGATTTTATTTTTTGTCATTTAAAGGCTTAACCCAAACTAGTGTTTTGATGGTCGGAAAATGTTTTAGGCTCATTGTCCAGCATGTAGGAGGCACAGAAATGGCTTTTTGCGGAACACGTGCATTTTTTGTGCAGATTTCCAGCTTTGACTGCTTACTGTGGCCACAATTTTTCTCTGACTGTCAAAATGTTAGTCTCGTTTTGTAGCAGCCATTGTGCACTTTACGTCAACTAAAAGTTTGTGGTACTTTGCATGAGAATGCTATATTTTATGGAGTCTAGAAGGCATAGACACGGATCTTCCTAAAACGAGTTCATTTCCTCGGCTGATCTCTGGCTTTGATCGGTCACTGTGGCCACAGTTTTGATCCGATTTTCAAAACTTTGGTCTTGTTTTATAGCTGTGACTTTGCAGTTTGCGATAAATATAAATTTGTAGTGTTTTGCGTAAGAGGAATAATTTTTATGGGAGCTCAAATGGGAGTACAGCAAAAAAACAAACTTTTCTGCATAAAAAGTCATGTGTGATTCAAAATTTTTTTTCATTGCTGATAAGTGATACATGTGTGTAAACAAACAAAACAAAACAGAAATGATTTTTCTAAGTGGCCTAATAAGTGAGATAGTATTTTTTTAGGGGGCAGGTTTTGGAAACTTTTTCCCTTTATGGCATTGCTGTGGCCACTATTTCCAACCGATTTGCAATATTTTGATTTTAGCTTATAGATTAGCGTCTGAAGTTTACAAAAAGTATAAATTTGTGGTACTTTGGAAAAGTTTAAGGGTAGTTAATGTGGCTAAAAGCCAAAACTTTTCCAATTTTTTACGTGCCACTACCCCAAAACTTTAAATCCATTTTTCTCCCCCTAAACGCACGAATTTCGATTTTATTTTTTGTCATTTAAAGGCTTAACCCAAACTAGTGTTTTGATGGTCGGAAAATGTTTTAGGCTCATTGTCTAGCATGTAGGAGGCACAGAAATGGCTTTTTGCGGAACACGTGCATTTTTTGTGCAGATTTCCAGCTTTGACTGCTTACTGTGGCCACAATTTTTCTCTGACTGTCAAAATGTTAGTCTCGTTTTGTAGCAGCCATTGTGCACTTTACGTCAACTATAAGTTTGTGGTACTTTGCATGAGAATGCTATATTTTATGGAGTCTAGAAGGCATAGACACGGATCTTCCTAAAACGAGTTCATTTCCTCGGCTGATCTCTGGCTTTGATCGGTCACTGTGGCCACAGTTTTGATCCGATTTTCAAAACTTTGGTCTTGTTTTATAGCTGTGACTTTGCAGTTTGCGATAAATATAAATTTGTAGTGTTTTGCGTAAGAGGAATAATTTTTATGGGAGCTCAAATGGGAGTACAGCAAAAAAACAAACTTTTCTGCATAAAAAGTCATGTGTGATTGAAAAATTTTTTTTCATTGCTGATAAGTGATACATGTGTGTAAACAAACAAAACAAAACAAAAATGATTTTTCTAAGTGGCCTAATAAGTGAGATAGTATTTTTTTAGGGGGCAGGTTTTGGAAACTTTTTCCCTTTATGGCATTGCTGTGGCCACTATTTCCAACCGATTTGCAATATTTTGATTTTAGCTTATAGATTAGCGTCTGAAGTTTACAAAAAGTATAAATTTGTGGTACTTTGGAAAAGTTTAAGGGTAGTTAATGTGGCTAAAAGCCAAAAATTTTCCAATTTTTTACGTGCCACTACCCCAAAACTTTAAATCCATTTTTCTCCCCCTAAACGCACGAATTTCGATTTTATTTTTTGTCATTTAAAGGCTTAACCCAAACTAGTGTTTTGATGGTCGGAAAATGTTTTAGGCTCATTGTCTAGCATGTAGGAGGCACAGAAATGGCTTTTTGCGGAACACGTGCATTTTTTGTGCAGATTTCCAGCTTTGACTGCTTACTGTGGCCACAATTTTTCTCTGACTGTCAAAATGTTAGTCTCGTTTTGTAGCAGCCATTGTGCACTTTACGTCAACTATAAGTTTGTGGTACTTTGCATGAGAATGCTATATTTTATGGAGTCTAGAAGGCATAGACACGGATCTTCCTAAAACGAGTTCATTTCCTCGGCTGATCTCTGGCTTTGATCGGTCACTGTGGCCACAGTTTTGATCCGATTTTCAAAACTTTGGTCTTGTTTTATAGCTGTGACTTTGCAGTTTGCGATAAATATAAATTTGTAGTGTTTTGCGTAAGAGGAATAATTTTTATGGGAGCTCAAAGGGGAGTACAGCAAAAAAACAAACTTTTCTGCATAAAAAGTCATGTGTGATTGAAAAATTTTTTTTCATTGCTGATAAGTGATACATGTGTGTAAACAAACAAAACAAAACAAAAATGATTTTTCTAAGTGGCCTAATAAGTGAGATAGTATTTTTTTAGGGGGCAGGTTTTGGAAACTTTTTCCCTTTATGGCATTGCTGTGGCCACTATTTCCAACCGATTTGCAATATTTTGATTTTAGCTTATAGATTAGCGTCTGAAGTTTACAAAAAGTATAAATTTGTGGTACTTTGGAAAAGTTTAAGGGTAGTTAATGTGGCTAAAAGCCAAAAATTTTCCAATTTTTTACGTGCCACTACCCCAAAACTTTAAATCCATTTTTCTCCCCCTAAACGCACGAATTTCGATTTTATTTTTTGTCATTTAAAGGCTTAACCCAAACTAGTGTTTTGATGGTCGGAAAATGTTTTAGGCTCATTGTCTAGCATGTAGGAGGCACAGAAATGGCTTTTTGCGGAACACGTGCATTTTTTGTGCAGATTTCCAGCTTTGACTGCTTACTGTGGCCACAATTTTTCTCTGACTGTCAAAATGTTAGTCTCGTTTTGTAGCAGCCATTGTGCACTTTACGTCAACTTAAGTTTGTGGTACTTTGCATGAGAATGCTATATTTTATGGAGTCTAGAAGGCATAGACAAGGATCTTCCTAAAACGAGTTCATTTCCTTGGCTGATCTCTGGCTTTGATCGGTCACTGTGGCCACAGTTTTGATTCGATTTTCAAAACTTTGGTCTTGTTTTATAGCTGTGACTTTGCAGTTTGCGATAAATATAAATTTGTAGTGTTTTGCGTAAGAGGAATAATTTTTATGGGAGCTCAAATGGGAGTACAGCAAAAAAACAAACTTTTCTGCATAAAAAGTCATGTGTGATTCAAAATTTTTTTTCATTGCTGATAAGTGATACATGTGTGTAAACAAACAAAACAAAACAGAAATGATTTTTCTAAGTGGCCTAATAAGTGAGATAGTATTTTTTTAGGGGGCAGGTTTTGGAAACTTTTTCCCTTTATGGCATTGCTGTGGCCACTATTTCCAACCGATTTGCAATATTTTGATTTTAGCTTATAGATTAGCGTCTGAAGTTTACAAAAAGTATAAATTTGTGGTACTTTGGAAAAGTTTAAGGGTAGTTAATGTGGCTAAAAGCCAAAAATTTTCCAATTTTTTACGTGCCACTACCCCAAAACTTTAAATCCATTTTTCTCCCCCTAAACGCACGAATTTCGATTTTATTTTTTGTCATTTAAAGGCTTAACCCAAACTAGTGTTTTGATGGTCGGAAAATGTTTTAGGCTCATTGTCCAGCATGTAGGAGGCACAGAAATGGCTTTTTGCGGAACACGTGCATTTTTTGTGCAGATTTCCAGCTTTGACTGCTTACTGTGGCCACAATTTTTCTCTGACTGTCAAAATGTTAGTCTCGTTTTGTAGCAGCCATTGTGCACTTTACGTCAACTATAAGTTTGTGGTACTTTGCATGAGAATGCTATATTTTATGGAGTCTAGAAGGCATAGACACGGATCTTCCTAAAACGAGTTCATTTCCTCGGCTGATCTCTGGCTTTGATCGGTCACTGTGGCCACAGTTTTGATCCGATTTTCAAAACTTTGGTCTTGTTTTATAGCTGTGACTTTGCAGTTTGCGATAAATATAAATTTGTAGTGTTTTGCGTAAGAGGAATAATTTTTATGGGAGCTCAAATGGGAGTACAGCAAAAAAACAAACTTTTCTGCATAAAAAGTCATGTGTGATTGAAAAATTTTTTTTCATTGCTGATAAGTGATACATGTGTGTAAACAAACAAAACAAAACAAAAATGATTTTTCTAAGTGGCCTAATAAGTGAGATAGTATTTTTTTAGGGGGCAGGTTTTGGAAACTTTTTCCCTTTATGGCATTGCTGTGGCCACTATTTCCAACCGATTTGCAATATTTTGATTTTAGCTTATAGATTAGCGTCTGAAGTTTACAAAAAGTATAAATTTGTGGTACTTTGGAAAAGTTTAAGGGTAGTTAATGTGGCTAAAAGCCAAAAATTTTCCAATTTTTTACGTGCCACTACCCCAAAACTTTAAATCCATTTTTCTCCCCCTAAACGCACGAATTTCGATTTTATTTTTTGTCATTTAAAGGCTTAACCCGAACTAGTGTTTTGATGGTCGGAAAATGTTTTAGGCTCATTGTCTAGCATGTAGGAGGCACAGAAATGGCTTTTTGCGGAACACGTGCATTTTTTGTGCAGATTTCCAGCTTTGACTGCTTACTGTGGCCACAATTTTTCTCTGACTGTCAAAATGTTAGTCTCGTTTTGTAGCAGCCATTGTGCACTTTACGTCAACTATAAGTTTGTGGTACTTTGCATGAGAATGCTATATTTTATGGAGTCTAGAAGGCATAGACACGGATCTTCCTAAAACGAGTTCATTTCCTCGGCTGATCTCTGGCTTTGATCGGTCACTGTGGCCACAGTTTTGATCCGATTTTCAAAACTTTGGTCTTGTTTTATAGCTGTGACTTTGCAGTTTGCGATAAATATAAATTTGTAGTGTTTTGCTTAAGAGGAATAATTTTTATGGGAGCACAAATGGGAGTACAGCAAAAAAACAAACTTTTCTGCATAAAAAGTCATGTGTGATTGAAAAATTTTTTTTCATTGCTGATAAGTGATACATGTGTGTAAACAAACAAAACAAAACAAAAATGATTTTTCTAAGTGGCCTAATAAGTGAGATAGTATTTTTTTAGGGGGCAGGTTTTGGAAACTTTTTCCCTTTATGGCATTGCTGTGGCCACTATTTCCAACCGATTTGCAATATTTTGATTTTAGCTTATAGATTAGCGTCTGAAGTTTACAAAAAGTATAAATTTGTGGTACTTTGGAAAAGTTTAAGGGTAGTTAATGTGGCTAAAAGCCAAAAATTTTCCAATTTTTTACGTGCCACTACCCCAAAACTTTAAATCCATTTTTCTCCCCCTAAACGCACGAATTTCGATTTTATTTTTTGTCATTTAAAGGCTTAACCCAAACTAGTGTTTTGATGGTCGGAAAATGTTTTAGGCTCATTGTCTAGCATGTAGGAGGCACAGAAATGGCTTTTTGCGGAACACGTGCATTTTTTGTGCAGATTTCCAGCTTTGACTGCTTACTGTGGCCACAATTTTTCTCTGACTGTCAAAATGTTAGTCTCGTTTTGTAGCAGCCATTGTGCACTTTACGTCAACTATAAGTTTGTGGTACTTTGCATGAGAATGCTATATTTTATGGAGTCTAGAAGGCATAGACACGGATCTTCCTAAAACGAGTTCATTTCCTCGGCTGATCTCTGGCTTTGATCGGTCACTGTGGCCACAGTTTTGATTCGATTTTCAAAACTTTGGTCTTGTTTTATAGCTGTGACTTTGCAGTTTGCGATAAATATAAATTTGTAGTGTTTTGCGTAAGAGGAATAATTTTTATGGGAGCTCAAATGGGAGTACAGCAAAAAAACAAACTTTTCTGCATAAAAAGTCATGTGTGATTGAAAATTTTTTTTCATTGCTGATAAGTGATACATGTGTGTAAACAAACAAAACAAAACAAAAATGATTTTTCTAAGTGGCCTAATAAGTGAGATAGTATTTTTTTAGGGGGCAGGTTTTGGAAACTTTTTCCCTTTATGGCATTGCTGTGGCCACTATTTCCAACCGATTTGCAATATTTTGATTTTAGCTTATAGATTAGCGTCTGAAGTTTACAAAAAGTATAAATTTGTGGTACTTTGGAAAAGTTTAAGGGTAGTTAATGTGGCTAAAAGCCAAAAATTTTCCAATTTTTTACGTGCCACTACCCCAAAGCTTTAAATCCATTTTTCTCCCCCTAAACGCACGAATTTCGATTTTATTTTTTGTCATTTAAAGGCTTAACCCAAACTAGTGTTTTGATGGTCGGAAAATGTTTTAGGCTCATTGTCTAGCATGTAGGAGGCACAGAAATGGCTTTTTGCGGAACACGTGCATTTTTTGTGCAGATTTCCAGCTTTGACTGCTTACTGTGGCCACAATTTTTCTCTGACTGTCAAAATGTTAGTCTCGTTTTGTAGCAGCCATTGTGCACTTTACGTCAACTATAAGTTTGTGGTACTTTGCATGAGAATGCTATATTTTATGGAGTCTAGAAGGCATAGACACGGATCTTCCTAAAACGAGTTCATTTCCTCGGCTGATCTCTGGCTTTGATCGGTCACTGTGGCCACAGTTTTGATCCGATTTTCAAAACTTTGGTCTTGTTTTATAGCTGTGACTTTGCAGTTTGCGATAAATATAAATTTGTAGTGTTTTGCGTAAGAGGAATAATTTTTATGGGAGCTCAAATGGGAGTACAGCAAAAAAACAAACTTTTCTGCATAAAAAGTCATGTGTGATTGAAAAATTTTTTTTCATTGCTGATAAGTGATACATGTGTGTAAACAAACAAAACAAAACAAAAATGATTTTTCTAAGTGGCCTGATAAGTGAGATAGTATTTTTTTAGGGGGCAGGTTTTGGAAACTTTTTCCCTTTATGGCATTGCTGTGGCCACTATTTCCAACCGATTTGCAATATTTTGATTTTAGCTTATAGATTAGCGTCTGAAGTTTACAAAAAGTATAAATTTGTGGTACTTTGGAAAAGTTTAAGGGTAGTTAATGTGGCTAAAAGCCAAAAATTTTCCAATTTTTTACGTGCCACTACCCCAAAACTTTAAATCCATTTTTCTCCCCCTAAACGCACGAATTTCGATTTTATTTTTTGTCATTTAAAGGCTTAACCCAAACTAGTGTTTTGATGGTCGGAAAATGTTTTAGGCTCATTGTCTAGCATGTAGGAGGCACAGAAATGGCTTTTTGCGGAACACGTGCATTTTTTGTGCAGATTTCCAGCTTTGACTGCTTACTGTGGCCACAATTTTTCTCTGACTGTCAAAATGTTAGTCTCGTTTTGTAGCAGCCATTGTGCACTTTACGTCAACTATAAGTTTGTGGTACTTTGCATGAGAATGCTATATTTTATGGAGTCTAGAAGGCATAGACACGGATCTTCCTAAAACGAGTTCATTTCCTCGGCTGATCTCTGGCTTTGATCGGTCACTGTGGCCACAGTTTTGATCCGATTTTCAAAACTTTGGTCTTGTTTTATAGCTGTGACTTTGCAGTTTGCGATAAATATAAATTTGTAGTGTTTTGCGTAAGAGGAATAATTTTTATGGGAGCTCAAATGGGAGTACAGCAAAAAAACAAACTTTTCTGCATAAAAAGTCATGTGTGATTGAAAAATTTGTTTTCATTGCTGATAAGTGATACATGTGTGTAAACAAACAAAACAAAACAAAAATGATTTTTCTAAGGGGCCTAATAAGTGAGATAGTATTTTTTTAGGGGGCAGGTTTTGGAAACTTTTTCCCTTTATGGCATTGCTGTGGCCACTATTTCCAACCGATTTGCAATATTTTGATTTTAGCTTATAGATTAGCGTCTGAAGTTTACAAAAAGTATAAATTTGTGGTACTTTGGAAAAGTTTAAGGGTAGTTAATGTGGCTAAAAGCCAAAAATTTTCCAATTTTTTACGTGCCACTACCCCAAAACTTTAAATCCATTTTTCTCCCCCTAAACGCACGAATTTCGATTTTATTTTTTGTCATTTAAAGGCTTAACCCAAACTAGCGTTTTGATGGTCAGAAAATGTTTTAGGCTCATTGTCTAGCATGTAGGAGGCACAGAAATGGCTTTTTGCGGAACACGTGCATTTTTTGTGCAGATTTCCAGCTTTGACTGCTTACTGTGGCCACAATTTTTCTCTGACTGTCAAAATGTTAGTCTCGTTTTGTAGCAGCCGTTGTGCACTTTACGTCAACTATAAGTTTGTGGTACTTTGCATGAGAATGCTATATTTTATGGAGTCTAGAAGGCATAGACACGGATCTTCCTAAAACGAGTTCATTTCCTCGGCTGATCTCTGGCTTTGATCGGTCACTGTGGCCACAGTTTTGATCCGATTTTCAAAACTTTGGTCTTGTTTTATAGCTGTGACTTTGCAGTTTGCGATAAATATAAATTTGTAGTGTTTTGCGTAAGAGGAATAATTTTTATGGGAGCTCAAATGGGAGTACAGCAAAAAAACAAACTTTTCTGCATAAAAAGTCATGTGTGATTGAAAAATTTTTTTTCATTGCTGATAAGTGATACATGTGTGTAAACAAACAAAACAAAACAAAAATGATTTTTCTAAGTGGCCTAATAAGTGAGATAGTATTTTTTTAGGGGGCAGGTTTTGGAAACTTTTTCCCTTTATGGCATTGCTGTGGCCACTATTTCCAACCGATTTGCAATATTTTGATTTTAGCTTATAGATTAGCGTCTGAAGTTTACAAAAAGTATAAATTTGTGGTACTTTGGAAAAGTTTAAGGGTAGTTAATGTGGCTAAAAGCCAAAAATTTTCCAATTTTTTACGTGTCACTACCCCAAAACTTTAAATCCATTTTTCTCCCCCTAAACGCACGAATTTCGATTTTATTTTTTGTCATTTAAAGGCTTAACCCAAACTAGTGTTTTGATGGTCGGAAAATGTTTTAGGCTCATTGTCTAGCATGTAGGAGGCACAGAAATGGCTTTTTGCGGAACACGTGCATTTTTTGTGCAGATTTCCAGCTTTGACTGCTTACTGTGGCCACAATTTTTCTCTGACTGTCAAAATGTTAGTCTCGTTTTGTAGCAGCCATTGTGCACTTTACGTCAACTATAAGTTTGTGGTACTTTGCATGAGAATGCTATATTTTATGGAGTCTAGAAGGCATAGACACGGATCTTCCTAAAACGAGTTCATTTCCTCGGCTGATCTCTGGCTTTGATCGGTCACTGTGGCCACAGTTTTGATCCGATTTTCAAAACTTTGGTCTTGTTTTATAGCTGTGACTTTGCAGTTTGCGATAAATATAAATTTGTAGTGTTTTGCGTAGGAGGAATAATTTTTATGGGAGCTCAAATGGGAGTACAGCAAAAAAACAAACTTTTCTGCATAAAAAGTCATGTGTGATTGAAAAATTTTTTTTCATTGCTGATAAGTGATACATGTGTGTAAACAAACAAAACAAAACAAAAATGATTTTTCTAAGTGGCCTAATAAGTGAGATAGTATATTTTTAGGGGGCAGGTTTTGGAAACTTTTTCCCTTTATGGCATTGCTGTGGCCACTATTTCCAACCGATTTGCAATATTTTGATTTTAGCTTATAGATTAGCGTCTGAAGTTTACAAAAAGTATAAATTTGTGGTACTTTGGAAAAGTTTAAGGGTAGTTAATGTGGCTAAAAGCCAAAAATTTTCCAATTTTTTACGTGCCACTACCCCAAAACTTTAAATCCATTTTTCTCCCCCTAAACGCACGAATTTCGATTTTATTTTTTGTCATTTAAAGGCTTAACCCAAACTAGTGTTTTGATGGTCGGAAAATGTTTTAGGCTCATTGTCTAGCATGTAGGAGGCACAGAAATGGCTTTTTGCGGAACACGTGCATTTTTTGTGCAGATTTCCAGCTTTGACTGCTTACTGTGGCCACAATTTTTCTCTGACTGTCAAAATGTTAGTCTCGTTTTGTAGCAGCCATTGTGCACTTTACGTCAACTATAAGTTTGTGGTACTTTGCATGAGAATGCTATATTTTATGGAGTCTAGAAGGCATAGACACGGATCTTCCTAAAACGAGTTCATTTCCTCGGCTGATCTCTGGCTTTGATCGGTCACTGTGGCCACAGTTTTGATCCGATTTTCAAAACTTTGGTCTTGTTTTATAGCTGTGGCTTTGCAGTTTGCGATAAATATAAATTTGTAGTGTTCTGCGTAAGAGGAATAATTTTTATGGGAGCTCAAATGGGAGTACAGCAAAAAAACAAATTTTTCTGCATAAAAAGTCATGTGTGATTGAAAAATTTTTTTTCATTGCTGATAAGTGATACATGTGTGTAAACAAACAAAACAAAACAAAAATGATTTTTCTAAGTGGCCTAATAAGTGAGATAGTATATTTTTAGGGGGCAGGTTTTGGAAACTTTTTCCCTTTATGGCATTGCTGTGGCCACTATTTCCAACCGATTTGCAATATTTTGATTTTAGCTTATAGATTAGCGTCTGAAGTTTACAAAAAGTATAAATTTGTGGTACTTTGGAAAAGTTTAAGGGTAGTTAATGTGGCTAAAAGCCAAAAATTTTCCAATTTTTTACGTGCCACTACCCCAAAACTTTAAATCCATTTTTCTCCCCCTAAACGCACGAATTTCGATTTTATTTTTTGTCATTTAAAGGCTTAACCCAAACTAGTGTTTTGATGGTCGGAAAATGTTTTAGGCTCATTGTCTAGCATGTAGGAGGCACAGAAATGGCTTTTTGCGGAACACGTGCATTTTTTGTGCAGATTTCCAGCTTTGACTGCTTACTGTGGCCACAATTTTTCTCTGACTGTCAAAATGTTAGTCTCGTTTTGTAGCAGCCATTGTGCACTTTACGTCAACTATAAGTTTGTGGTACTTTGCATGAGAATGCTATATTTTATGGAGTCTAGAAGGCATAGACACGGATCTTCCTAAAACGAGTTCATTTCCTCGGCTGATCTCTGGCTTTGATCGGTCACTGTGGCCACAGTTTTGATCCGATTTTCAAAACTTTGGTCTTGTTTTATAGCTGTGACTTTGCAGTTTGCGATAAATATAAATTTGTAGTGTTTTGCGTAAGAGGAATAATTTTTATGGGAGCTCAAATGGGAGTACAGCAAAAAAACAAACTTTTCTGCATAAAAAGTCATGTGTGATTGAAAAATTTTTTTTCATTGCTGATAAGTGATACATGTGTGTAAACAAACAAAACAAAACAAAAATGATTTTTCTATGTGGCCTAATAAGTGAGATAGTATTTTTTTAGGGGGCAGGTTTTGGAAACTTTTTCCCTTTATGGCATTGCTGTGGCCACTACTTCCAACCGATTTGCAATATTTTGATTTTAGCTTATAGATTAGCGTCTGAAGTTTACAAAAAGTATAAATTTGTGGTACTTTGGAAAAGTTTAAGGGTAGTTAATGTGGCTAAAAGCCAAAAATTTTCCAATTTTTTACGTGCCACTACCCCAAAACTTTAAATCCATTTTTCTCCCCCTAAACGCACGAATTTCGATTTTATTTTTTGTCATTTAAAGGCTTAACCCAAACTAGTGTTTTGATTGTCGGAAAATGTTTTAGGCTCATTGTCTAGCATGTAGGAGGCACAGAAATGGCTTTTTGCGGAACACGTGCATTTTTTGTGCAGATTTCCAGCTTTGACTGCTTACTGTGGCCACGTCAACTATAAGTTTGTGGTACTTTGCATGAGAATGCTATATTTTATGGAGTCTAAAAGGCATAGACACGGATCTTCCTAAAACGAGTTCATTTCCTCGGCTGATCTCTGGCTTTGATCGGTCACTGTGGCCACAGTTTTGATCCGATTTTCAAAACTTTGGTCTTGTTTTATAGCTGTGACTTTGCAGTTTGCGATAAATATAAATTTGTAGTGTTTTGCGTAAGAGGAATAATTTTTATGGGAGCTCAAATGGGAGTACAGCAAAAAAACAAACTTTTCTGCATAAAAAGTCATGTGTGATTGAAAAATTTTTTTTCATTGCTGATAAGTGATACATGTGTGTAAACAAACAAAACAAAACAAAAATGATTTTTCTAAGTGGCCTAATAAGTGAGATAGTATTTTTTTAGGGGGCAGGTTTTGGAAACTTTTTCCCTTTATGGCATTGCTGTGGCCACTATTTCCAACCGATTTGCAATATTTTGATTTTAGCTTATAGATTAGCGTCTGAAGTTTACAAAAAGTATAAATTTGTGGTACTTTGGAAAAGTTTAAGGGTAGTTAATGTGGCTAAAAGCCAAAAATTTTCCAATTTTTTACGTGCCACTACCCCAAAACTTTAAATCCATTTTTCTCCCTCTAAACGCACGAATTTCGATTTTATTTTTTGTCATTTAAAGGCTTAACCCAAACTAGTGTTTTGATGGTCGGAAAATGTTTTAGGCTCATTGTCTAGCATGTAGGAGGCACAGAAATGGCTTTTTGCGGAACACGTGCATTTTTTGTGCAGATTTCCAGCTTTGACTGCTTACTGTGGCCACAATTTTTCTCTGACTGTCAAAATGTTAGTCTCGTTTTGTAGCAGCCATTGTGCACTTTACGTCAACTATAAGTTTGTGGTACTTTGCATGAGAATGCTATATTTTATGGAGTCTAGAAGGCATAGACACGGATCTTCCTAAAACGAGTTCATTTCCTCGGCTGATCTCTGGCTTTGATCGGTCACTGTGGCCACAGTTTTGATCCGATTTTCAAAACTTTGGTCTTGTTTTATAGCTGTGACTTTGCAGTTTGCGATAAATATAAATTTGTAGTGTTTTGCGTAAGAGGAATAATTTTTATGGGAGCTCAAATGGGAGTACAGCAAAAAAACAAACTTTTCTGCATAAAAAGTCATGTGTGATTGAAAAATTTTTTTTCATTGCTGATAAGTGATACATGTGTGTAAACAAACAAAACAAAACAAAAATGATTTTTCTATGTGGCCTAATAAGTGAGATAGTATTTTTTTAGGGGGCAGGTTTTGGAAACTTTTTCCCTTTATGGCATTGCTGTGGCCACTACTTCCAACCGATTTGCAATATTTTGATTTTAGCTTATAGATTAGCGTCTGAAGTTTACAAAAAGTATAAATTTGTGGTACTTTGGAAAAGTTTAAGGGTAGTTAATGTGGCTAAAAGCCAAAAATTTTCCAATTTTTTACGTGCCACTACCCCAAAACTTTAAATCCATTTTTCTCCCCCTAAACGCACGAATTTCGATTTTATTTTTTGTCATTTAAAGGCTTAACCCAAACTAGTGTTTTGATTGTCGGAAAATGTTTTAGGCTCATTGTCTAGCATGTAGGAGGCACAGAAATGGCTTTTTGCGGAACACGTGCATTTTTTGTGCAGATTTCCAGCTTTGACTGCTTACTGTGGCCACGTCAACTATAAGTTTGTGGTACTTTGCATGAGAATGCTATATTTTATGGAGTCTAAAAGGCATAGACACGGATCTTCCTAAAACGAGTTCATTTCCTCGGCTGATCTCTGGCTTTGATCGGTCACTGTGGCCACAGTTTTGATCCGATTTTCAAAACTTTGGTCTTGTTTTATAGCTGTGACTTTGCAGTTTGCGATAAATATAAATTTGTAGTGTTTTGCGTAAGAGGAATAATTTTTATGGGAGCTCAAATGGGAGTACAGCAAAAAAACAAACTTTTCTGCATAAAAAGTCATGTGTGATTGAAAAATTTTTTTTCATTGCTGATAAGTGATACATGTGTGTAAACAAACAAAACAAAACAAAAATGATTTTTCTAAGTGGCCTAATAAGTGAGATAGTATTTTTTTAGGGGGCAGGTTTTGGAAACTTTTTCCCTTTATGGCATTGCTGTGGCCACTATTTCCAACCGATTTGCAATATTTTGATTTTAGCTTATAGATTAGCGTCTGAAGTTTACAAAAAGTATAAATTTGTGGTACTTTGGAAAAGTTTAAGGGTAGTTAATGTGGCTAAAAGCCAAAAATTTTCCAATTTTTTACGTGCCACTACCCCAAAACTTTAAATCCATTTTTCTCCCCCTAAACGCACGAATTTCGATTTTATTTTTTGTCATTTAAAGGCTTAACCCAAACTAGTGTTTTGATGGTCGGAAAATGTTTTAGGCTCATTGTCTAGCATGTAGGAGGCACAGAAATGGCTTTTTGCGGAACACGTGCATTTTTTGTGCAGATTTCCAGCTTTGACTGCTTACTGTGGCCACAATTTTTCTCTGACTGTCAAAATGTTAGTCTCGTTTTGTAGCAGCCATTGTGCACTTTACGTCAACTATAAGTTTGTGGTACTTTGCATGAGAATGCTATATTTTATGGAGTCTAGAAGGCATAGACACGGATCTTCCTAAAACGAGTTCATTTCCTCGGCTGATCTCTGGCTTTGATCGGTCACTGTGGCCACAGTTTTGATCCGATTTTCAAAACTTTGGTCTTGTTTTATAGCTGTGACTTTGCAGTTTGCGATAAATATAAATTTGTAGTGTTTTGCGTAAGAGGAATAATTTTTATGGGAGCTCAAATGGGAGTACAGCAAAAAAACAAACTTTTCTGCATAAAAAGTCATGTGTGATTCAAAATTTTTTTTCATTGCTGATAAGTGATACATGTGTGTAAACAAACAAAACAAAACAGAAATGATTTTTCTAAGTGGCCTAATAAGTGAGATAGTATTTTTTTAGGGGGCAGGTTTTGGAAACTTTTTCCCTTTATGGCATTGCTGTGGCCACTATTTCCAACCGATTTGCAATATTTTGATTTTAGCTTATAGATTAGCGTCTGAAGTTTACAAAAAGTATAAATTTGTGGTACTTTGGAAAAGTTTAAGGGTAGTTAATGTGGCTAAAAGCCAAAACTTTTCCAATTTTTTACGTGCCACTACCCCAAAACTTTAAATCCATTTTTCTCCCCCTAAACGCACGAATTTCGATTTTATTTTTTGTCATTTAAAGGCTTAACCCAAACTAGTGTTTTGATGGTCGGAAAATGTTTTAGGCTCATTGTCTAGCATGTAGGAGGCACAGAAATGGCTTTTTGCGGAACACGTGCATTTTTTGTGCAGATTTCCAGCTTTGACTGCTTACTGTGGCCACAATTTTTCTCTGACTGTCAAAATGTTAGTCTCGTTTTGTAGCAGCCATTGTGCACTTTACGTCAACTATAAGTTTGTGGTACTTTGCATGAGAATGCTATATTTTATGGAGTCTAGAAGGCATAGACACGGATCTTCCTAAAACGAGTTCATTTCCTCGGCTGATCTCTGGCTTTGATCGGTCACTGTGGCCACAGTTTTGATCCGATTTTCAAAACTTTGGTCTTGTTTTATAGCTGTGACTTTGCAGTTTGCGATAAATATAAATTTGTAGTGTTTTGCGTAAGAGGAATAATTTTTATGGGAGCTCAAATGGGAGTACAGCAAAAAAACAAACTTTTCTGCATAAAAAGTCATGTGTGATTGAAAAATTTTTTTTCATTGCTGATAAGTGATACATGTGTGTAAACAAACAAAACAAAACAAAAATGATTTTTCTAAGTGGCCTAATAAGTGAGATAGTATTTTTTTAGGGGGCAGGTTTTGGAAACTTTTTCCCTTTATGGCATTGCTGTGGCCACTATTTCCAACCGATTTGCAATATTTTGATTTTAGCTTATAGATTAGCGTCTGAAGTTTACAAAAAGTATAAATTTGTGGTACTTTGGAAAAGTTTAAGGGTAGTTAATGTGGCTAAAAGCCAAAAATTTTCCAATTTTTTACGTGCCACTACCCCAAAACTTTAAATCCATTTTTCTCCCCCTAAACGCACGAATTTCGATTTTATTTTTTGTCATTTAAAGGCTTAACCCAAACTAGTGTTTTGATGGTCGGAAAATGTTTTAGGCTCATTGTCTAGCATGTAGGAGGCACAGAAATGGCTTTTTGCGGAACACGTGCATTTTTTGTGCAGATTTCCAGCTTTGACTGCTTACTGTGGCCACAATTTTTCTCTGACTGTCAAAATGTTAGTCTCGTTTTGTAGCAGCCATTGTGCACTTTACGTCAACTATAAGTTTGTGGTACTTTGCATGAGAATGCTATATTTTATGGAGTCTAGAAGGCATAGACACGGATCTTCCTAAAACGAGTTCATTTCCTCGGCTGATCTCTGGCTTTGATCGGTCACTGTGGCCACAGTTTTGATCCGATTTTCAAAACTTTGGTCTTGTTTTATAGCTGTGACTTTGCAGTTTGCGATAAATATAAATTTGTAGTGTTTTGCGTAAGAGGAATAATTTTTATGGGAGCTCAAAGGGGAGTACAGCAAAAAAACAAACTTTTCTGCATAAAAAGTCATGTGTGATTGAAAAATTTTTTTTCATTGCTGATAAGTGATACATGTGTGTAAACAAACAAAACAAAACAAAAATGATTTTTCTAAGTGGCCTAATAAGTGAGATAGTATTTTTTTAGGGGGCAGGTTTTGGAAACTTTTTCCCTTTATGGCATTGCTGTGGCCACTATTTCCAACCGATTTGCAATATTTTGATTTTAGCTTATAGATTAGCGTCTGAAGTTTACAAAAAGTATAAATTTGTGGTACTTTGGAAAAGTTTAAGGGTAGTTAATGTGGCTAAAAGCCAAAAATTTTCCAATTTTTTACGTGCCACTACCCCAAAACTTTAAATCCATTTTTCTCCCCCTAAACGCACGAATTTCGATTTTATTTTTTGTCATTTAAAGGCTTAACCCAAACTAGTGTTTTGATGGTCGGAAAATGTTTTAGGCTCATTGTCTAGCATGTAGGAGGCACAGAAATGGCTTTTTGCGGAACACGTGCATTTTTTGTGCAGATTTCCAGCTTTGACTGCTTACTGTGGCCACAATTTTTCTCTGACTGTCAAAATGTTAGTCTCGTTTTGTAGCAGCCATTGTGCACTTTACGTCAACTATAAGTTTGTGGTACTTTGCATGAGAATGCTATATTTTATGGAGTCTAGAAGGCATAGACAAGGATCTTCCTAAAACGAGTTCATTTCCTTGGCTGATCTCTGGCTTTGATCGGTCACTGTGGCCACAGTTTTGATTCGATTTTCAAAACTTTGGTCTTGTTTTATAGCTGTGACTTTGCAGTTTGCGATAAATATAAATTTGTAGTGTTTTGCGTAAGAGGAATAATTTTTATGGGAGCTCAAATGGGAGTACAGCAAAAAAACAAACTTTTCTGCATAAAAAGTCATGTGTGATTCAAAATTTTTTTTCATTGCTGATAAGTGATACATGTGTGTAAACAAACAAAACAAAACAGAAATGATTTTTCTAAGTGGCCTAATAAGTGAGATAGTATTTTTTTAGGGGGCAGGTTTTGGAAACTTTTTCCCTTTATGGCATTGCTGTGGCCACTATTTCCAACCGATTTGCAATATTTTGATTTTAGCTTATAGATTAGCGTCTGAAGTTTACAAAAAGTATAAATTTGTGGTACTTTGGAAAAGTTTAAGGGTAGTTAATGTGGCTAAAAGCCAAAAATTTTCCAATTTTTTACGTGTCACTACCCCAAAACTTTAAATCCATTTTTCTCCCCCTAAACGCACGAATTTCGATTTTATTTTTTGTCATTTAAAGGCTTAACCCAAACTAGTGTTTTGATGGTCGGAAAATGTTTTAGGCTCATTGTCTAGCATGTAGGAGGCACAGAAATGGCTTTTTGCGGAACACGTGCATTTTTTGTGCAGATTTCCAGCTTTGACTGCTTACTGTGGCCACAATTTTTCTCTGACTGTCAAAATGTTAGTCTCGTTTTGTAGCAGCCATTGTGCACTTTACGTCAACTATAAGTTTGTGGTACTTTGCATGAGAATGCTATATTTTATGGAGTCTAGAAGGCATAGACACGGATCTTCCTAAAACGAGTTCATTTCCTCGGCTGATCTCTGGCTTTGATCGGTCACTGTGGCCACAGTTTTGATCCGATTTTCAAAACTTTGGTCTTGTTTTATAGCTGTGACTTTGCAGTTTGCGATAAATATAAATTTGTAGTGTTTTGCGTAAGAGGAATAATTTTTATGGGAGCTCAAATGGGAGTACAGCAAAAAAACAAACTTTTCTGCATAAAAAGTCATGTGTGATTGAACATTTTTTTTTCATTGCTGATAAGTGATACATGTGTGTAAACAAACAAAACAAAACAAAAATGATTTTTCTAAGTGGCCTAATAAGTGAGATAGTATTTTTTTAGGGGGCAGGTTTTGGAAACTTTTTCCCTTTATGGCATTGCTGTGGCCACTATTTCCAACCGATTTGCAATATTTTGATTTTAGCTTATAGATTAGCGTCTGAAGTTTACAAAAAGTATAAATTTGTGGTACTTTGGAAAAGTTTAAGGGTAGTTAATGTGGCTAAAAGCCAAAAATTTTCCAATTTTTTACGTGCCACTACCCCAAAACTTTAAATCCATTTTTCTCCCCCTAAACGCACGAATTTCGATTTTATTTTTTGTCATTTAAAGGCTTAACCCGAACTAGTGTTTTGATGGTCGGAAAATGTTTTAGGCTCATTGTCTAGCATGTAGGAGGCACAGAAATGGCTTTTTGCGGAACACGTGCATTTTTTGTGCAGATTTCCAGCTTTGACTGCTTACTGTGGCCACAATTTTTCTCTGACTGTCAAAATGTTAGTCTCGTTTTGTAGCAGCCATTGTGCACTTTACGTCAACTATAAGTTTGTGGTACTTTGCATGAGAATGCTATATTTTATGGAGTCTAGAAGGCATAGACACGGATCTTCCTAAAACGAGTTCATTTCCTCGGCTGATCTCTGGCTTTGATCGGTCACTGTGGCCACAGTTTTGATCCGATTTTCAAAACTTTGGTCTTGTTTTATAGCTGTGACTTTGCAGTTTGCGATAAATATAAATTTGTAGTGTTTTGCGTAAGAGGAATAATTTTTATGGGAGCACAAATGGGAGTACAGCAAAAAAACAAACTTTTCTGCATAAAAAGTCATGTGTGATTGAAAAATTTTTTTTCATTGCTGATAAGTGATACATGTGTGTAAACAAACAAAACAAAACAAAAATGATTTTTCTAAGTGGCCTAATAAGTGAGATAGTATTTTTTTAGGGGGCAGGTTTTGGAAACTTTTTCCCTTTATGGCATTGCTGTGGCCACTATTTCCAACCGATTTGCAATATTTTGATTTTAGCTTATAGATTAGCGTCTGAAGTTTACAAAAAGTATAAATTTGTGGTACTTTGGAAAAGTTTAAGGGTAGTTAATGTGGCTAAAAGCCAAAAATTTTCCAATTTTTTACGTGCCACTACCCCAAAACTTTAAATCCATTTTTCTCCCCCTAAACGCACGAATTTCGATTTTATTTTTTGTCATTTAAAGGCTTAACCCAAACTAGTGTTTTGATGGTCGGAAAATGTTTTAGGCTCATTGTCTAGCATGTAGGAGGCACAGAAATGGCTTTTTGCGGAACACGTGCATTTTTTGTGCAGATTTCCAGCTTTGACTGCTTACTGTGGCCACAATTTTTCTCTGACTGTCAAAATGTTAGTCTCGTTTTGTAGCAGCCATTGTGCACTTTACGTCAACTATAAGTTTGTGGTACTTTGCATGAGAATGCTATATTTTATGGAGTCTAGAAGGCATAGACACGGATCTTCCTAAAACGAGTTCATTTCCTCGGCTGATCTCTGGCTTTGATCGGTCACTGTGGCCACAGTTTTGATTCGATTTTCAAAACTTTGGTCTTGTTTTATAGCTGTGACTTTGCAGTTTGCGATAAATATAAATTTGTAGTGTTTTGCGTAAGAGGAATAATTTTTATGGGAGCTCAAATGGGAGTACAGCAAAAAAACAAACTTTTCTGCATAAAAAGTCATGTGTGATTGAAAATTTTTTTTCATTGCTGATAAGTGATACATGTGTGTAAACAAACAAAACAAAACAAAAATGATTTTTCTAAGTGGCCTAATAAGTGAGATAGTATTTTTTTAGGGGGCAGGTTTTGGAAACTTTTTCCCTTTATGGCATTGCTGTGGCCACTATTTCCAACCGATTTGCAATATTTTGATTTTAGCTTATAGATTAGCGTCTGAAGTTTACAAAAAGTATAAATTTGTGGTACTTTGGAAAAGTTTAAGGGTAGTTAATGTGGCTAAAAGCCAAAAATTTTCCAATTTTTTACGTGCCACTACCCCAAAGCTTTAAATCCATTTTTCTCCCCCTAAACGCACGAATTTCGATTTTATTTTTTGTCATTTAAAGGCTTAACCCAAACTAGTGTTTTGATGGTCGGAAAATGTTTTAGGCTCATTGTCTAGCATGTAGGAGGCACAGAAATGGCTTTTTGCGGAACACGTGCATTTTTTGTGCAGATTTCCAGCTTTGACTGCTTACTGTGGCCACAATTTTTCTCTGACTGTCAAAATGTTAGTCTCGTTTTGTAGCAGCCATTGTGCACTTTACGTCAACTATAAGTTTGTGGTACTTTGCATGAGAATGCTATATTTTATGGAGTCTAGAAGGCATAGACACGGATCTTCCTAAAACGAGTTCATTTCCTCGGCTGATCTCTGGCTTTGATCGGTCACTGTGGCCACAGTTTTGATCCGATTTTCAAAACTTTGGTCTTGTTTTATAGCTGTGACTTTGCAGTTTGCGATAAATATAAATTTGTAGTGTTTTGCGTAAGAGGAATAATTTTTATGGGAGCTCAAATGGGAGTACAGCAAAAAAACAAACTTTTCTGCATAAAAAGTCATGTGTGATTGAAAAATTTTTTTTCATTGCTGATAAGTGATACATGTGTGTAAACAAACAAAACAAAACAAAAATGATTTTTCTAAGTGGCCTAATAAGTGAGATAGTATTTTTTTAGGGGGCAGGTTTTGGAAACTTTTTCCCTTTATGGCATTGCTGTGGCCACTATTTCCAACCGATTTGCAATATTTTGATTTTAGCTTATAGATTAGCGTCTGAAGTTTACAAAAAGTATAAATTTGTGGTACTTTGGAAAAGTTTAAGGGTAGTTAATGTGGCTAAAAGCCAAAAATTTTCCAATTTTTTACGTGCCACTACCCCAAAACTTTAAATCCATTTTTCTCCCCCTAAACGCACGAATTTCGATTTTATTTTTTGTCATTTAAAGGCTTAACCCGAACTAGTGTTTTGATGGTCGGAAAATGTTTTAGGCTCATTGTCTAGCATGTAGGAGGCACAGAAATGGCTTTTTGCGGAACACGTGCATTTTTTGTGCAGATTTCCAGCTTTGACTGCTTACTGTGGCCACAATTTTTCTCTGACTGTCAAAATGTTAGTCTCGTTTTGTAGCAGCCATTGTGCACTTTACGTCAACTATAAGTTTGTGGTACTTTGCATGAGAATGCTATATTTTATGGAGTCTAGAAGGCATAGACACGGATCTTCCTAAAACGAGTTCATTTCCTCGGCTGATCTCTGGCTTTGATCGGTCACTGTGGCCACAGTTTTGATCCGATTTTCAAAACTTTGGTCTTGTTTTATAGCTGTGACTTTGCAGTTTGCGATAAATATAAATTTGTAGTGTTTTGCGTAAGAGGAATAATTTTTATGGGAGCTCAAATGGGAGTACAGCAAAAAAACAAACTTTTCTGCATAAAAAGTCATGTGTGATTGAAAATTTTTTTTTCATTGCTGATAAGTGATACATGTGTGTAAACAAACAAAACAAAACAAAAATGATTTTTCTAAGTGGCCTAATAAGTGAGATAGTATATTTTTAGGGGGCAGGTTTTGGAAACTTTTTCCCTTTATGGCATTGCTGTGGCCACTATTTCCAACCGATTTGCAATATTTTGATTTTAGCTTATAGATTAGCGTCTGAAGTTTACAAAAAGTATAAATTTGTGGTACTTTGGAAAAGTTTAAGGGTAGTTAATGTGGCTAAAAGCCAAAAATTTTCCAATTTTTTACGTGCCACTACCCCAAAACTTTAAATCCATTTTTCTCCCCCTAAACGCACGAATTTCGATTTTATTTTTTGTCATTTAAAGGCTTAACCCAAACTAGTGTTTTGATGGTCGGAAAATGTTTTAGGCTCATTGTCTAGCATGTAGGAGGCACAGAAATGGCTTTTTGCGGAACACGTGCATTTTTTGTGCAGATTTCCAGCTTTGACTGCTTACTGTGGCCACAATTTTTCTCTGACTGTCAAAATGTTAGTCTCGTTTTGTAGCAGCCATTGTGCACTTTACGTCAACCATAAGTTTGTGGTACTTTGCATGAGAATGCTATATTTTATGGAGTCTAGAAGGCATAGACACGGATCTTCCTAAAACGAGTTCATTTCCTCGGCTGATCTCTGGCTTTGATCGGTCACTGTGGCCACAGTTTTGATCCGATTTTCAAAACTTTGGTCTTGTTTTATAGCTGTGACTTTGCAGTTTGCGATAAATATAAATTTGTAGTGTTTTGCGTAAGAGGAATAATTTTTATGGGAGCTCAAATGGGAGTACAGCAAAAAAACAAACTTTTCTGCATAAAAAGTCATGTGTGATTGAAAATTTTTTTTTCATTTCTGATAAGTGATACATGTGTGTAAACAAACAAAACAAAACAAAAATGATTTTTCTAAGTGGCCTAATAAGTGAGATAGTATTTTTTTAGGGGGCAGGTTTTGGAAACCTTTTCCCTTTATGGCATTGCTGTGGCCACTATTTCCAACCGATTTGCAATATTTTGATTTTAGCTTATAGATTAGCGTCTGAAGTTTACAAAAAGTATAAATTTGTGGTACTTTGGAAAAGTTTAAGGGTAGTTAATGTGGCTAAAAGCCAAAAATTTTCCAATTTTTTACGTGCCACTACCCCAAAACTTTAAATCCATTTTTCTCCCCCTAAACGCACGAATTTCGATTTTATTTTTTGTCATTTAAAGGCTTAACCCAAACTAGTGTTTTGATGGTCGGAAAATGTTTTAGGCTCATTGTCTAGCATGTAGGAGGCACAGAAATGGCTTTTTGCGGAACACGTGCATTTTTTGTGCATATTTCCAGCTTTGACTGCTTACTGTGGCCACAATTTTTCTCTGACTGTCAAAATGTTAGTCTCGTTTTGTAGCAGCCATTGTGCACTTTACGTCAACTATAAGTTTGTGGTACTTTGCATGAGAATGCTATATTTTATGGAGTCTAGAAGGCATAGACACGGATCTTCCTAAAACGAGTTCATTTCCTCGGCTGATCTCTGGCTTTGATCGGTCACTGTGGCCACAGTTTTGATCCGATTTTCAAAACTTTGGTCTTGTTTTATAGCTGTGACTTTGCAGTTTGCGATAAATATAAATTTGTAGTGTTTTGCGTAAGAGGAATAATTTTTATGGGAGCTCAAATGGGAGTACAGCAAAAAAACAAACTTTTCTGCATAAAAAGTCATGTGTGATTGAAAATTTTTTTTTCATTGCTGATAAGTGATACATGTGTGTAAACAAACAAAACAAAACAAAAATGATTTTTCTAAGTGGCCTAATAAGTGAGATAGTATTTTTTTAGGGGGCAGGTTTTGGAAACTTTTTCCCTTTATGGCATTGCTGTGGCCACTATTTCCAACCGATTTGCAATATTTTGATTTTAGCTTATAGATTAGCGTCTGAAGTTTACAAAAAGTATAAATTTGTGGTACTTTGGAAAAGTTTAAGGGTAGTTAATGTGGCTAAAAGCCAAAAATTTTCCAATTTTTTACGTGCCACTACCCCAAAACTTTAAATCCATTTTTCTCCCCCTAAACGCACGAATTTCGATTTTATTTTTTGTCATTTAAAGGCTTAACCCAAACTAGTGTTTTGATGGTCGGAAAATGTTTTAGGCTCATTGTCTAGCATGTAGGAGGCACAGAAATGGCTTTTTGCGGAACACGTGCATTTTTTGTGCAGATTTCCAGCTTTGACTGCTTACTGTGGCCACAATTTTTCTCTGACTGTCAAAATGTTAGTCTCGTTTTGTAGCAGCCATTGTGCACTTTACGTCAACTATAAGTTTGTGGTACTTTGCATGAGAATGCTATATTTTATGGAGTCTAGAAGGCATAGACACGGATCTTCCTAAAACGAGTTCATTTCCTCGGCTGATCTCTGGCTTTGATCGGTCACTGTGGCCACAGTTTTGATCCGATTTTCAAAACTTTGGTCTTGTTTTATAGCTGTGACTTTGCAGTTTGCGATAAATATAAATTTGTAGTGTTTTGCGTAAGAGGAATAATTTTTATGGGAGCTCAAATGGGAGTACAGCAAAAAAACAAACTTTTCTGCATAAAAAGTCATGTGTGATTGATAAATTTTTTTTCATTGCTGATAAGTGATACATGTGTGTAAACAAACAAAACAAAACAAAAATGATTTTTCTAAGTGGCCTAATAAGTGAGATAGTATTTTTTTAGGGGGCAGGTTTTGGAAACTTTTTCCCTTTATGGCATTGCTGTGGCCACTATTTCCAACCGATTTGCAATATTTTGATTTTAGCTTATAGATTAGCGTCTGAAGTTTACAAAAAGTATAAATTTGTGGTACTTTGGAAAAGTTTAAGGGTAGTTAATGTGGCTAAAAGCCAAAAATTTTCCAATTTTTTACGTGCCACTACCCCAAAACTTTAAATCCATTTTTCTCCCCCTAAACGCACGAATTTCGATTTTATTTTTTGTCATTTAAAGGCTTAACCCAAACTAGTGTTTTGATGGTCGGAAAATGTTTTAGGCTCATTGTCTAGCATGTAGGAGGCACAGAAATGGCTTTTTGCGGAACACGTGCATTTTTTGTGCAGATTTCCAGCTTTGACTGCTTACTGTGGCCACAATTTTTCTCTGACTGTCAAAATGTTAGTCTCGTTTTGTAGCAGCCATTGTGCACTTTACGTCAACTATAAGTTTGTGGTACTTTGCATGAGAATGCTATATTTTATGGAGTCTAGAAGGCATAGACACGGATCTTCCTAAAACGAGTTCATTTCCTCGGCTGATCTCTGGCTTTGATCGGTCACTGTGGCCACAGTTTTGATCCGATTTTCAAAACTTTGGTCTTGTTTTATAGCTGTGACTTTGCAGTTTGCGATAAATATAAATTTGTAGTGTTTTGCGTAAGAGGAATAATTTTTATGGGAGCTCAAATGGGAGTACAGCAAAAAAACAAACTTTTCTGCATAAAAAGTCATGTGTGATTGAACATTTTTTTTTCATTGCTGATAAGTGATACATGTGTGTAAACAAACAAAACAAAACAAAAATGATTTTTCTAAGTGGCCTAATAAGTGAGATAGTATTTTTTTAGGGGGCAGGTTTTGGAAACTTTTTCCCTTTATGGCATTGCTGTGGCCACTATTTCCAACCGATTTGCAATATTTTGATTTTAGCTTATAGATTAGCGTCTGAAGTTTACAAAAAGTATAAATTTGTGGTACTTTGGAAAAGTTTAAGGGTAGTTAATGTGGCTAAAAGCCAAAAATTTTCCAATTTTTTACGTGCCACTACCCCAAAACTTTAAATCCATTTTTCTCCCCCTAAACGCACGAATTTCGATTTTATTTTTTGTCATTTAAAGGCTTAACCCAAACTAGTGTTTTGATGGTCGGAAAATGTTTTAGGCTCATTGTCTAGCATGTAGGAGGCACAGAAATGGCTTTTTGCGGAACACGTGCATTTTTTGTGCAGATTTCCAGCTTTGACTGCTTACTGTGGCCACAATTTTTCTCTGACTGTCAAAATGTTAGTCTCGTTTTGTAGCAGCCATTGTGCACTTTACGTCAACTATAAGTTTGTGGTACTTTGCATGAGAATGCTATATTTTATGGAGTCTAGAAGGCATAGACACGGATCTTCCTAAAACGAGTTCATTTCCTCGGCTGATCTCTGGCTTTGATCGGTCACTGTGGCCACAGTTTTGATCCGATTTTCAAAACTTTGGTCTTGTTTTATAGCTGTGACTTTGCAGTTTGCGATAAATATAAATTTGTAGTGTTTTGCGTAAGAGGAATAATTTTTATGGGAGCTCAAATGGGAGTACAGCAAAAAAACAAACTTTTCTGCATAAAAAGTCATGTGTGATTGATAAATTTTTTTTCATTGCTGATAAGTGATACATGTGTGTAAACAAACAAAACAAAACAAAAATGATTTTTCTAAGTGGCCTAATAAGTGAGATAGTATTTTTTTAGGGGGCAGGTTTTGGAAACTTTTTCCCTTTATGGCATTGCTGTGGCCACTATTTCCAACCGATTTGCAATATTTTGATTTTAGCTTATAGATTAGCGTCTGAAGTTTACAAAAAGTATAAATTTGTGGTACTTTGGAAAAGTTTAAGGGTAGTTAATGTGGCTAAAAGCCAAAAATTTTCCAATTTTTTACGTGCCACTACCCCAAAACTTTAAATCCATTTTTCTCCCCCTAAACGCACGAATTTCGATTTTATTTTTTGTCATTTAAAGGCTTAACCCAAACTAGTGTTTTGATGGTCGGAAAATGTTTTAGGCTCATTGTCTAGCATGTAGGAGGCACAGAAATGGCTTTTTGCGGAACACGTGCATTTTTTGTGCAGATTTCCAGCTTTGACTGCTTACTGTGGCCACAATTTTTCTCTGACTGTCAAAATGTTAGTCTCGTTTTGTAGCAGCCATTGTGCACTTTACGTCAACTATAAGTTTGTGGTACTTTGCATGAGAATGCTATATTTTATGGAGTCTAGAAGGCATAGACACGGATCTTCCTAAAACGAGTTCATTTCCTCGGCTGATCTCTGGCTTTGATCGGTCACTGTGGCCACAGTTTTGATCCGATTTTCAAAACTTTGGTCTTGTTTTATAGCTGTGACTTTGCAGTTTGCGATAAATATAAATTTGTAGTGTTTTGCGTAAGAGGAATAATTTTTATGGGAGCTCAAATGGGAGTACAGCAAAAAAACAAACTTTTCTGCATAAAAAGTCATGTGTGATTGAAAAATTTTTTTTCATTGCTGATAAGTGATACATGTGTGTAAACAAACAAAACAAAACAAAAATGATTTTTCTAAGTGGCCTAATAAGTGAGATAGTATTTTTTTAGGGGGCAGGTTTTGGAAACTTTTTCCCTTTATGGCATTGCTGTGGCCACTATTTCCAACCGATTTGCAATATTTTGATTTTAGCTTATAGATTAGCGTCTGAAGTTTACAAAAAGTATAAATTTGTGGTACTTTGGAAAAGTTTAAGGGTAGTTAATGTGGCTAAAAGCCAAAAATTTTCCAATTTTTTACGTGCCACTACCCCAAAACTTTAAATCCATTTTTCTCCCCCTAAACGCACGAATTTCGATTTTATTTTTTGTCATTTAAAGGCTTAACCCAGACTAGTGTTTTGATGGTCGGAAAATGTTTTAGGCTCATTGTCTAGCATGTAGGAGGCACAGAAATGGCTTTTTGCGGAACACGTGCATTTTTTGTGCAGATTTCCAGCTTTGACTGCTTACTGTGGCCACAATTTTTCTCTGACTGTCAAAATGTTAGTCTCGTTTTGTAGCAGCCATTGTGCACTTTACGTCAACTATAAGTTTGTGGTACTTTGCATGAGAATGCTATATTTTATGGAGTCTAGAAGGCATAGACACGGATCTTCCTAAAACGAGTTCATTTCCTCGGCTGATCTCTGGCTTTGATCGGTCACTGTGGCCACAGTTTTGATCCGATTTTCAAAACTTTGGTCTTGTTTTTAAGCTGTGACTTTGCAGTTTGCGATAAATATAAATTTGTAGTGTTTTGCGTAAGAGGAATAATTTTTATGGGAGCTCAAATGGGAGTACAGCAAAAAAACAAACTTTTCTGCATAAAAAGTCATGTGTGATTGAAAATTTTTTTTCATTGCTGATAAGTGATACATGTGTGTAAACAAACAAAGCAAAACAAAAATGATTTTTCTAAGTGGCCTAATATGTGAGATAGTATTTTTTTAGGGGGCAGGTTTTGGAAACTTTTTCCCTTTATGGCATTGCTGTGGCCACTATTTCCAACCGATTTGCAATATTTTGATTTTAGCTTATAGATTAGCGTCTGAAGTTTACAAAAAGTATAAATTTGTGGTACTTTGGAAAAGTTTAAGGGTAGTTAATGTGGCTAAAAGCCAAAAATTTTCCAATTTTTTACGTGCCACTACCCCAAAACTTTAAATCCATTTTTTTCCCCCTAAACGCACGAATTTCGATTTTATTTTTTGTCATTTAAAGGCTTAACCCAAACTAGTGTTTTGATGGTCGGAAAATGTTTTAGGCTCATTGTCTAGCATGTAGGAGGCACAGAAATGGCTTTTTGCGGAACACGTGCATTTTTTGTGCAGATTTCCAGCTTTGACTGCTTACTGTGGCCACAATTTTTCTCTGACTGTCAAAATGTTAGTCTCGTTTTGTAGCAGCCATTGTGCACTTTACGTCAACTATAAGTTTGTGGTACTTTGCATGAGAATGCTATATTTTATGGAGTCTAGAAGGCATAGACACGGATCTTCCTAAAACGAGTTCATTTCCTCGGCTGATCTCTGGCTTTGATCGGTCACTGTGGCCACAGTTTTGATCCGATTTTCAAAACTTTGGTCTTGTTTTATAGCTGTGACTTTGCAGTTTGCGATAAATATAAATTTGTAGTGTTTTGCGTAAGAGGAATAATTTTTATGGGAGCTCAAATGGGAGTACAGCAAAAAAACAAACTTTTCTGCATAAAGAGTCATGTGTGATTGAAAAATTTTTTTTCATTGCTGATAAGTGATACATGTGTGTAAACAAACAAAACAAAACAAAAATGATTTTTCTAAGTGGCCTAATAAGTGAGATAGTATTTTTTTAGGGGGCAGGTTTTGGAAACTTTTTCCCTTTATGGCATTGCTGTGGCCACTATTTCCAACCGATTTGCAATATTTTGATTTTAGCTTATAGATTAGCGTCTGAAGTTTACAAAAAGTATAAATTTGTGGTACTTTGGAAAAGTTTAAGGGTAGTTAATGTGGTTAAAAGCCAAAAATTTTCCAATTTTTTACGTGCCACTACCCCAAAACTTTAAATCCATTTTTCTCCCCCTAAGCGCACGAATTTCGATTTTATTTTTTGTCATTTAAAGGCTTAACCCAAACTAGTGTTTTGATGGTCGGAAAATGTTTTAGGCTCATTGTCTAGCATGTAGGAGGCACAGAAATGGCTTTTTGCGGAACACGTGCATTTTTTGTGCAGATTTCCAGCTTTGACTGCTTACTGTGGCCACAATTTTTCTCTGACTGTCAAAATGTTAGTCTCGTTTTGTAGCAGCCATTGTGCACTTTACGTCAACTATAAGTTTGTGGTACTTTGCATGAGAATGCTATATTTTATGGAGTCTAGAAGGCATAGACACGGATCTTCCTAAAACGAGTTCATTTCCTCGGCTGATCTCTGGCTTTGATCGGTCACTGTGGCCACAGTTTTGATCCGATTTTCAAAACGTTGGTCTTGTTTTATAGCTGTGACTTTGCAGTTTGCGATAAATATAAATTTGTAGTGTTTTGCGTAAGAGGAATAATTTTTATGGGAGCTCAAATGGGAGTACAGCAAAAAAACAAACTTTTCTGCATAAAAAGTCATGTGTGATTGAAAATTTTTTTTCATTGCTGATAAGTGATACATGTGTGTAAACAAACAAAGCAAAACAAAAATGATTTTTCTAAGTGGCCTAATATGTGAGATAGTATTTTTTTAGGGGGCAGGTTTTGGAAACTTTTTCCCTTTATGGCATTGCTGTGGCCACTATTTCCAACCGATTTGCAATATTTTGATTTTAGCTTATAGATTAGCGTCTGAAGTTTACAAAAAGTATAAATTTGTGGTACTTTGGAAAAGTTTAAGGGTAGTTAATGTGGCTAAAAGCCAAAAATTTTCCAATTTTTTACGTGCCACTACCCCAAAACTTTAAATCCATTTTTCTCCCCCTAAACGCACGAATTTCGATTTTATTTTTTGTCATTTAAAGGCTTAACCCAAACTAGTGTTTTGATGGTCGGAAAATGTTTTAGGCTCATTGTCTAGCATGTAGGAGGCACAGAAATGGCTTTTTGCGGAACACGTGCATTTTTTGTGCAGATTTCCAGCTTTGACTGCTTACTGTGGCCACAATTTTTCTCTGACTGTCAAAATGTTAGTCTCGTTTTGTAGCAGCCATTGTGCACTTTACGTCAACTATAAGTTTGTGGTACTTTGCATGAGAATGCTATATTTTATGGAGTCTAGAAGGCATAGACACGGATCTTCCTAAAACGAGTTCATTTCCTCGGCTGATCTCTGGCTTTGATCGGTCACTGTGGCCACAGTTTTGATCCGATTTTCAAAACTTTGGTCTTGTTTTATAGCTGTGACTTTGCAGTTTGCGATAAATATAAATTTGTAGTGTTTTGCGTAAGAGGAATAATTTTTATGGGAGCTCAAATGGGAGTACAGCAAAAAAACAAACTTTTCTGCATAAAAAGTCATGTGTGATTGAAAAATTTTTTTTCATTGCTGATAAGTGATACATGTGTGTAAACAAACAAAACAAAACAAAAATGATTTTTCTAAGTGGCCCAATAAGTGAGATAGTATATTTTTAGGGGGCAGGTTTTGGAAACTTTTTCCCTTTATGGCATTGCTGTGGCCACTATTTCCAACCGATTTGCAATATTTTGATTTTAGCTTATAGATTAGCGTCTGAAGTTTACAAAAAGTATAAATTTGTGGTACTTTGGAAAAGTTTGAGGGTAGTTAATGTGGCTAAAAGCCAAAAATTTTCCAATTTTTTACGTGCCACTACCCCAAAACTTTAAATCCATTTTTCTCCCCCTAAACGCACGAATTTCGATTTTATTTTTTGTCATTTAAAGGCTTAACCCAAACTAGTGTTTTGATGGTCGGAAAATGTTTTAGGCTCATTGTCTAGCATGTAGGAGGCACAGAAATGGCTTTTTGCGGAACACGTGCATTTTTTGTGCAGATTTCCAGCTTTGACTGCTTACTGTGGCCACAATTTTTCTCTGACTGTCAAAATGTTAGTCTCGTTTTGTAGCAGCCATTGTGCACTTTACGTCAACTATAAGTTTGTGGTACTTTGCATGAGAATGCTATATTTTATGGAGTCTAGAAGGCATAGACACGGATCTTCCTAAAACGAGTTCATTTCCTCGGCTGATCTCTGGCTTTGATCGGTCACTGTGGCCACAGTTTTGATCCGATTTTCAAAACTTTGGTCTTGTTTTATAGCTGTGACTTTGCAGTTTGCGATAAATATAAATTTGTAGTGTTTTGCGTAAGAGGAATAATTTTTATGGGAGCTCAAACGGGAGTACAGCAAAAAAACAAACTTTTCTGCATAAAAAGTCATGTGTGATTGAAAAATTTTTTTTCATTGCTGATAAGTGATACATGTGTGTAAACAAACAAAACAAAACAAAAATGATTTTTCTAAGTGGCCTAATAAGTGAGATAGTATTTTTTTAGGGGGCAGGTTTTGGAAACTTTTTCCCTTTATGGCATTGCTGTGGCCACTATTTCCAACCGATTTGCAATATTTTGATTTTAGCTTATAGATTAGCGTCTGAAGTTTACAAAAAGTATAAATTTGTGGTACTTTGGAAAAGTTTAAGGGTAGTTAATGTGGCTAAAAGCCAAAAATTTTCCAATTTTTTACGTGCCACTACCCCAAAACTTTAAATCCATTTTTCTCCCCCTAAACGCACGAATTTCGATTTTATTTTTTGTCATTTAAAGGCTTAACCCAAACTAGTGTTTTGATGGTCGGAAAATGTTTTAGGCTCATTGTCTAGCATGTAGGAGGCACAGAAATGGCTTTTTGCGGAACACGTGCATTTTTTGTGCAGATTTCCAGCTTTGACTGCTTACTGTGGCCACAATTTTTCTCTGACTGTCAAAATGTTAGTCTCGTTTTGTAGCAGCCATTGTGCACTTTACGTCAACTATAAGTTTGTGGTACTTTGCATGAGAATGCTATATTTTATGGAGTCTAGAAGGCATAGACACGGATCTTCCTAAAACGAGTTCATTTCCTCGGCTGATCTCTGGCTTTGATCGGTCACTGTGGCCACAGTTTTGATCCGATTTTCAAAACTTTGGTCTTGTTTTATAGCTGTGACTTTGCAGTTTGCGATAAATATAAATTTGTAGTGTTTTGCGTAAGAGGAATAATTTTTATGGGAGCTCAAATGGGAGTACAGCAAAAAAACAAACTTTTCTGCATAAAAAGTCATGTGTGATTGAAAAATTTTTTTTCATTGCTGATAAGTGATACATGTGTGTAAACAAACAAAACAAAATAAAAATGATTTTTCTAAGTGGCCTAATAAGTGAGATAGTATTTTTTTAGGGGGCAGGTTTTGGAAACTTTTTCCCTTTATGGCATTGCTGTGGCCACTATTTCCAACCGATTTGCAATATTTTGATTTTAGCTTATAGATTAGCGTCTGAAGTTTACAAAAAGTATAAATTTGTGGTACTTTGGAAAAGTTTAAGGGTAGTTAATGTGGCTAAAAGCCAAAAATTTTCCAATTTTTTACGTGCCACTACCCTAAAACTTTAAATCCATTTTTCTCCCCCTAAACGCACGAATTTCGATTTTATTTTTTGTCATTTAAAGGCTTAACCCAAACTAGTGTTTTGATGGTCGGAAAATGTTTTAGGCTCATTGTCTAGCATGTAGGAGGCACAGAAATGGCTTTTTGCGGAACACGTGCATTTTTTGTGCAGATTTCCAGCTTTGACTGCTTACTGTGGCCACAATTTTTCTCTGACTGTCAAAATGTTAGTCTCGTTTTGTAGCAGCCATTGTGCACTTTACGTCAACTATAAGTTTGTGGTACTTTGCATGAGAATGCTATATTTTATGGAGTCTAGAAGGCATAGACACGGATCTTCCTAAAACGAGCTCATTTCCTCGGCTGATCTCTGGCTTTGATCGGTCACTGTGGCCACAGTTTTGATCCGATTTTCAAAACTTTGGTCTTGTTTTATAGCTGTGACTTTGCAGTTTGCGATAAATATAAATTTGTAGTGTTTTGCGTAAGAGGAATAATTTTTATGGGAGCTCAAATGGGAGTACAGCAAAAAAACAAACTTTTCTGCATAAAAAGTCATGTGTGATTGAAAAATTTTTTTTCATTGCTGATAAGTGATACATGTGTGTAAACAAACAAAACAAAACAAAAATGATTTTTCTAAGTGGCCTAATAAGTGAGATAGTATTTTTTTAGGGGGCAGGTTTTGGAAACTTTTTCCCTTTATGGCATTGCTGTGGCCACTATTTCCAACCGATTTGCAATATTTTGATTTTAGCTTATAGATTAGCGTCTGAAGTTTACAAAAAGTATAAATTTGTGGTACTTTGGAAAAGTTTAAGGGTAGTTAATGTGGCTAAAAGCCAAAAATTTTCCAATTTTTTACGTGCCACTACCCCAAAACTTTAAATCCATTTTTCTCCCCCTAAACGCACGAATTTCGATTTTATTTTTTGTCATTTAAAGGCTTAACCCAAACTAGTGTTTTGATGGTCGGAAAATGTTTTAGGCTCATTGTCTAGCATGTAGGAGGCACAGAAATGGCTTTTTGCGGAACACGTGCATTTTTTGTGCAGATTTCCAGCTTTGACTGCTTACTGTGGCCACAATTTTTCTCTGACTGTCAAAATGTTAGTCTCGTTTTGTAGCAGCCATTGTGCACTTTACGTCAACTATAAGTTTGTGGTACTTTGCATGAGAATGCTATATTTTATGGAGTCTAGAAGGCATAGACACGGATCTTCCTAAAACGAGTTCATTTCCTCGGCTGATCTCTGGCTTTGATCGGTCACTGTGGCCACAGTTTTGATCCGATTTTCAAAACTTTGGTCTTGTTTTATAGCTGTGACTTTGCAGTTTGCGATAAATATAAATTTGTAGTGTTTTGCGTAAGAGGAATAATTTTTATGGGAGCTCAAATGGGAGTACAGCAAAAAAACAAACTTTTCTGCATAAAAAGTCATGTGTGATTGAAAAATTTTTTTTCATTGCTGATAAGTGATACATGTGTGTAAACAAACAAAACAAAACAAAAATGATTTTTCTAAGTGGCCTAATAAGTGAGATAGTATTTTTTTAGGGGGCAGGTTTTGGAAACTTTTTCCCTTTATGGCATTGCTGTGGCCACTATTTCCAACCGATTTGCAATATTTTGATTTTAGCTTATAGATTAGCGTCTGAAGTTTACAAAAAGTATAAATTTGTGGTACTTTGGAAAAGTTTAAGGGTAGTTAATGTGGCTAAAAGCCAAAAATTTTCCAATTTTTTACGTGCCACTACCCCAAAACTTTAAATCCATTTTTCTCCCCCTAAACGCACGAATTTCGATTTTATTTTTTGTCATTTAAAGGCTTAACCCAAACTAGTGTTTTGATGGTCGGAAAATGTTTTAGGCTCATTGTCTAGCATGTAGGAGGCACAGAAATGGCTTTTTGCGGAACACGTACATTTTTTGTGCAGATTTCCAGCTTTGACTGCTTACTGTGGCCACAATTTTTCTCTGACTGTCAAAATGTTAGTCTCGTTTTGTAGCAGCCATTGTGCACTTTACGTCAACTATAAGTTTGTGGTACTTTGCATGAGAATGCTATATTTTATGGAGTCTAGAAGGCATAGACACGGATCTTCCTAAAACGAGTTCATTTCCTCGGCTGATCTCTGGCTTTGATCGGTCACTGTGGCCACAGTTTTGATCCGATTTTCAAAACTTTGGTCTTGTTTTATAGCTGTGACTTTGCAGTTTGCGATAAATATAAATTTTTAGTGTTTTGCGTAAGAGGAATAATTTTTATGGGAGCTCAAATGGGAGTACAGCAAAAAAACAAACTTTTCTGCATAAAAAGTCATGTGTGATTGAAAAATTTTTTTTCATTGCTGATAAGTGATACATGTGTGTAAACAAACAAAACAAAACAAAAATGATTTTTCTAAGTGGCCTAATAAGTGAGATAGTATATTTTTAGGGGGCAGGTTTTGGAAACTTTTTCCCTTTATGGCATTGCTGTGGCCACTATTTCCAACCGATTTGCAATATTTTGATTTTAGCTTATAGATTAGCGTCTGAAGTTTACAAAAAGTATAAATTTGTGGTACTTTGGAAAAGTTTAAGGGTAGTTAATGTGGCTAAAAGCCAAAAATTTTCCAATTTTTTACGTGCCACTACCCCAAAACTTTAAATCCATTTTTCTCCCCCTAAACGCACGAATTTCGATTTTATTTTTTGTCATTTAAAGGCTTAACTCAAACTAGTGTTTTGATGGTCGGAAAATGTTTTAGGCTCATTGTCTAGCATGTAGGAGGCACAGAAATGGCTTTTTGCGGAACACGTGCATTTTTTGTGCAGATTTCCAGCTTTGACTGCTTACTGTGGCCACAATTTTTCTCTGACTGTCAAAATGTTAGTCTCGTTTTGTAGCAGCCATTGTGCACTTTACGTCAACTATAAGTTTGTGGTACTTTGCATGAGAATGCTATATTTTATGGAGTCTAGAAGGCATAGACACGGATCTTCCTAAAACGAGTTCATTTCCTCGGCTGATCTCTGGCTTTGATCGGTCACTGTGGCCACAGTTTTGATCCGATTTTCAAAACTTTGGTCTTGTTTTATAGCTGTGACTTTGCAGTTTGCGATAAATATAAATTTGTAGTGTTTTGCGTAAGAGGAATAATTTTTATGGGAGCTCAAATGGGAGTACAGCAAAAAAACAAACTTTTCTGCATAAAAAGTCATGTGTGATTGAACATTTTTTTTTCATTGCTGATAAGTGATACATGTGTGTAAACAAACAAAACAAAACAAAAATGATTTTTCTAAGTGGCCTAATAAGTGAGATAGTATTTTTTTAGGGGGCAGGTTTTGGAAACTTTTTCCCTTTATGGCATTGCTGTGGCCACTATTTCCAACCGATTTGCAATATTTTGATTTTAGCTTATAGATTAGCGTCTGAAGTTTACAAAAAGTATAAATTTGTGGTACTTTGGAAAAGTTTAAGGGTAGTTAATGTGGCTAAAAGCCAAAAATTTTCCAATTTTTTACGTGCCACTACCCCAAAACTTTAAATCCATTTTTCTCCCCCTAAACGCACGAATTTCGATTTTATTTTTTGTCATTTAAAGGCTTAACCCAAGCTAGTGTTTTGATGGTCGGAAAATGTTTTAGGCTCATTGTCTAGCATGTAGGAGGCACAGAAATGGCTTTTTGCGGAACACGTGCATTTTTTGTGCAGATTTCCAGCTTTGACTGCTTACTGTGGCCACAATTTTTCTCTGACTGTCAAAATGTTAGTCTCGTTTTGTAGCAGCCATTGTGCACTTTACGTCAACTATAAGTTTGTGGTACTTTGCATGAGAATGCTATATTTTATGGAGTCTAGAAGGCATAGACACGGATCTTCCTAAAACGAGTTCATTTCCTCGGCTGATCTCTGGCTTTGATCGGTCACTGTGGCCACAGTTTTGATCCGATTTTCAAAACTTTGGTCTTGTTTTATAGCTGTGACTTTGCAGTTTGCGATAAATATAAATTTGTAGTGTTTTGCGTAAGAGGAATAATTTTTATGGGAGCTCAAATGGGAGTACAGCAAAAAAACAAACTTTTCTGCATAAAAAGTCATGTGTGATTGAAAAATTTTTTTTCATTGCTGATAAGTGATACATGTGTGTAAACAAACAAAACAAAACAAAAATGATTTTTCTAAGTGGCCTAATAAGTGAGATAGTATTTTTTTAGGGGGCAGGTTTTGGAAACTTTTTCCCTTTATGGCATTGCTGTGGCCACTATTTCCAACCGATTTGCAATATTTTGATTTTAGCTTATAGATTAGCGTCTGAAGTTTACAAAAAGTATAAATTTGTGGTACTTTGGAAAAGTTTAAGGGTAGTTAATGTGGCTAAAAGCCAAAAATTTTCCAATTTTTTACGTGCCACTACCCCAAAACTTTAAATCCATTTTTCTCCCCCTAAACGCACGAATTTCGATTTTATTTTTTGTCATTTGAAGGCTTAACCCAAGCTAGTGTTTTGATGGTCGGAAAATGTTTTAGGCTCATTGTCTAGCATGTAGGAGGCACAGAAATGGCTTTTTGCGGAACACGTGCATTTTTTGTGCAGATTTCCAGCTTTGACTGCTTACTGTGGCCACAATTTTTCTCTGACTGTCAAAATGTTAGTCTCGTTTTGTAGCAGCCATTGTGCACTTTACGTCAACTATAAGTTTGTGGTACTTTGCATGAGAATGCTATATTTTATGGAGTCTAGAAGGCATAGACACGGATCTTCCTAAAACGAGTTCATTTCCTCGGCTGACCTCTGGCTTTGATCGGTCACTGTGGCCACAGTTTTGATCCGATTTTCAAAACTTTGGTCTTGTTTTATAGCTGTGACTTTGCAGTTTGCGATAAATATAAATTTGTAGTGTTTTGCGTAAGAGGAATAATTTTTATGGGAGCTCAAATGGGAGTACAGCAAAAAAACAAACTTTTCTGCATAAAAAGTCATGTGTGATTGAAAAATTTTTTTTCATTGCTGATAAGTGATACATGTGTGTAAACAAACAAAACAAAACAAAAATGATTTTTCTAAGTGGCCTAATAAGTGAGATAGTATTTTTTTAGGGGGCAGGTTTTGGAAACTTTTTCCCTTTATGGCATTGCTGTGGCCACTATTTCCAACCGATTTGCAATATTTTGATTTTAGCTTATAGATTAGCGTCTGAAGTTTACAAAAAGTATAAATTTGTGGTACTTTGGAAAAGTTTAAGGGTAGTTAATGTGGCTAAAAGCCAAAAATTTTCCAATTTTTTACGTGCCACTACCCCAAAACTTTAAATCCATTTTTCTCCCCCTAAACGCACGAATTTCGATTTTATTTTTTGTCATTTAAAGGCTTAACCCAAACTAGTGTTTTGATGGTCGGAAAATGTTTTAGGCTCATTGTCTAGCATGTAGGAGGCACAGAAATGGCTTTTTGCGGAACACGTGCATTTTTTGTGCAGATTTCCAGCTTTGACTGCTTACTGTGGCCACAATTTTTCTCTGACTGTCAAAATGTTAGTCTCGTTTTGTAGCAGCCATTGTGCACTTTACGTCAACTATAAGTTTGTGGTACTTTGCATGAGAATGCTATATTTTATGGAGTCTAGAAGGCATAGACACGGATCTTCCTAAAACGAGTTCATTTCCTCGGCTGATCTCTGGCTTTGATCGGTCACTGTGGCCACAGTTTTGATCCGATTTTCAAAACTTTGGTCTTGTTTTATAGCTGTGACTTTGCAGTTTGCGATAAATATAAATTTGTAGTGTTTTGCGTAAGAGGAATAATTTTTATGGAAGCTCAAATGGGAGTACAGCAAAAAAACAAACTTTTCTGCATAAAAAGTCATGTGTGATTGAAAAATTTTTTTTCATTGCTGATAAGTGATACATGTGTGTAAACAAACAAAACAAAACAAAAATGATTTTTCTAAGTGGCCTAATAAGTGAGATAGTATTTTTTTTAGGGGGCAGGTTTTGGAAACTTTTTCCCTTTATGGCATTGCTGTGGCCACTATTTCCAACCGATTTGCAATATTTTAATTTTAGCTCATAGACTAGCGTCTGAAGTTTACAAAAAGTATAAATTTGTGGTACTTTGGAAAAGTTTAAGGGTAGTTAATGTGGCTAAAAGCCAAAAATTTTCCAATTTTTTACGTGCCACTACCCCAAAACTTTAAATCCATTTTTCTCCCCCTAAACGCACGAATTTCGATTTTATTTTTTGTCATTTAAAGGCTTAACCCAAACTAGTGTTTTGATGGTCGGCAAATGTTTTAGGCTCATTGTCTAGCATGTAGGAGGCACAGAAATGGCTTTTTGCGGAACACGTGCATTTTTTGTGCAGATTTCCAGCTTTGACTGCTTACTGTGGCCACAATTTTTCTCTGACTGTCAAAATGTTAGTCTCGTTTTGTAGCAGCCATTGTGCACTTTACGTCAACTAAAAGTTTGTGGTACTTTGCATGAGAATGCTATATTTTATGGAGTCTAGAAGGCATAGACACGGATCTTCCTAAAACGAGTTCATTTCCTCGGCTGATCTCTGGCTTTGATCGGTCACTGTGGCCACAGTTTTGATCCGATTTTCAAAACTTTGGTCTTGTTTTATAGCTGTGACTTTGCAGTTTGCGATAAATATAAATTTGTAGTGTTTTGCGTAAGAGGAATAATTTTTATGGGAGCTCAAATGGGAGTACAGCAAAAAAACAAACTTTTCTGCATAAAAAGTCATGTGTGATTGAAAAATTTTTTTTCATTGCTGATAAGTGATACATGTGTGTAAACAAACAAAACAAAACAAAAATGATTTTTCTAAGTGGCCTAATAAGTGAGATAGTATATTTTTAGGGGGCAGGTTTTGGAAACTTTTTCCCTTTATGGCATTGCTGTGGCCACTATTTCCAACCGATTTGCAATATTTTGATTTTAGCTTATAGATTAGCGTCTGAAGTTTACAAAAAGTATAAATTTGTGGCACTTTGGAAAAGTTTAAGGGTAGTTAATGTGGCTAAAAGCCAAAAATTTTCCAATTTTTTACGTGCCACTACCCCAAAACTTTAAATCCATTTTTCTCCCCCTAAACGCACGAATTTCGATTTTATTTTTTGTCATTTAAAGGCTTAACCCAAGCTAGTGTTTTGATGGTCGGAAAATGTTTTAGGCTCATTGTCTAGCATGTAGGAGGCACAGAAATGGCTTTTTGCGGAACACGTGCATTTTTTGTGCAGATTTCCAGCTTTGACTGCTTACTGTGGCCACAATTTTTCTCTGACTGTCAAAATGTTAGTCTCGTTTTGTAGCAGCCATTGTGCACTTTACGTCAACTATAAGTTTGTGGTACTTTGCATGAGAATGCTATATTTTATGGAGTCTAGAAGGCATAGACACGGATCTTCCTAAAACGAGTTCATTTCCTCGGCTGATCTCTGGCTTTGATCGGTCACTGTGGCCACAGTTTTGATCCGATTTTCAAAACTTTGGTCTTGTTTTATAGCTGTGACTTTGCAGTTTGCGATAAATATAAATTTGTAGTGTTTTGCGTAAGAGGAATAATTTTTATGGGAGCTCAAATGGGAGTACAGCAAAAAAACAAACTTTTCTGCATAAAAAGTCATGTGTGATTGAAAATTTTTTTTTCATTGCTGATAAGTGATACATGTGTGTAAACAAACAAAGCAAAACAAAAATGATTTTTCTAAGTGGCCTAATAAGTGAGATAGTATTTTTTTAGGGGGCAGGTTTTGGAAACTTTTTCCCTTTATGGCATTGCTGTGGCCACTATTTCCAACCGATTTGCAATATTTTGATTTTAGCTTATAGATTAGCGTCTGAAGTTTACAAAAAGTATAAATTTGTGGTACTTTGGAAAAGTTTAAGGGTAGTTAATGTGGCTAAAAGCCAAAAATTTTCCAATTTTTTACGTGCCACTACCCCAAAACTTTAAATCCATTTTTCTCCCCCTAAACGCACGAGTTTCGATTTTATTTTTTGTCATTTAAAGGCTTAACCCAAACTAGTGTTTTGATGGTCGGAAAATGTTTTAGGCTCATTGTCTAGCATGTAGGAGGCACAGAAATGGCTTTTTGCGGAACACGTGCATTTTTTGTGCAGATTTCCAGCTTTGACTGCTTACTGTGGCCACAATTTTTCTCTGACTGTCAAAATGTTAGTCTCGTTTTGTAGCAGCCATTGTGCACTTTACGTCAACTATAAGTTTGTGGTACTTTGCATGAGAATGCTATATTTTATGGAGTCTAGAAGGCATAGACACGGATCTTCCTAAAACGAGTTCATTTCCTCGGCTGATCTCTGGCTTTGATCGGTCACTGTGGCCACAGTTTTGATCCGATTTTCAAAACTTTGGTCTTGTTTTATAGCTGTGACTTTGCAGTTTGCGATAAATATAAATTTGTAGTGTTTTGCGTAAGAGGAATAATTTTTATGGGAGCTCAAATGGGAGTACAGCAAAAAAACAAACTTTTCTGCATAAAAAGTCATGTGTGATTGAAAAATTTTTTTTCATTGCTGATAAGTGATACATGTGTGTAAACAAACAAAACAAAACAAAAATGATTTTTCTAAGTGGCCTAATAAGTGAGATAGTATTTTTTTAGGGGGCAGGTTTTGGAAACTTTTTCCCTTTATGGCATTGCTGTGGCCACTATTTCCAACCGATTTGAAATATTTTGATTTTAGCTTATAGATTAGCGTCTGAAGTTTACAAAAAGTATAAATTTGTGGTACTTTGGAAAAGTTTAAGGGTAGTTAATGTGGCTAAAAGCCAAAAATTTTCCAATTTTTTACGTGCCACTACCCCAAAACTTTAAATCCATTTTTCTCCCCCTAAACGCACGAATTTCGATTTTATTTTTTGTCATTTAAAGGCTTAACCCAAACTAGTGTTTTGATGGTCGGAAAATGTTTTAGGCTCATTGTCTAGCATGTAGGAGGCACAGAAATGGCTTTTTGCGGAACACGTGCATTTTTTGTGCAGATTTCCAGCTTTGACTGCTTACTGTGGCCACAATTTTTCTCTGACTGTCAAAATGTTAGTCTCGTTTTGTAGCAGCCATTGTGCACTTTACGTCAACTATAAGTTTGTGGTACTTTGCATGAGAATGCTATATTTTATGGAGTCTAGAAGGCATAGACACGGATCTTCCTAAAACGAGTTCATTTCCTCGGCTGATCTCTGGCTTTGATCGGTCACTGTGGCCACAGTTTTGATCCGATTTTCAAAACTTTGGTCTTGTTTTATAGCTGTGACTTTGCAATTTGCGATAAATATAAATTTGTAGTGTTTTGCGTAAGAGAAATAATTTTTATGGGAGCTCAAATGGGAGTACAGCAAAAAAACAAACTTTTCTGCATAAAAAGTCATGTGTGATTGAAAAATTTTTTTTCATTGCTGATAAGTGATACATGTGTGTAAACAAACAAAACAAAACAAAAATGATTTTTCTAAGTAGCCTAATAAGTGAGATAGTATTTTTTTAGGGGGCAGGTTTTGGGAACTTTTTCCCTTTATGGCATTGCTGTGGCCACTATTTCCAACCGATTTGCAATATTTTGATTTTAGCTTATAGATTAGCGTCTGAAGTTTACAAAAAGTATAAATTTGTGGTACTTTGGAAAAGTTTAGGGGTAGTTAATGTGGCTAAAAGCCAAAAATTTTCCAATTTTTTACGTGCCACTACCCCAAAACTTTAAATCCATTTTTCTCCCCCTAAACGCACGAATTTCGATTTTATTTTTTGTCATTTAAAGGCTTAACCCAAACTAGTGTTTTGATGGTCGGAAAATGTTTTAGGCTCATTGTCTAGCATGTAGGAGGCACAGAAATGGCTTTTTGCGGAACACGTGCATTTTTTGTGCAGATTTCCAGCTTTGACTGCTTACTGTGGCCACAATTTTTCTCTGACTGTCAAAATGTTAGTCTCGTTTTGTAGCAGCCATTGTGCACTTTACGTCAACTATAAGTTTGTGGTACTTTGCATGAGAATGCTATATTTTATGGAGTCTAGAAGGCATAGACACGGATCTTCCTAAAACGAGTTCATTTCCTCGGCTGATCTCTGGCTTTGATCGGTCACTGTGGCCACAGTTTTGATCCGATTTTCAAAACTTTGGTCTTGTTTTATAGCTGTGACTTTGCAGTTTGCGATAAATATAAATTTGTAGTGTTTTGCGTAAGAGGAATAATTTTTATGGGAGCTCAAATGGGAGTACAGCAAAAAAACAAACTTTTCTGCATAAAAAGTCATGTGTGATTGAAAAATTTTTTTCATTGCTGATAAGTGATACATGTGTGTAAACAAACAAAACAAAACAAAAATGATTTTTCTAAGTGGCCTAATAAGTGAGATAGTATTTTTTTAGGAGGCAGGTTTTGGAAACTTTTTCCCTTTATGGCATTGCTGTGGCCACTATTTCCAACCGATTTGCAATATTTTGATTTTAGCTTATAGATTAGCGTCTGAAGTTTACAAAAAGTATAAATTTGTGGTACTTTGGAAAAGTTTAAGGGTAGTTAATGTGGCTAAAAGCCAAAAATTTTCCAATTTTTTACGTGCCACTACCCCAAAACTTTAAATCCATTTTTCTCCCCCTAAACGCACGAATTTCGATTTTATTTTTTGTCATTTAAAGGCTTAACCCAAACTAGTGTTTTGATGGTCGGAAAATGTTTTAGGCTCATTGTCTAGCATGTAGGAGGCACAGAAATGGCTTTTTGCGGAGCACGTGCATTTTTTGTGCAGATTTCCAGCTTTGACTGCTTACTGTGGCCACAATTTTTCTCTGACTGTCAAAATGTTAGTCTCGTTTTGTAGCAGCCATTGTGCACTTTACGTCAACTATAAGTTTGTGGTACTTTGCATGAGAATGCTATATTTTATGGAGTCTAGAAGGCATAGACACGGATCTTCCTAAAACGAGTTCATTTCCTCGGCTGATCTCTGGCTTTGATCGGTCACTGTGGCCACAGTTTTGATCCGATTTTCAAAACTTTGGTCTTGTTTTATAGCTGTGACTTTGCAGTTTGCGATAAATATAAATTTGTAGTGTTTTGCGTAAGAGGAATAATTTTTATGGGAGCTCAAATGGGAGTACAGCAAAAAAACAAACTTTTCTGCATAAAAAGTCATGTGTGATTGAAAAATTTTTTTTCATTGCTGATAAGTGATACATGTGTGTGAACAAACAAAACAAAACAAAAATGATTTTTCTAAGTGGCCTAATAAGTGAGATAGTATTTTTTAGGGGGCAGGTTTTGGAAACTTTTTCCCTTTATGGCATTGCTGTGGCCACTATTTCCAACCGATTTGCAATATTTTGATTTTAGCTTATAGATTAGCGTCTGAAGTTTACAAAAAGTATAAATTTGTGGTACTTTGGAAAAGTTTAAGGGTAGTTAATGTGGCTAGAAGCCAAAAATTTTCCAATTTTTTACGTGCCACTACCCCAAAACTTTAAATCCATTTTTCTCCCCCTAAACGCACGAATTTCGATTTTATTTTTGTCATTTAAAGGCTTAACCCAAACTAGTGTTTTGATGGTCGGAAAATGTTTTAGGCTCATTGTCTAGCATGTAGGAGGCACAGAAATGGCTTTTTGCGGAACACGTGCATTTTTTGTGCAGATTTCCAGCTTTGACTGCTTACTGTGGCCACAATTTTTCTCTGACTGTCAAAATGTTAGTCTCGTTTTGTAGCAGCCATTGTGCACTTTACGTCAACTATAAGTTTGTGGTACTTTGCATGAGAATGCTATATTTTATGGAGTCTAGAAGGCATAGACACGGATCTTCCTAAAACGAGTTCATTTCCTCGGCTGATCTCTGGCTTTGATCGGTCACTGTGGCCACAGTTTTGATCCGATTTTCAAAACTTTGGTCTTGTTTTATAGCTGTGACTTTGCAGTTTGCGATAAATATAAATTTGTAGTGTTTTGCGTAAGAGGAATAATTTTTATGGGAGCTCAAATGGGAGTACAGCAAAAAAACAAACTTTTCTGCATAAAAAGTCATGTGTGATTGAAAAATTTTTTTTCATTGCTGATAAGTGATACATGTGTGTAAACAAACAAGACAAAACAAAAATGATTTTTCTAAGTGGCCTAATAAGTGAGATAGTATTTTTTTAGGGGGCAGGTTTTGGAAACTTTTTCCCTTTATGGCATTGCTGTGGCCACTATTTCCAGCCGATTTGCAATATTTTGATTTTAGCTTATAGATTAGCGTCTGAAGTTTACGAAAAGTATAAATTTGTGGTACTTTGGAAAAGTTTAAGGGTAGTTAATGTGGCTAAAAGCCAAAAATTTTCCAATTTTTTACGTGCCACTACCCCAAAACTTTAAATCCATTTTTCTCCCCCTAAACGCACGAATTTCGATTTTATTTTTTGTCATTTAAAGGCTTAACCCAAACTAGTGTTTTGATGGTCGGAAAATGTTTTAGGCTCATTGTCTAGCATGTAGGAGGCACAGAAATGGCTTTTTGCGGAACACGTGCATTTTTTGTGCAGATTTCCAGCTTTGACTGCTTACTGTGGCCACAATTTTTCTCTGACTGTCAAAATATTAGTCTCGTTTTGTAGCAGCCATTGTGCACTTTACGTCAACTATAAGTTTGTGGTACTTTGCATGAGAATGCTATATTTTATGGAGTCTAGAAGGCATAGACACGGATCTTCCTAAAACGAGTTCATTTCCTCGGCTGATCTCTGGCTTTGATCGGTCACTGTGGCCACAGTTTTGATCCGATTTTCAAAACTTTGGTCTTGTTTTATAGCTGTGACTTTGCAGTTTGCGATAAATATAAATTTGTAGTGTTTTGCGTAAGAGGAATAATTTTTATGGGAGCTCAAATGGGAGTACAGCAAAAAAACAAACTTTTCTGCATAAAAAGTCATGTGTGATTGAAAAATTTTTTTTCATTGCTGATAAGTGATACATGTGTGTAAACAAACAAAACAAAACAAAAATGATTTTTCTAAGTGGCCTAATAAGTGAGATAGTATTGTTTTAGGGGGCAGGTTTTGGAAACTTTTTCCCTTTATGGCATTGCTGTGGCCACTATTTCCAACCGATTTGCAATATTTTGATTTTAGCTTATAGATTAGCGTCTGAAGTTTACAAAAAGTATAAATTTGTGGTACTTTGGAAAAGTTTAAGGGTAGTTAATGTGGCTAAAAGCCAAAAATTTTCCAATTTTTTACGTGCCACTACCCCAAAGCTTTAAATCCATTTTTCTCCCCCTAAACGCACGAATTTCGATTTTATTTTTTGTCATTTAAAGGCTTAACCCAAACTAGTGTTTTGATGGTCGGAAAATGTTTTAGGCTCATTGTCTAGCATGTAGGAGGCACAGAAATGGCTTTTTGCGGAACACGTGCATTTTTTGTGCAGATTTCCAGCTTTGACTGCTTACTGTGGCCACAATTTTTCTCTGACTGTCAAAATGTTAGTCTCGTTTTGTAGCAGCCATTGTGCACTTTACGTCAACTATAAGTTTGTGGTACTTTGCATGAGAATGCTATATTTTATGGAGTCTAGAAGGCATAGACACGGATCTTCCTAAAACGAGTTCATTTCCTCGGCTGATCTCTGGCTTTGATCGGTCACTGTGGCCACAGTTTTGATCCGATTTTCAAAACTTTGGTCTTGTTTTATAGCTGTGACTTTGCAGTTTGCGATAAATATAAATTTGTAGTGTTTTGCGTAAGAGGAATAATTTTTATGGGAGCTCAAATGGGAGTACAGCAAAAAAACAAACTTTTCTGCATAAAAAGTCATGTGTGATTGAAAAATTTTTTTTCATTGCTGATAAGTGATACATGTGTGTAAACAAACAAAACAAAACAAAAATGATTTTTCTAAGTGGCCTAATAAGTGAGATAGTATTTTTTTAGGGGGCAGGTTTTGGAAACTTTTTCCCTTTATGGCATTGCTGTGGCCACTATTTCCAACCGATTTGCAATATTTTGATTTTAGCTTATAGATTAGCGTCTGAAGTTTACAAAAAGTATAAATTTGTGGTACTTTGGAAAAGTTTAAGGGTAGTTAATGTGGCTAAAAGCCAAAAATTTTCCAATTTTTTACGTGCCACTACCCCAAAACTTTAAATCCATTTTTCTCCCCCTAAACGCACGAATTTCGATTTTATTTTTTGTCATTTAAAGGCTTAACCCGAACTAGTGTTTTGATGGTCGGAAAATGTTTTAGGCTCATTGTCTAGCATGTAGGAGGCACAGAAATGGCTTTTTGCGGAACACGTGCATTTTTTGTGCAGATTTCCAGCTTTGACTGCTTACTGTGGCCACAATTTTTCTCTGACTGTCAAAATGTTAGTCTCGTTTTGTAGCAGCCATTGTGCACTTTACGTCAACTATAAGTTTGTGGTACTTTGCATGAGAATGCTATATTTTATGGAGTCTAGAAGGCATAGACACGGATCTTCCTAAAACGAGTTCATTTCCTCGGCTGATCTCTGGCTTTGATCGGTCACTGTGGCCACAGTTTTGATCCGATTTTCAAAACTTTGGTCTTGTTTTATAGCTGTGACTTTGCAGTTTGCGATAAATATAAATTTGTAGTGTTTTGCGTAAGAGGAATAATTTTTATGGGAGCTCAAATGGGAGTACAGCAAAAGAACAAACTTTTCTGCATAAAAAGTCATGTGTGATTGAAAAATTTTTTTTCATTGCTGATAAGTGATACATGTGTGTAAACAAACAAAACAAAACAAAAATGATTTTTCTAAGTGGCCTAATAAGTGAGATACTTTTTCCCTTTATGGCATTGCTGTGGCCACTATTTCCAACCGATTTGCAATATTTTGATTTTAGCTTATAGATTAGCGTCTGAAGTTTACAAAAAGTATAAATTTGTGGTACTTTGGAAAAGTTTAAGGGTAGTTAATGTGGCTAAAAGCCAAAAATTTTCCAATTTTTTACGTGCCACTACCCCAAAACTTTAAATCCATTTTTCTCCCCCTAAACGCACGAATTTCGATTTTATTTTTTGTCATTTAAAGGCTTAACCCAAACTAGTGTTTTGATGGTCGGAAAATGTTTTAGGCTCATTGTCTAGCATGTAGGAGGCACAGAAATGGCTTTTTGCGGAACACGTGCATTTTTTGTGCAGATTTCCAGCTTTGACTGCTTACTGTGGCCACAATTTTTCTCTGACTGTCAAAATGTTAGTCTCGTTTTGTAGCAGCCATTGTGCACTTTACGTCAACTATAAGTTTGTGGTACTTTGCATGAGAATGCTATATTTTATGGAGTCTAGAAGGCATAGACACGGATCTTCCTAAAACGAGTTCATTTCCTCGGCTGATCTCTGGCTTTGATCGGTCACTGTGGCCACAGTTTTGATCCGATTTTCAAAACTTTGGTCTTGTTTTATAGCTGTGACTTTGCAGTTTGCGATAAATATAAATTTGTAGTGTTTTGCGTAAGAGGAATAATTTTTATGGGAGCTCAAATGGGAGTACAGCAAAAAAACAAACTTTTCTGCATAAAAAGTCATGTGTGATTGAAAAATTTTTTTTCATTGCTGATAAGTGATACATGTGTGTAAACAAACAAAACAAAAATGATTTTTCTAAGTGGCCTAATAAGTGAGATAGTATATTTTTAGGGGGCAGGTTTTGGAAACTTTTTCCCTTTATGGCATTGCTGTGGCCACTATTTCCAACCGATTTGCAATATTTTGATTTTAGCTTATAGATTAGCGTCTGAAGTTTACAAAAAGTATAAATTTGTGGTACTTTGGAAAAGTTTAAGGGTAGTTAATGTGGCTAAAAGCCAAAAATTTTCCAATTTTTTACGTGCCACTACCCCAAAACTTTAAATCCATTTTTCTCCCCCTAAACGCACGAATTTCGATTTTATTTTTGTCATTTAAAGGCTTAACCCAAACTAGTGTTTTGATGGTCGGAAAATGTTTTAGGCTCATTGTCTAGCATGTAGGAGGCACAGAAATGGCTTTTTGCGGAACACGTGCATTTTTTGTGCAGATTTCCAGCTTTGACTGCTTACTGTGGCCACAATTTTTCTCTGACTGTCAAAATGTTAGTCTCGTTTTGTAGCAGCCATTGTGCACTTTACGTCAACTATAAGTTTGTGGTACTTTGCATGAGAATGCTATATTTTATGGAGTCTAGAAGGCATAGACACGGATCTTCCTAAAACGAGTTCATTTCCTCGGCTGATCTCTGGCTTTGATCGGTCACTGTGGCCACAGTTTTGATCCGATTTTCAAAACTTTGGTCTTGTTTTATAGCTGTGACTTTGCAGTTTGCGATAAATATAAATTTGTAGTGTTTTGCGTAAGAGGAATAATTTTTATGGGAGCTCAAATGGGAGTACAGAAAAAAAACAAACTTTTCTGCATAAAAAGTCATGTGTGATTGAAAAATTTTTTTTCATTGCTGATAAGTGATACATGTGTGTAAACAAACAAAACAAAACAAAAATGATTTTTCTAAGTGGCCTAATAAGTGAGATAGTATTTTTTTAGGGGGCAGGTTTTGGAAACTTTTTCCCTTTATGGCATTGCTGTGGCCACTATTTCCAACCGATTTGCAATATTTTGATTTTAGCTTATAGATTAGCGTCTGAAGTTTACAAAAAGTATAAATTTGTGGTACTTTGGAAAAGTTTAAGGGTAGTTAATGTGGCTAAAAGCCAAAAATTTTCCAATTTTTTACGTGCCACTACCCCAAAACTTTAAATCCATTTTTCTCCCCCTAAACGCACGAATTTCGATTTTATTTTTTGTCATTTAAAGGCTTAACCCAAACTAGTGTTTTGATGGTCGGAAAATGTTTTAGGCTCATTGTCTAGCATGTAGGAGGCACAGAAATGGCTTTTTGCGGAACACGTGCATTTTTTGTGCAGATTTCCAGCTTTGACTGCTTACTGTGGCCACAATTTTTCTCTGACTGTCAAAATGTTAGTCTCGTTTTGTAGCAGCCATTGTGCACTTTACGTCAACTATAAGTTTGTGGTACTTTGCATGAGAATGCTATATTTTATGGAGTCTAGAAGGCATAGACACGGATCTTCCTAAAACGAGTTCATTTCCTCGGCTGATCTCTGGCTTTGATCGGTCACTGTGGCCACAGTTTTGATCCGATTTTCAAAACTTTGGTCTTGTTTTATAGCTGTGACTTTGCAGTTTGCGATAAATATAAATTTGTAGTGTTTTGCGTAAGAGGAATAATTTTTATGGGAGCTCGAATGGGAGTACAGCAAAAAAACAAACTTTTCTGCATAAAAAGTCATGTGTGATTGAAAAATTTTTTTTCATTGCTGATAAGTGATACATGTGTGTAAACAAACAAAACAAAACAAAAATGATTTTTCTAAGTGGCCTAATAAGTGAGATAGTATTTTTTTAGGGGGCAGGTTTTGGAAACTTTTTCCCTTTATGGCATTGCTGTGGCCACTATTTCCAACCGATTTGCAATATTTTGATTTTAGCTTATAGATTAGCGTCTGAAGTTTACAAAAAGTATAAATTTGTGGTACTTTGGAAAAGTTTAAGGGTAGTTAATGTGGCTAAAAGCCAAAAATTTTCCAATTTTTTACGTGCCACTACCCCAAAACTTTGAATCCATTTTTCTCCCCCTAAACGCACGAATTTCGATTTTATTTTTTGTCATTTAAAGGCTTAACCCAAGCTAGTGTTTTGATGGTCGGAAAATGTTTTAGGCTCATTGTCTAGCATGTAGGAGGCACAGAAATGGCTTTTTGCGGAACACGTGCATTTTTTGTGCAGATTTCCAGCTTTGACTGCTTACTGTGGCCACAATTTTTCTCTGACTGTCAAAATGTTAGTCTCGTTTTGTAGCAGCCATTGTGCACTTTACGTCAACTATAAGTTTGTGGTACTTTGCATGAGAATGCTATATTTTATGGAGTCTAGAAGGCATAGACACGGATCTTCCTAAAACGAGTTCATTTCCTCGGCTGATCTCTGGCTTTGATCGGTCACTGTGGCCACAGTTTTGATCCGATTTTCAAAACTTTGGTCTTGTTTTATAGCTGTGACTTTGCAGTTTGCAATAAATATAAATTTGTAGTGTTTTGCGTAAGAGGAATAATTTTTATGGGAGCTCAAATGGGAGTACAGCAAAAAAACAAACTTTTCTGCATAAAAAGTCATGTGTGATTGAAAAATTTTTTTTCATTGCTGATAAGTGATACATGTGTGTAAACAAACAAAACAAAACAAAAATGATTTTTCTAAGTGGCCTAATAAGTGAGATAGTATTTTTTTAGGGGGCAGGTTTTGGAAACTTTTTCCCTTTATGGCATTGCTGTGGCCACTATTTCCAACCGATTTGCAATATTTTGATTTTAGCTTATAGATTAGCGTCTGAAGTTTACAAAAAGTATAAATTTGTGGTACTTTGGAAAAGTTTAAGGGTAGTTAATGTGGCTAAAAGCCAAAAATTTTCCAATTTTTTACGTGCCACTACCCCAAAACTTTAAATCCATTTTTCTCCCCCTAAACGCACGAATTTCGATTTTATTTTTTGTCATTTAAAGGCTTAACCCAAACTAGTGTTTTGATGGTCGGAAAATGTTTTAGGCTCATTGTCTAGCATGTAGGAGGCACAGAAATGGCTTTTTGCGGAACACGTGCATTTTTTGTGCAGATTTCCAGCTTTGACTGCTTACTGTGGCCACAATTTTTCTCTGACTGTCAAAATGTTAGTCTCGTTTTGTAGCAGCCATTGTGCACTTTACGTCAACTATAAGTTTGTGGTACTTTGCATGAGAATGCTATATTTTATGGAGTCTAGAAGGCATAGACACGGATCTTCCTAAAACGAGTTCATTTCCTCGGCTGATCTCTGGCTTTGATCGGTCACTGTGGCCACAGTTTTGATCCGATTTTCAAAACTTTGGTCTTGTTTTATAGCTGTGACTTTGCAGTTTGCGATAAATATAAATTTGTAGTGTTTTGCGTAAGAGGAATAATTTTTATGGGAGCTCAAATGGGAGTACAGCAAAAAAACAAACTTTTCTGCATAAAAAGTCATGTGTGATTGAAAAATTTTTTTTCATTGCTGATAAGTGATACATGTGTGTAAACAAACAAAACAAAACAAAAATGATTTTTCTAAGTGGCCTAATAAGTGAGATAGTATTTTTTTAGGGGGCAGGTTTTGGAAACTTTTTCCCTTTATGGCATTGCTGTGGCCACTATTTCCAACCGATTTGCAATATTTTGATTTTAGCTTATAGATTAGCGTCTGAAGTTTACAAAAAGTATAAATTTGTGGTACTTTGGAAAAGTTTAAGGGTAGTTAATGTGGCTAAAAGCCTAAACGCACGAATTTCGATTTTATTTTTTGTCATTTAAAGGCTTAGCCCAAACTAGTGTTTTGATGGTCGGAAAATGTTTTAGGCTCATTGTCTAGCATGTAGGAGGCACAGAAATGGCTTTTTGCGGAACACGTGCATTTTTTGTGCAGATTTCCAGCTTTGACTGCTTACTGTGGCCACAATTTTTCTCTGACTGTCAAAATGTTAGTCTCGTTTTGTAGCAGCCATTGTGCACTTTACGTCAACTATAAGTTTGTGGTACTTTGCATGAGAATGCTATATTTTATGGAGTCTAGAAGGCATAGACACGGATCTTCCTAAAACGAGTTCATTTCCTCGGCTGATCTCTGGCTTTGATCGGTCACTGTGGCCACAGTTTTGATCCGATTTTCAAAACTTTGGTCTTGTTTTATAGCTGTGACTTTGCAGTTTGCGATAAATATAAATTTGTAGTGTTTTGCGTAAGAGGAATAATTTTTATGGGAGCTCAAATGGGAGTACAGCAAAAAAACAAACTTTTCTGCATAAAAAGTCATGTGTGATTGAAAAATTTTTTTTCATTGCTGATAAGTGATACATGTGTGTAAACAAACAAAACAAAACAAAAATGATTTTTCTAAGTGGCCTAATAAGTGAGATAGTATTTTTTAGGGGGCAGGTTTTGGAAACTTTTTCCCTTTATGGCATTGCTGTGGCCACTATTTCCAACCGATTTGCAATATTTTGATTTTAGCTTATAGATTAGCGTCTGAAGTTTACAAAAAGTATAAATTTGTGGTACTTTGGAAAAGTTTAAGGGTAGTTAATGTGGCTAAAAGCCAAAAATTTTCCAATTTTTTACGTGCCACTACCCCAAAACTTTAAATCCATTTTTCTCCCCCTAAACGCACGAATTTCGATTTTATTTTTTGTCATTTAAAGGCTTAACCCTAACTAGTGTTTTGATGGTCGGAAAATGTTTTAGGCTCATTGTCTAGCATGTAGGAGGCACAGAAATGGCTTTTTGCGGAACACGTGCATTTTTTGTGCAGATTTCCAGCTTTGACTGCTTACTGTGGCCACAATTTTTCTCTGACTGTCAAAATGTTAGTCTCGTTTTGTAGCAGCCATTGTGCACTTTACGTCAACTATAAGTTTGTGGTACTTTGCATGAGAATGCTATATTTTATGGAGTCTAGAAGGCATAGACACGGATCTTCCTAAAACGAGTTCATTTCCTCGGCTGATCTCTGGCTTTGATCGGTCACTGTGGCCACAGTTTTGATCCGATTTTCAAAACTTTGGTCTTGTTTTATAGCTGTGACTTTGCAGTTTGCGATAAATATAAATTTGTAGTGTTTTGCGTAAGAGGAATAATTTTTATGGGAGCTCAAATGGGAGTACAGCAAAAAAAAAAACTTTTCCGCATAAAAAGTCATGTGTGATTGAAAAATTTTTTTTCATTGCTGATAAGTGATACATGTGTGTAAACAAACAAAACAAAACAAAAATGATTTTTCTAAGTGGCCTAATAAGTGAGATAGTATTTTTTTAGGGGGCAGGTTTTGGAAACTTTTTCCCTTTATGGCATTGCTGTGGCCACTATTTCCAACCGATTTGCAATATTTTGATTTTAGCTTATAGATTAGCGTCTGAAGTTTACAAAAAGTATAAATTTGTGGTACTTTGGAAAAGTTTAAGGGTAGTTAATGTGGCTAAAAGCCAAAAATTTTCGAATTTTTTACGTGCCACTACCCCAAAACTTTAAATCCATTTTTCTCCCCCTAAACGCACGAATTTCGATTTTATTTTTTGTCATTTAAAGGCTTAACCCAAACTAGTGTTTTGATGGTCGGAAAATGTTTTAGGCTCATTGTCTAGCATGTAGGAGGCACAGAAATGGCTTTTTGCGGAACACGTGCATTTTTTGTGCAGATTTCCAGCTTTGACTGCTTACTGTGGCCACAATTTTTCTCTGACTGTCAAAATGTTAGTCTCGTTTTGTAGCAGCCATTGTGCACTTTACGTCAACTATAAGTTTGTGGTACTTTGCATGAGAATGCTATATTTTATGGAGTCTAGAAGGCATAGACACGGATCTTCCTAAAACGAGTTCATTTCCTCGGCTGATCTCTGGCTTTGATCGGTCACTGTGGCCACAGTTTTGATCCGATTTTCAAAACTTTCGTCTTGTTTTATAGCTGTGATTTTGCAGTTTGCAATAAATATAAATTTGTAGTGTTTTGCGTAAGAGGAATAATTTTTATGGGAGCTCAAATGGGAGTACAGCAAAAAACAAACTTTTCTGCATAAAAAGTCATGTGTGATTGAAAAATTTTTTTTCATTGCTGATAAGTGATACATGTGTGTAAACAAACAAAACAAAACAAAAATGATTTTTCTAAGTGGCCTAATAAGTGAGATAGTATTTTTTTAGGGGGCAGGTTTTGGAAACTTTTTCCCTTTATGGCATTGCTGTGGCCACTATTTCCAACCGATTTGCAATATTTTGATTTTAGCTTATAGATTAGCGTCTGAAGTTTACAAAAAGTATAAATTTGTGGTACTTTGGAAAAGTTTAAGGGTAGTTAATGTGGCTAAAAGCCAAAAATTTTCCAATTTTTTACGTGCCACTACCCCAAAACTTTAAATCCATTTTTCTCCCCCTAAACGCACGAATTTCGATTTTATTTTTTGTCATTTAAAGGCTTAACCCAAACTAGTGTTTTGATGGTCGGAAAATGTTTTAGGCTCATTGTCTAGCATGTAGGAGGCACAGAAATGGCTTTTTGCGGAACACGTGCATTTTTTGTGCAGATTTCCAGCTTTGACTGCTTACTTTGGCCACAATTTTTCTCTGACTGTCAAAATGTTAGTCTCGTTTTGTAGCAGCCATTGTGCACTTTACGTCAACTATAAGTTTGTGGTACTTTGCATGAGAATGCTATATTTTATGGAGTCTAGAAGGCATAGACACGGATCTTCCTAAAACGAGTTCATTTCCTCGGCTGATCTCTGGCTTTGATCGGTCACTGTGGCCACAGTTTTGATCCGATTTTCAAAACTTTGGTCTTGTTTTATAGCTGTGACTTTGCAGTTTGCGATAAATATAAATTTGTAGTGTTTTGCGTAAGAGGAATAATTTTTATGGGAGCTCAAATGGGAGTACAGCAAAAAAACAAACTTTTCTGCATAAAAAGTCATGTGTGATTGAAAAATTTTTTTTCATTGCTGATAAGTGATACATGTGTGTAAACAAACAAGACAAAACAAAAATGATTTTTCTAAGTGGCCTAATAAGTGAGATAGTATATTTTTAGGGGGCAGGTTTTGGAAACTTTTTCCCTTTATGGCATTGCTGTGGCCACTATTTCCAACCGATTTGCAATATTTTGATTTTAGCTTATAGATTAGCGTCTGAAGTTTACAAAAAGTATAAATTTGTGGTACTTTGGAAAAGTTTAAGGGTAGTTAATGTGGCTAAAAGCCAAAAATTTTCCAATTTTTTACGTGCCACTACCCCAAAACTTTAAATCCATTTTTCTCCCCCTAAACGCACGAATTTCGATTTTATTTTTTGTCATTTAAAGGCTTAACCCAAACTAGTGTTTTGATGGTCGGAAAATGTTTTAGGCTCATTGTCTAGCATGTAGGAGGCACAGAAATGGCTTTTTGCGGAACACGTGCATTTTTTGTGCAGATTTCCAGCTTTGACTGCTTACTGTGGCCACAATTTTTCTCTGACTGTCAAAATGTTAGTCTCGTTTTGTAGCAGCCATTGTGCACTTTACGTCAACTATAAGTTTGTGGTACTTTGCATGAGAATGCTATATTTTATGGAGTCTAGAAGGCATAGACACGGATCTTCCTAAAACGAGTTCATTTCCTCGGCTGATCTCTGGCTTTGATCGGTCACTGTGGCCACAGTTTTGATCCGATTTTCAAAACTTTGGTCTTGTTTTATAGCTGTGACTTTGCAGTTTGCGATAAATATAAATTTGTAGTGTTTTGCGTAAGAGGAATAATTTTTATGGGAGCTCAAATGGGAGTACAGCAAAAAAACAAACTTTTCTGCATAAAAAGTCATGTGTGATTGAACATTTTTTTTTCATTGCTGATAAGTGATACATGTGTGTAAACAAACAAAACAAAACAAAAATGATTTTTCTAAGTGGCCTAATAAGTGAGATAGTATTTTTTTAGGGGGCAGGTTTTGGAAACTTTTTCCCTTTATGGCATTGCTGTGGCCACTATTTCCAACCGATTTGCAATATTTTGATTTTAGCTTATAGATTAGCGTCTGAAGTTTACAAAAAGTATAAATTTGTGGTACTTTGGAAAAGTTTAAGGGTAGTTAATGTGGCTAAAAGCCAAAAATTTTCCAATTTTTTACGTGCCACTACCCCAAAACTTTAAATCCATTTTTCTCCCCCTAAACGCACGAATTTCGATTTTATTTTTTGTCATTTAAAGGCTTAACCCAAACTAGTGTTTTGATGGTCGGAAAATGTTTTAGGCTCATTGTCTAGCATGTAGGAGGCACAGAAATGGCTTTTTGCGGAACACGTGCATTTTTTGTGCAGATTTCCAGCTTTGACTGCTTACTGTGGCCACAATTTTTCTCTGACTGTCAAAATGTTAGTCTCGTTTTGTAGCAGCCATTGTGCACTTTACGTCAACTATAAGTTTGTGGTACTTTGCATGAGAATGCTATATTTTATGGAGTCTAGAAGGCATAGACACGGATCTTCCTAAAACGAGTTCATTTCCTCGGCTGATCTCTGGCTTTGATCGGTCACTGTGGCCACAGTTTTGATCCGATTTTCAAAACTTTGGTCTTGTTTTATAGCTGTGACTTTGCAGTTTGCGATAAATATAAATTTGTAGTGTTTTGCGTAAGAGGAATAATTTTTATGGGAGCTCAAATGGGAGTACAGCAAAAAAACAAACTTTTCTGCATAAAAAGTCATGTGTGATTGAAAAATTTTTTTTCATTGCTGATAAGTGATACATGTGTGTAAACAAACAAAACAAAACAAAAATGATTTTTCTAAGTGGCCTAATAAGTGAGATAGTATTTTTTTAGGGGGCAGGTTTTGGAAACTTTTTCCCTTTATGGCATTGCTGTGGCCACTATTTCCAACCGATTTGCAATATTTTGATTTTAGCTTATAGATTAGCGTCTGAAGTTTACAAAAAGTATAAATTTGTGGTACTTTGGAAAAGTTTAAGGGTAGTTAATGTGGCTAAAAGCCAAAAATTTTCCAATTTTTTACGTGCCACTACCCCAAAACTTTAAATCCATTTTTCTCCCCCTAAACGCACGAATTTCGATTTTATTTTTTGTCATTTAAAGGCTTAACCCAAACTAGTGTTTTGATGGTCGGAAAATGTTTTAGGCTCATTGTCTAGCATGTAGGAGGCACAGAAATGGCTTTTTGCGGAACACGTGCATTTTTTGTGCAGATTTCCAGCTTTGACTGCTTACTGTGGCCACAATTTTTCTCTGACTGTCAAAATGTTAGTCTCGTTTTGTAGCAGCCATTGTGCACTTTACGTCAACTATAAGTTTGTGGTACTTTGCATGAGAATGCTATATTTTATGGAGTCTAGAAGGCATAGACACGGATCTTCCTAAAACAAGTTCATTTCCTCGGCTGATCTCTGGCTTTGATCGGTCACTGTGGCCACAGTTTTGATCCGATTTTCAAAACTTTGGTCTTGTTTTATAGCTGTGACTTTGCAGTTTGCGATAAATATAAATTTGTAGTGTTTTGCGTAAGAGAAATAATTTTTATGGGAGCTCAAATGGGAGTACAGCAAAAAAACAAACTTTTCTGCATAAAAAGTCATGTGTGATTGAAAAATTTTTTTTCATTGCTGATAAGTGATACATGTGTGTAAACAAACAAAACAAAACAAAAATGATTTTTCTAAGTGGCCTAATAAGTGAGATAGTATTTTTTTAGGGGGCAGGTTTTGGAAACTTTTTCCCTTTATGGCATTGCTGTGGCCACTATTTCCAACCGATTTGCAATATTTTGATTTTAGCTTATAGATTAGCGTCTGAAGTTTACAAAAAGTATAAATTTGTGGTACTTTGGAAAAGTTTAAGGGTAGTTAATGTGGCTAAAAGCCAAAAATTTTCCAATTTTTTACGTGCCACTACCCCAAAACTTTAAATCCATTTTTCTCCCCCTAAACGCACGAATTTCGATTTTATTTTTTGTCATTTAAAGGCTTAACCCGAACTAGTGTTTTGATGGTCGGAAAATGTTTTAGGCTCATTGTCTAGCATGTAGGAGGCACAGAAATGGCTTTTTGCGGAACACGTGCATTTTTTGTGCAGATTTCCAGCTTTGACTGCTTACTGTGGCCACAATTTTTCTCTGACTGTCAAAATGTTAGTCTCGTTTTGTAGCAGCCATTGTGCACTTTACGTCAACTATAAGTTTGTGGTACTTTGCATGAGAATGCTATATTTTATGGAGTCTAGAAGGCATAGACACGGATCTTCCTAAAACGAGTTCATTTCCTCGGCTGATCTCTGGCTTTGATCGGTCACTGTGGCCACAGTTTTGATCCGATTTTCAAAACTTTGGTCTTGTTTTATAGCTGTGACTTTGCAGTTTGCGATAAATATAAATTTGTAGTGTTTTGCGTAAGAGGAATAATTTTTATGGGAGCTCAAATGGGAGTACAGCAAAAAAACAAACTTTTCTGCATAAAAAGTCATGTGTGATTGAAAAATTTTTTTTCATTGCTGATAAGTGATACATGTGTGTGAACAAACAAAACAAAACAAAAATGATTTTTCTAAGTGGCCTAATAAGTGAGATAGTATATTTTTAGGGGGCAGGTTTTGGAAACTTTTTCCCTTTATGGCATTGCTGTGGCCACTATTTCCAACCGATTTGCAATATTTTGATTTTAGCTTATAGATTAGCGTCTGAAGTTTACAAAAAGTATAAATTTGTGGTACTTTGGAAAAGTTTAAGGGTAGTTAATGTGGCTAAAAGCCAAAAATTTTCCAATTTTTTACGTGCCACTACCCCAAAACTTTAAATCCATTTTTCTCCCCCTAAACGCACGAATTTCGATTTTATTTTTTGTCATTTAAAGGCTTAACCCAAACTAGTGTTTTGATGGTCGGAAAATGTTTTAGGCTCATTGTCCAGCATGTAGGAGGCACAGAAATGGCTTTTTGCGGAACACGTGCATTTTTTGTGCAGATTTCCAGCTTTGACTGCTTACTGTGGCCACAATTTTTCTCTGACTGTCAAAATGTTAGTCTCGTTTTGTAGCAGCCATTGTGCACTTTACGTCAACTATAAGTTTGTGGTACTTTGCATGAGAATGCTATATTTTATGGAGTCTAGAAGGCATAGACACGGATCTTCCTAAAACGAGTTCATTTCCTCGGCTGATCTCTGGCTTTGATCGGTCACTGTGGCCACAGTTTTGATCCGATTTTCAAAACTTTGGTCTTGTTTTATAGCTGTGACTTTGCAGTTTGCGATAAATATAAATTTGTAGTGTTTTGCGTAAGAGGAATAATTTTTATGGGAGCTCAAATGGGAGTATAGCAAAAAAACAAACTTTTCTGCATAAAAAGTCATGTGTGATTGAAAAATTTTTTTTCATTGCTGATAAGTGATACATGTGTGTAAACAAACAAGACAAAACAAAAATGATTTTTCTAAGTGGCCTAATAAGTGAGATAGTATTTTTTTAGGGGGCAGGTTTTGGAAACTTTTTCCCTTTATGGCATTGCTGTGGCCACTATTTCCAACCGATTTGCAATATTTTGATTTTAGCTTATAGATTAGCGTCTGAAGTTTACAAAAAGTATAAATTTGTGGTACTTTGGAAAAGTTTAAGGGTAGTTAATGTGGCTAAAAGCCAAAAATTTTCCAATTTTTTACGTGCCACTACCCCAAAACTTTATATCCATTTTTCTCCCCCTAAACGCACGAATTTCGATTTTATTTTTTGTCATTTAAAGGCTTAACCCAAACTAGTGTTTTGATGGTCGGAAAATGTTTTAGGCTCATTGTCTAGCATGTAGGAGGCACAGAAATGGCTTTTTGCGGAACACGTGCATTTTTTGTGCAGATTTCCAGCTTTGACTGCTTACTGTGGCCACAATTTTTCTCTGACTGTCAAAATGTTAGTCTCGTTTTGTAGCAGCCATTGTGCACTTTACGTCAACTATAAGTTTGTGGTACTTTGCATGAGAATGCTATATTTTATGGAGTCTAGAAGGCATAGACACGGATCTTCCTAAAACGAGTTCATTTCCTCGGCTGATCTCTGGCTTTGATCGGTCACTGTGGCCACAGTTTTGATCCGATTTTCAAAACTTTGGTCTTGTTTTATAGCTGTGACTTTGCAGTTTGCGATAAATATAAATTTGTAGTGTTTTGCGTAAGAGGAATAATTTTTATGGGAGCTCAAATGGGAGTACAGCAAAAAAACAAACTTTTCTGCATAAAAAGTCATGTGTGATTGAAAAATTTTTTTTCATTGCTGATAAGTGATACATGTGTGTAAACAAACAAGACAAAACAAAAATGATTTTTCTAAGTGGCCTAATAAGTGAGATAGTATTTTTTTAGGGGGCAGGTTTTGGAAACTTTTTCCCTTTATGGCATTGCTGTGGCCACTATTTCCAACCGATTTGCAATATTTTGATTTTAGCTTATAGATTAGCGTCTGAAGTTTACAAAAAGTATAAATTTGTGGTACTTTGGAAAAGTTTAAGGGTAGTTAATGTGGCTAAAAGCCAAAAATTTTCCAATTTTTTACGTGCCACTACCCCAAAACTTTAAATCCATTTTTCTCCCCCTAAACGCACGAATTTCGATTTTATTTTTTGTCATTTAAAGGCTTAACCCAAACTAGTGTTTTGATGGTCGGAAAATGTTTTAGGCTCATTGTCTAGCATGTAGGAGGCACAGAAATGGCTTTTTGCGGAACACGTGCATTTTTTGTGCAGATTTCCAGCTTTGACTGCTTACTGTGGCCACAATTTTTCTCTGACTGTCAAAATGTTAGTCTCGTTTTGTAGCAGCCATTGTGCACTTTACGTCAACTATAAGTTTGTGGTACTTTGCATGAGAATGCTATATTTTATGGAGTCTAGAAGGCATAGACACGGATCTTCCTAAAACGAGTTCATTTCCTCGGCTGATCTCTGGCTTTGATCGGTCACTGTGGCCACAGTTTTGATTCGATTTTCAAAACTTTGGTCTTGTTTTATAGCTGTGACTTTGCAGTTTGCGATAAATATAAATTTGTAGTGTTTTGCGTAAGAGGAATAATTTTTATGGGAGCTCAAATGGGAGTACAGCAAAAAAACAAACTTTTCTGCATAAAAAGTCATGTGTGATTGAAAAATTTTTTTTCATTGCTGATAAGTGATACATGTGTGTAAACAAACAAGACAAAACAAAAATGATTTTTCTAAGTGGCCTAATAAGTGAGATAGTATTTTTTTAGGGGGCAGGTTTTGGAAACTTTTTCCCTTTATGGCATTGCTGTGGCCACTATTTCCAACCGATTTGCAATATTTTGATTTTAGCTTATAGATTAGCGTCTGAAGTTTACAAAAAGTATAAATTTGTGGTACTTTGGAAAAGTTTAAGGGTAGTTAATGTGGCTAAAAGCCAAAAATTTTCCAATTTTTTACGTGCCACTACCCCAAAACTTTAAATCCATTTTTCTCCCCCTAAACGCACGAATTTCGATTTTATTTTTTGTCATTTAAAGGCTTAACCCAAACTAGTGTTTTGATGGTCGGAAAATGTTTTAGGCTCATTGTCTAGCATGTAGGAGGCACAGAAATGGCTTTTTGCGGAACACGTGCATTTTTTGTGCAGATTTCCAGCTTTGACTGCTTACTGTGGCCACAATTTTTCTCTGACTGTCAAAATGTTAGTCTCGTTTTGTAGCAGCCATTGTGCACTTTACGTCAACTATAAGTTTGTGGTACTTTGCATGAGAATGCTATATTTTATGGAGTCTAGAAGGCATAGACACGGATCTTCCTAAAACGAGTTCATTTCCTCGGCTGATCTCTGGCTTTGATCGGTCACTGTGGCCACAGTTTTGATTCGATTTTCAAAACTTTGGTCTTGTTTTATAGCTGTGACTTTGCAGTTTGCGATAAATATAAATTTGTAGTGTTTTGCGTAAGAGGAATAATTTTTATGGGAGCTCAAATGGGAGTACAGCAAAAAAACAAACTTTTCTGCATAAAAAGTCATGTGTGATTGAAAAATTTTTTTTCATTGCTGATAAGTGATACATGTGTGTAAACAAACAAAACAAAACAAAAATGATTTTTCTAAGTGGCCTAATAAGTGAGATAGTATTTTTTTAGGGGGCAGGTTTTGGAAACTTTTTCCCTTTATGGCATTGCTGTGGCCACTATTTCCAACCGATTTGCAATATTTTGATTTTAGCTTATAGATTAGCGTCTGAAGTTTACAAAAAGTATAAATTTGTGGTACTTTGGAAAAGTTTAAGGGTAGTTAATGTGGCTAAAAGCCAAAAATTTTCCAATTTTTTACGTGCCACTACCCCAAAACTTTAAATCCATTTTTCTCCCCCTAAACGCACGAATTTCGATTTTATTTTTTGTCATTTAAAGGCTTAACCCAAACTAGTGTTTTGATGGTCGGAAAATGTTTTAGGCTCATTGTCTAGCATGTAGGAGGCACAGAAATGGCTTTTTGCGGAACACGTGCATTTTTTGTGCAGATTTCCAGCTTTGACTGCTTACTGTGGCCACAATTTTTCTCTGACTGTCAAAATGTTAGTCTCGTTTTGTAGCAGCCATTGTGCACTTTACGTCAACTATAAGTTTGTGGTACTTTGCATGAGAATGCTATATTTTATGGAGTCTAGAAGGCATAGACACGGATCTTCCTAAAACGAGTTCATTTCCTCGGCTGATCTCTGGCTTTGATCGGTCACTGTGGCCACAGTTTTGATCCGATTTTCAAAACTTTGGTCTTGTTTTATAGCTGTGACTTTGCAGTTTGCGATAAATATAAATTTGTAGTGTTTTGCGTAAGAGGAATAATTTTTATGGGAGCTCAAAGGGGAGTACAGCAAAAAAACAAACTTTTCTGCATAAAAAGTCATGTGTGATTGAAAAATTTTTTTTCATTGCTGATAAGTGATACATGTGTGTAAACAAACAAAACAAAACAAAAATGATTTTTCTAAGTGGCCTAATAAGTGAGATAGTATTTTTTTAGGGGGCAGGTTTTGGAAACTTTTTCCCTTTATGGCATTGCTGTGGCCACTATTTCCAACCGATTTGCAATATTTTGATTTTAGCTTATAGATTAGCGTCTGAAGTTTACAAAAAGTATAAATTTGTGGTACTTTGGAAAAGTTTAAGGGTAGTTAATGTGGCTAAAAGCCAAAAATTTTCCAATTTTTTACGTGCCACTACCCCAAAACTTTAAATCCATTTTTCTCCCCCTAAACGCACGAATTTCGATTTTATTTTTTGTCATTTAAAGGCTTAACCCGAACTAGTGTTTTGATGGTCGGAAAATGTTTTAGGCTCATTGTCTAGCATGTAGGAGGCACAGAAATGGCTTTTTGCGGAACACGTGCATTTTTTGTGCAGATTTCCAGCTTTGACTGCTTACTGTGGCCACAATTTTTCTCTGACTGTCAAAATGTTAGTCTCGTTTTGTAGCAGCCATTGTGCACTTTACGTCAACTATAAGTTTGTGGTACTTTGCATGAGAATGCTATATTTTATGGAGTCTAGAAGGCATAGACACGGATCTTCCTAAAACGAGTTCATTTCCTCGGCTGATCTCTGGCTTTGATCGGTCACTGTGGCCACAGTTTTGATCCGATTTTCAAAACTTTGGTCTTGTTTTATAGCTGTGACTTTGCAGTTTGCGATAAATATAAATTTGTAGTGTTTTGCGTAAGAGGAATAATTTTTATGGGAGCTCAAATGGGAGTACAGCAAAAAAACAAACTTTTCTGCATAAAAAGTCATGTGTGATTGAAAAATTTTTTTTCATTGCTGATAAGTGATACATGTGTGTAAACAAACAAGACAAAACAAAAATGATTTTTCTAAGTGGCCTAATAAGTGAGATAGTATTTTTTTAGGGGGCAGGTTTTGGAAACTTTTTCCCTTTATGGCATTGCTGTGGCCACTATTTCCAACCGATTTGCAATATTTTGATTTTAGCTTATAGATTAGCGTCTGAAGTTTACAAAAAGTATAAATTTGTGGTACTTTGGAAAAGTTTAAGGGTAGTTAATGTGGCTAAAAGCCAAGAATTTTCTTATTTTTTACGTGCCACTACCCCAAAACTTTAAATCCATTTTTCTCCCCCTAAACGCACGAATTTCGATTTTATTTTTTGTCATTTAAAGGCTTAACCCAAACTAGTGTTTTGATGGTCGGAAAATGTTTTAGGCTCATTGTCTAGCATGTAGGAGGCACAGAAATGGCTTTTTGCGGAACACGTGCATTTTTTGTGCAGATTTCCAGCTTTGACTGCTTACTGTGGCCACAATTTTTCTCTGACTGTCAAAATGTTAGTCTCGTTTTGTAGCAGCCATTGTGCACTTTACGTCAACTATAAGTTTGTGGTACTTTGCATGAGAATGCTATATTTTATGGAGTCTAGAAGGCATAGACACGGATCTTCCTAAAACGAGTTCATTTCCTCGGCTGATCTCTGGCTTTGATCGGTCACTGTGGCCACAGTTTTGATCCGATTTTCAAAACTTTGGTCTTGTTTTATAGCTGTGACTTTGCAGTTTGCGATAAATATAAATTTGTAGTGTTTTGCGTAAGAGGAATAATTTTTATGGGAGCTCAAATGGGAGTACAGCAAAAAAACAAACTTTTCTGCATAAAAAGTCATGTGTGATTGAAAAATTTTTTTTCATTGCTGATAAGTGATACATGTGTGTAAACAAACAAAACAAAACAAAAATGATTTTTCTAAGTGGCCTAATAAGTGAGATAGTATTTTTTTAGGGGGCAGGTTTTGGAAACTTTTTCCCTTTATGGCATTGCTGTGGCCACTATTTCCAACCGATTTGCAATATTTTGATTTTAGCTTATAGATTAGCGTCTGAAGTTTACAAAAAGTATAAATTTGTGGTACTTTGGAAAAGTTTAAGGGTAGTTAATGTGGCTAAAAGCCAAAAATTTTCCAATTTTTTACGTGCCACTACCCCAAAACTTTAAATCCATTTTTCTCCCCCTAAACGCACGAATTTCGATTTTATTTTTTGTCATTTAAAGGCTTAACCCAAACTAGTGTTTTGATGGTCGGAAAATGTTTTAGGCTCATTGTCTAGCATGTAGGAGGCACAGAAATGGCTTTTTGCGGAACACGTGCATTTTTTGTGCAGATTTCCAGCTTTGACTGCTTACTGTGGCCACAATTTTTCTCTGACTGTCAAAATGTTAGTCTCGTTTTGTAGCAGCCATTGTGCACTTTACGTCAACTATAAGTTTGTGGTATTTTGCATGAGAATGCTATATTTTATGGAGTCTAGAAGGCATAGACACGGATCTTCCTAAAACGAGTTCATTTCCTCGGCTGATCTCTGGCTTTGATCGGTCACTGTGGCCACAGTTTTGATCCGATTTTCAAAACTTTGGTCTTGTTTTATAGCTGTGACTTTGCAGTTTGCGATAAATATAAATTTGTAGTGTTTTGCGTAAGAGGAATAATTTTTATGGGAGCTCAAATGGGAGTACAGCAAAAAAACAAACTTTTCTGCATAAAAAGTCATGTGTGATTGAAAAATTTTTTTTCATTGCTGGTAAGTGATACATGTGTGTAAACAAACAAAACAAAACAAAAATGATTTTTCTAAGTGGCCTAATAAGTGAGATAGTATTTTTTTAGGGGGCAGGTTTTGGAAACTTTTTCCCTTTATGGCATTGCTGTGGCCACTATTTCCAACCGATTTGCAATATTTTGATTTTAGCTTATAGATTAGCGTCTGAAGTTTACAAAAAGTATAAATTTGTGGTACTTTGGAAAAGTTTAAGGGTAGTTAATGTGGCTAAAAGCCAAAAATTTTCCAATTTTTTACGTGCCACTACCCCAAAACTTTAAATCCATTTTTCTCCCCCTAAACGCACGAATTTCGATTTTATTTTTTGTCATTTAAAGGCTTAACCCAAACGAGTGTTTTGATGGTCGGAAAATGTTTTAGGCTCATTGTCTAGCATGTAGGAGGCACAGAAATGGCTTTTTGCGGAACACGTGCATTTTTTGTGCAGATTTCCAGCTTTGACTGCTTACTGTGGCCACAATTTTTCTCTGACTGTCAAAATGTTAGTCTCGTTTTGTAGCAGCCATTGTGCACTTTACGTCAACTATAAGTTTGTGGTACTTTGCATGAGAATGCTATATTTTATGGAGTCTAGAAGGCATAGACACGGATCTTCCTAAAACGAGTTCATTTCCTCGGCTGATCTCTGGCTTTGATCGGTCACTGTGGCCACAGTTTTGATCCGATTTTCAAAACTTTGGTCTTGTTTTATAGCTGTGACTTTGCAGTTTGCGATAAATATAAATTTGTAGTGTTTTGCGTAAGAGGAATAATTTTTATGGGAGCTCAAATGGGAGTACAGCAAAAAAACAAACTTTTCTGCATAAAAAGTCATGTGTGATTGAAAAATTTTTTTTCATTGCTGATAAGTGATACATGTGTGTAAACAAACAAAACAAAACAAAAATGATTTTTCTAAGTGGCCTAATAAGTGAGATAGTATTTTTTTAGGGGGCAGGTTTTGGAAACTTTTTCCCTTTATGGCATTGCTGTGGCCACTATTTCCAACCGATTTGCAATATTTTGATTTTAGCTTATAGATTAGCGTCTGAAGTTTACAAAAAGTATAAATTTGTGGTACTTTGGAAAAGTTTAAGGGTAGTTAATGTGGCTAAAAGCCAAAAATTTTCTAATTTTTTACGTGCCACTACCCCAAAACTTTAAATCCATTTTTCTCCCCCTAAACGCACGAATTTCGATTTTATTTTTTGTCATTTAAAGGCTTAACCCGAACTAGTGTTTTGATGGTCGGAAAATGTTTTAGGCTCATTGTCTAGCATGTAGGAGGCACAGAAATGGCTTTTTGCGGAACACGTGCATTTTTTGTGCAGATTTCCAGCTTTGACTGCTTACTGTGGCCACAATTTTTCTCTGACTGTCAAAATGTTAGTCTCGTTTTGTAGCAGCCATTGTGCACTTTACGTCAACTATAAGTTTGTGGTATTTTGCATGAGAATGCTATATTTTATGGAGTCTAGAAGGCATAGACACGGATCTTCCTAAAACGAGTTCATTTCCTCGGCTGATCTCTGGCTTTGATCGGTCACTGTGGCCACAGTTTTGATCCGATTTTCAAAACTTTGGTCTTGTTTTATAGCTGTGACTTTGCAGTTTGCGATAAATATAAATTTGTAGTGTTTTGCGTAAGAGGAATAATTTTTATGGGAGCTCAAATGGGAGTACAGCAAAAAAACAAACTTTTCTGCATAAAAAGTCATGTGTGATTGAAAAATTTTTTTTCATTGCTGATAAGTGATACATGTGTGTGAACAAACAAAACAAAACAAAAATGATTTTTCTAAGTGGCCTAATAAGTGAGATAGTATTTTTTAGGGGGCAGGTTTTGGAAACTTTTTCCCTTTATGGCATTGCTGTGGCCACTATTTCCAACCGATTTGCAATATTTTGATTTTAGCTTATAGATTAGCGTCTGAAGTTTACAAAAAGTATAAATTTGTGGTACTTTGGAAAAGTTTAAGGGTAGTTAATGTGGCTAAAAGCCAAAAATTTTCCAATTTTTTACGTGCCACTACCCCAAAACTTTAAATCCATTTTTCTCCCCCTAAACGCACGAATTTCGATTTTATTTTTTGTCATTTAAAGGCTTAACCCAAACTAGTGTTTTGATGGTCGGAAAATGTTTTAGGCTCATTGTCTAGCATGTAGGAGGCACAGAAATGGCTTTTTGCGGAACACGTGCATTTTTTGTGCAGATTTCCAGCTTTGACTGCTTACTGTGGCCACAATTTTTCTCTGACTGTCAAAATGTTAGTCTCGTTTTGTAGCAGCCATTGTGCACTTTACGTCAACTATAAGTTTGTGGTACTTTGCATGAGAATGCTATATTTTATGGAGTCTAGAAGGCATAGACACGGATCTTCCTAAAACGAGTTCATTTCCTCGGCTGATCTCTGGCTTTGATCGGTCACTGTGGCCACAGTTTTGATCCGATTTTCAAAACTTTGGTCTTGTTTTATAGCTGTGACTTTGCAGTTTGCGATAAATATAAATTTGTAGTGTTTTGCGTAAGAGGAATAATTTTTATGGGAGCTCAAATGGGAGTACAGCAAAAAAACAAACTTTTCTGCATAAAAAGTCATGTGTGATTGAAAAATTTTTTTTCATTGCTGATAAGTGATACATGTGTGTAAACAAACAAAACAAAACAAAAATGATTTTTCTAAGTGGCCTAATAAGTGAGATAGTATTTTTTAGGGGGCAGGTTTTGAAAACTTTTTCCCTTTATGGCATTGCTGTGGCCACTATTTCCAACCGATTTGCAATATTTTGATTTAAGCTTATAGATTAGCGTCTGAAGTTTACAAAAAGTATAAATTTGTGGTACTTTGGAAAAGTTTGAGGGTAGTTAATGTGGCTAAAAGCCAAAAATTTTCCAATTTTTTACGTGCCACTACCCCAAAACTTTAAATCCATTTTTCTCCCCCTAAACGCACGAATTTCGATTTTATTTTTTGTCATTTAAAGGCTTAACCCGAACTTGTGTTTTGATGGTCGGAAAATGTTTTAGGCTCATTGTCTAGCATGTAGGAGGCACAGAAATGGCTTTTTGCGGAACACGTGCATTTTTTGTGCAGATTTCCAGCTTTGACTGCTTACTGTGGCCACAATTTTTCTCTGACTGTCAAAATGTTAGTCTCGTTTTGTAGCAGCCATTGTGCACTTTACGTCAATTATAAGTTTGTGGTGCTTTGCATGAGAATGCCATATTTTATGGAGTCTAGAAGGCATAGACACGGATCTTCCTAAAACGAGTTCATTTCCTCGGCTGATCTCTGGCTTTGATCGGTCACTGTGGCCACAGTTTTGATCCGATTTTCAAAACTTTGGTCTTGTTTTATAGCTGTGACTTTGCAGTTTGCGATAAATATAAATTTGTAGTGTTTCGCGTAAGAGAAATAATTTTTATGGGAGCTCAAATGGGAGTACAGCAAAAAAACAAACTTTTCTGCATAAAAAGTCATGTGTGATTGAAAAATTTTTTTTCATTGCTGATAAGTGATACATGTGTGTAAACAAACAAAACAAAACAAAAATGATTTTTCTAAGTGGCCTAATAAGTGAGATAGTATTTTTTTAGGGGGCAGGTTTTGGAAACTTTTTCCCTTTATGGCATTGCTGTGGCCACTATTTCCAACCGATTTGCAATATTTTGATTTTAGCTTATAGATTAGCGTCTGAAGTTTACAAAAAGTATAAATTTGTGGTACTTTGGAAAAGTTTAAGGGTAGTTAATGTGGCTAAAAGCCAAAAATTTTCCAATTTTTTACGTGCCACTACCCCAAAACTTTAAATCCATTTTTCTCCCCCTAAACGCACGAATTTCGATTTTATTTTTTGTCATTTAAAGGCTTAACCCAAACTAGTGTTTTGATGGTCGGAAAATGTTTTAGGCTCATTGTCTAGCATGTAGGAGGCACAGAAATGGCTTTTTGCGGAACACGTGCATTTTTTGTGCAGATTTCCAGCTTTGACTGCTTACTGTGGCCACAATTTTTCTCTGACTGTCAAAATGTTAGTCTCGTTTTGTAGCAGCCATTGTGCACTTTACGTCAACTATAAGTTTGTGGTACTTTGCATGAGAATGCTATATTTTATGGAGTCTAGAAGGCATAGACACGGATCTTCCTAAAACGAGTTCATTTCCTCGGCTGATCTCTGGCTTTGATCGGTCACTGTGGCCACAGTTTTGATCCGATTTTCAAAACTTTGGTCTTGTTTTATAGCTGTGACTTTGCAGTTTGCGATAAATATAAATTTGTAGTGTTTTGCGTAAGAGGAATAATTTTTATGGGAGCTCAAATGGGAGTACAGCAAAAAAACAAACTTTTCTGCATAAAAAGTCATGTGTGATTGAAAAATTTTTTTTCATTGCTGATAAGTGATACATGTGTGTAAACAAACAAAACAAAACAAAAATGATTTTTCTAAGTGGCCTAATAAGTGAGATAGTATTTTTTTAGGGGGCAGGTTTTGGAAACTTTTTCCCTTTATGGCATTGCTGTGGCCACTATTTCCAACCGATTTGCAATATTTTGATTTTAGCTTATAGATTAGCGTCTGAAGTTTACAAAAAGTATAAATTTGTGGTACTTTGGAAAAGTTTAAGGGTAGTTAATGTGGCTAAAAGCCAAAAATTTTCCAATTTTTTACGTGCCACTACCCCAAAACTTTAAATCCATTTTTCTCCCCCTAAACGCACGAATTTCGATTTTATTTTTTGTCATTTAAAGGCTTAACCCAAACTAGTGTTTTGATGGTCGGAAAATGTTTTAGGCTCATTGTCTAGCATGTAGGAGGCACAGAAATGGCTTTTTGCGGAACACGTGCATTTTTTGTGCAGATTTCCAGCTTTGACTGCTTACTGTGGCCACAATTTTTCTCTGACTGTCAAAATGTTAGTCTCGTTTTGTAGCAGCCATTGTGCACTTTACGTCAACTATAAGTTTGTGGTACTTTGCATGAGAATGCTATATTTTATGGAATCTAGAAGGGATAGACACGGATCTTCCTAAAACGAGTTCATTTCCTTGGCTGATCTCTGGCTTTGATCGGTCACTGTGGCCACAGTTTTGATCCGATTTTCAAAACTTTGGTCTTGTTTTATAGCTGTGACTTTGCAGTTTGCGATAAATATAAATTTGTAGTGTTTTGCGTAAGAGGAATAATTTTTATGGGAGCTCAAATGGGAGTACAGCAAAAAAACAAACTTTTCTGCATAAAAAGTCATGTGTGATTGAAAAATTTTTTTTCATTGCTGATAAGTGATACATGTGTGTAAACAAACAAAACAAAACAAAAATGATTTTTCTAAGTGGCCTAATAAGTGAGATAGTATTTTTTTAGGGGGCAGGTTTTGGAAACTTTTTCCCTTTATGGCATTGCTGTGGCCACTATTTCCAACCGATTTGCAATATTTTGATTTAAGCTTATAGATTAGCGTCTGAAGTTTACAAAAAGTATAAATTTGTGGTACTTTGGAAAAGTTAAGGGTAGTTAATGTGGCTAAAAGCCAAAAATTTTCCAATTTTTTACGTGCCACTACCCCAAAACTTTAAATCCATTTTTCTCCCCCTAAACGCACGAATTTCGATTTTATTTTTTGTCATTTAAAGGCTTAATCCAAACTAGTGTTTTGATGGTCGGAAAATGTTTTAGGCTCATTGTCTAGCATGTAGGAGGCACAGAAATGGCTTTTTGCGGAACACGTGCATTTTTTGTGCAGATTTCCAGCTTTGACTGCTTACTGTGGCCACAATTTTTCTCTGACTGTCAAAATGTTAGTCTCGTTTTGTAGCAGCCATTGTGCACTTTACGTCAACTATAAGTTTGTGGTACTTTGCATGAGAATGCTATATTTTATGGAGTCTAGAAGGCATAGACACGGATCTTCCTAAAACGAGTTCATTTCCTCGGCTGATCTCTGGCTTTGATCGGTCACTGTGGCCACAGTTTTGATCCGATTTTCAAAACTTTGGTCTTGTTTTATAGCTGTGACTTTGCGGTTTGCGATAAGTATAAATTTGTAGTGTTTTGCGTAAGAGGAATAATTTTTATGGGAGCTCAAATGGGAGTACAGCAAAAAAACAAACTTTTCTGCATAAAAAGTCATGTGTGATTGAAAAATTTTTTTTCATTGCTGATAAGTGATACATGTGTGTAAACAAACAAAACAAAACAAAAATGATTTTTCTAAGTGGCCTAATAAGTGAGATAGTATTTTTTTAGGGGGCAGGTTTTGGAAACTTTTTCCCTTTATGGCATTGCTGTGGCCACTATTTCCAACCGATTTGCAATATTTTGATTTTAGCTTATAGATTAGCGTCTGAAGTTTACAAAAAGTATAAATTTGTGGTACTTTGGAAAAGTTTAAGGGTAGTTAATGTGGCTAAAAGCCAAAAATTTTCCAATTTTTTACGTGCCACTACCCCAAAACTTTAAATCCATTTTTCTCCCCCTAGACGCACGAATTTCGATTTTATTTTTTGTCATTTAAAGGCTTAACCCAAACTAGTGTTTTGATGGTCGGAAAATGTTTTAGGCTCATTGTCTAGCATGTAGGAGGCACAGAAATGGCTTTTTGCGGAACACGTGCATTTTTTGTGCAGATTTCCAGCTTTGACTGCTTACTGTGGCCACAATTTTTCTCTGACTGTCAAAATGTTAGTCTCGTTTTGTAGCAGCCATTGTGCACTTTACGTCAACTATAAGTTTGTGGTACTTTGCATGAGGATGCTATATTTTATGGAGTCTAGAAGGCATAGACACGGATCTTCCTAAAACGAGTTCATTTCCTCGGCTGATCTCTGGCTTTGATCGGTCACTGTGGCCACAGTTTTGATCCGATTTTCAAAACTTTGGTCTTGTTTTATAGCTGTGACTTTGCAGTTTGCGATAAATATAAATTTGTAGTGTTTTGCGTAAGAGGAATAATTTTTATGGGAGCTCAAATGGGAGTACAGCAAAAAAACAAACTTTTCTGCATAAAAAGTCATGTGTGATTGAAAATTTTTTTTTCATTGCTGATAAGTGATACATGTGTGTAAACAAACAAAACAAAACAAAAATGATTTTTCTAAGTGGCCTAATAAGTGAGATAGTATTTTTTTAGGGGGCAGGTTTTGGAAACTTTTTCCCTTTATGGCATTGCTGTGGCCACTATTTCCAACCGATTTGCAATATTTTGATTTTAGCTTATAGATTAGCGTCTGAAGTTTACAAAAAGTATAAATTTGTGGTACTTTGGAAAAGTTTAAGGGTAGTTAATGTGGCTAAAAGCCAAAAATTTTCCAATTTTTTACGTGCCACTACCCCAAAACTTTAAATCCATTTTTCTCCCCCTGAACGCACGAATTTCCATTTTATTTTTTGTCATTTAAAGGCTTAACGCAAACTAGTGTTTTGATGGTCGGAAAATGTTTTAGGCTCATTGTCTAGCATGTAGGAGGCACAGAAATGGCTTTTTGCGGAACACGTGCATTTTTTGTGCAGATTTCCAGCTTTGACTGCTTACTGTGGCCACAATTTTTCTCTGACTGTCAAAATGTTAGTCTCGTTTTGTAGCAGCCATTGTGCACTTTACGTCAACTATAAGTTTGTGGTACTTTGCATGAGAATGCTATATTTTATGGAGTCTAGAAGGCATAGACACGGATCTTCCTAAAACGAGTTCATTTCCTCGGCTGATCTCTGGCTTTGATCGGTCACTGTGGCCACAGTTTTGATCCGATTTTCAAAACTTTGGTCTTGTTTTATAGCTGTGACTTTGCAGTTTGCGATAAATATAAATTTGTAGTGTTTTGCGTAAGAGGAATAATTTTTATGGGAGCTCAAATGGGAGTACAGCAAAAAAACAAACTTTTCTGCATAAAAAGTCATGTGTGATTGAAAAATTTTTTTTCATTGCTGATAAGTGATACATGTGTGTAAACAAACAAAACAAAACAAAAATGATTTTTCTAAGTGGCCTAATAAGTGAGATAGTATTTTTTTAGGGGGCAGGTTTTGGAAACTTTTTCCCTTTATGGCATTGCTGTGGCCACTATTTCCAACCGATTTGCAATATTTTGATTTTAGCTTATAGATTAGCGTCTGAAGTTTACAAAAAGTATAAATTTGTGGTACTTTGGAAAAGTTTAAGGGTAGTTAATGTGGCTAAAAGCCAAAAATTTTCCAATTTTTTACGTGCCACTACCCCAAAACTTTAAATCCATTTTTCTCCCCCTGAACGCACGAATTTCCATTTTATTTTTTGTCATTTAAAGGCTTAACGCAAACTAGTGTTTTGATGGTCGGAAAATGTTTTAGGCTCATTGTCTAGCATGTAGGAGGCACAGAAATGGCTTTTTGCGGAACACGTGCATTTTTTGTGCAGATTTCCAGCTTTGACTGCTTACTGTGGCCACAATTTTTCTCTGACTGTCAAAATGTTAGTCTCGTTTTGTAGCAGCCATTGTGCACTTTACGTCAACTATAAGTTTGTGGTACTTTGCATGAGAATGCTATATTTTATGGAGTCTAGAAGGCATAGACACGGATCTTCCTAAAACGAGTTCATTTCCTCGGCTGATCTCTGGCTTTGATCGGTCACTGTGGCCACAGTTTTGATCCGATTTTCAAAACTTTGGTCTTGTTTTATAGCTGTGACTTTGCAGTTTGCGATAAATATAAATTTGTAGTGTTTTGCGTAAGAGGAATAATTTTTATGGGAGCTCAAATGGGAGTACAGCAAAAAAACAAACTTTTCTGCATAAAAAGTCATGTGTGATTGAAAAATTTTTTTTCATTGCTGATAAGTAATACATGTGTGTAAACAAACAAAACAAAACAAAAATGATTTTTCTAAGTGGCCTAATAAGTGAGATAGTATTTTTTTAGGGGGCAGGTTTTGGAAACTTTTTCCCCTTATGGCATTGCTGTGGCCACTATTTCCAACCGATTTGCAATATTTTGATTTTAGCTTATAGATTAGCGTCTGAAGTTTACAAAAAGTATAAATTTGTGGTACTTTGGAAAAGTTTAAGGGTAGTTAATGTGGCTAAAAGCCAAAAATTTTCCAATTTTTTACGTGCCACTACCCCAAAACTTTAAATCCATTTTTCTCCCCCTAAACGCACGAATTTCGATTTTATTTTTTGTCATTTAAAGGCTTAACCCAAACTAGTGTTTTGATGGTCGGAAAATGTTTTAGGCTCATTGTCTAGCATGTAGGAGGCACAGAAATGGCTTTTTGCGGAACACGTGCATTTTTTGTGCAGATTTCCAGCTTTGACTGCTTACTGTGGCCACAATTTTTCTCTGACTGTCAAAATGTTAGTCTCGTTTTGTAGCAGCCATTGTGCACTTTACGTCAACTATAAGTTTGTGGTACTTTGCATGAGAATGCTATATTTTATGGAGTCTAGAAGGCATAGACACGGATCTTCCTAAGACGAGTTCATTTCCTCGGCTGATCTCTGGCTTTGATCGGTCACTGTGGCCACAGTTTTGATCCGATTTTCAAAACTTTGGTCTTGTTTTATAGCTGTGACTTTGCAGTTTGCGATAAATATAAATTTGTAGTGTTTTGCGTAAGAGGAATAATTTTTATGGGAGCTCAAATGGGAGTACAGCAAAAAAACAAACTTTTCTGCATAAAAAGTCATGTGTGATTGAAAAATTTTTTTTCATTGCTGATAAGTGATACATGTGTGTAAACAAACAAAACAAAACAAAAATGATTTTTCTAAGTGGCCTAATAAGTGAGATAGAATTTTTTTAGGGGGCAGGTTTTGGAAACTTTTTCCCTTTATGGCATTGCTGTGGCCACTATTTCCAACCGATTTGCAATATTTTGAGTTTAGCTTATAGATTAGCGTCTGAAGTTTACAAAAAATATAAATTTGTGGTACTTTGGAAAAGTTTAAGGGTAGTTAATGTGGTTAAAAGCCAAAAATTTTCCAATTTTTTACGTGCCACTACCCCAAAACTTTAAATCCATTTTTCTCCCCCTAAACGCACGAATTTCGATTTTATTTTTTGTCATTTAAAGGCTTAACCCAGACTAGTGTTTTGATGGTCGGAAAATGTTTTAGGCTCATTGTCTAGCATGTAGGAGGCACAGAAATGGCTTTTTGCGGAACACGTGCATTTTTTGTGCAGATTTCCAGCTTTGACTGCTTACTGTGGCCACAATTTTTCTCTGACTGTCAAAATGTTAGTCTCGTTTTGTAGCAGCCATTGTGCACTTTACGTCAACTATAAGTTTGTGGTACTTTGCATGAGAATGCTATATTTTATGGAGTCTAGAAGGCATAGACACGGATCTTCCTAAAACGAGTTCATTTCCTCGGCTGATCTCTGGCTTTGATCGGTCACTGTGGCCACAGTTTTGATCCGATTTTCAAAACTTTGGTCTTGTTTTATAGCTGTGACTTTGCAGTTTGCGATAAATATAAATTTGTAGTGTTTTGCGTAAGAGGAATAATTTTTATGGGAGCTCAAATGGGAGTACAGCAAAAAAACAAACTTTTCTGCATAAAAAGTCATGTGTGATTGAAAAATTTTTTTTCATTGCTGATAAGTGATACATGTGTGTAAACAAACAAAACAAAACAAAAATGATTTTTCTAAGTGGCCTAATAAGTGAGATAGTATTTTTTTAGGGGGCAGGTTTTGGAAACTTTTTCCCTTTATGGCATTGCTGTGGCCACTATTTCCAACCGATTTGCAATATTTTGATTTTAGCTTATAGATTAGCGTCTGAAGTTTACAAAAAGTATAAATTTGTGGTACTTTGGAAAAGTTTAAGGGTAGTTAATGTGGCTAAAAGCCAAAAATTTTCCAATTTTTTACGTGCCACTACCCCAAAACTTTAAATCCATTTTTCTCCCCCTAAACGCACGAATTTCGATTTTATTTTTTGTCATTTAAAGGCTTAACCCAATCTAGTGTTTTGATGGTCGGAAAATGTTTTAGGCTCATTGTCTAGCATGTAGGAGGCACAGAAATGGCTTTTTGCGGAACACGTGCATTTTTTGTGCAGATTTCCAGCTTTGACTGCTTACTGTGGCCACAATTTTTCTCTGACTGTCAAAATGTTAGTCTCGTTTTGTAGCAGCCATTGTGCACTTTACGTCAACTATAAGTTTGTGGTACTTTGCATGAGAATGCTATATTTTATGGAGTCTAGAAGGCATAGACACGGATCTTCCTAAAACGAGTTCATTTCCTCGGCTGATCTCTGGCTTTGATCGGTCACTGTGGCCACAGTTTTGATCCGATTTTCAAAACTTTGGTCTTGTTTTATAGCTGTGACTTTGCAGTTTGCGATAAATATAAATTTGTAGTGTTTTGCGTAAGAGGAATAATTTTTATGGGAGCTCAAATGGGAGTACAGCAAAAAAACAAACTTTTCTGCATAAAAAGTCATGTGTGATTGAAAAATTTTTTTTCATTGCTGATAAGTGATACATGTGTGTAAACAAACAAAACAAAACAAAAATGATTTTTCTAAGTGGCCTAATAAGTGAGATAGTATTTTTTTAGGGGGCAGGTTTTGGAAACTTTTTCCCTTTATGGCATTGCTGTGGCCACTATTTCCAACCGATTTGCAATATTTTGATTTTAGCTTATAGATTAGCGTCTGAAGTTTACAAAAAGTATAAATTTGTGGTACTTTGGAAAAGTTTAAGGGTAGTTAATGTGGCTAAAAGCCAAAAATTTTCCAATTTTTTACGTGCCACTACCCCAAAACTTTAAATCCATTTTTCTCCCCCTAAACGCACGAATTTCGATTTTATTTTTTGTCATTTAAAGGCTTAACCCAAACTAGTGTTTTGATGGTCGGAAAATGTTTTAGGCTCATTGTCTAGCATGTAGGAGGCACAGAAATGGCTTTTTGCGGAACACGTGCATTTTTTGTGCAGATTTCCAGCTTTGACTGCTTACTGTGGCCACAATTTTTCTCTGACTGTCAAAATGTTAGTCTCGTTTTGTAGCAGCCATTGTGCACTTTACGTCAACTATAAGTTTGTGGTACTATGCATGAGAATGCTATATTTTATGGAGTCTAGAAGGCATAGACACGGATCTTCCTAAAACGAGTTCATTTCCTCGGCTGATCTCTGGCTTTGATCGGTCACTGTGGCCACAGTTTTGATCCGATTTTCAAAACTTTGGTCTTGTTTTATAGCTGTGACTTTGCAGTTTGCGATAAATATAAATTTGTAGTGTTTTGCGTAAGAGGAATAATTTTTATGGGAGCTCAAATGGGAGTACAGCAAAAAAACAAACTTTTCTGCATAAAAAGTCATGTGTGATTGAAAAATTTTTTTTCATTGCTGATAAGTGATACATGTGTGTAAACAAACAAAACAAAACAAAAATGATTTTTCTAAGTGGCCTAATAAGTGAGATAGTATTTTTTTAGGGGGCAGGTTTTGGAAACTTTTTCCCTTTATGGCATTGCTGTGGCCACTATTTCCAACCGATTTGCAATATTTTGATTTTAGCTTATAGATTAGCGTCTGAAGTTTACAAAAAGTATAAATTTGTGGTACTTTGGAAAAGTTTAAGGGTAGTTAATGTGGTTAAAAGCCAAAAATTTTCCAATTTTTTACGTGCCACTACCCCAAAACTTTAAGTCCATTTTTTTTGGAAACTTTTTCCCTTTATGGCATTGCTGTGGCCACTATTTCCAACCGATTTGCAATATTTTGATTTTAGCTTATAGATTAGCGTCTGAAGTTTACAAAAAGTATAAATTTGTGGTACTTTGGAAAAGTTTAAGGGTAGTTAATGTGGTTAAAAGCCAAAAATTTTCCAATTTTTTACGTGCCACTACCCCAAAACTTTAAGTCCATTTTTTTCCCCCTAAACGCACGAATTTCGATTTTATTTTTTGTCATTTAAAGGCTTAACCCAAACTAGTGTTTTGATGGTCGGAAAATGTTTTAGGCTCATTGTCTAGCATGTAGGAGGCACAGAAATGGCTTTTTGCGGAACACGTGCATTTTTTGTGCAGATTTCCAGCTTTGACTGCTTACTGTGGCCACAATTTTTCTCTGACTGTCAAAATGTTAGTCTCGTTTTGTAGCAGCCATTGTGCACTTTACGTCAACTATAAGTTTGTGGTACTTTGCATGAGAATGCTATATTTTATGGAGTCTAGAAGGCATAGACACGGATCTTCCTAAAACGAGTTCATTTCCTCGGCTGATCTCTGGCTTTGATCGGTCACTGTGGCCACAGTTTTGATCCGATTTTCAAAACTTTGGTCTTGTTTTATAGCTGTGACTTTGCAGTTTGCGACAAATATAAATTTGTAGTGTTTTGCGTAAGAGGAATAATTTTTATGGGAGCTCAAATGGGAGTACAGCAAAAAAACAAACTTTTCTGCATAAAAAGTCATGTGTGATTGAAAAATTTTTTTTCATTGCTGATAAGTGATACATGTGTGTAAACAAACAAAACAAAACAAAAATGATTTTTCTAAGTGGCCTAATAAGTGAGATAGTATTTTTTTAGGGGGCAGGTTTTGGAAACTTTTTCCCTTTATGGCATTGCTGTGGCCACTATTTCCAACCGATTTGCAATATTTTGATTTTAGCTTATAGATTAGCGTCTGAAGTTTACAAAAAGTATAAATTTGTGGTACTTTGGAAAAGTTTAAGGGTAGTTAATGTGGCTAAAAGCCAAAAATTTTCCAATTTTTTACGTGCCACTACCCCAAAACTTTAAATCCATTTTTCTCCCCCTAAACGCACGAATTTCGATTTTATTTTTTGTCATTTAAAGGCTTAACCCAAACTAGTGTTTTGATGGTCGGAAAATGTTTTAGGCTCATTGTCTAGCATGTAGGAGGCACAGAAATGGCTTTTTGCGGAACACGTGCATTTTTTGTGCAGATTTCCAGCTTTGACTGCTTACTGTGGCCACAATTTTTCTCTGACTGTCAAAATGTTAGTCTCGTTTTGTAGCAGCCATTGTGCACTTTACGTCAACTATAAGTTTGTGGTACTTTGCATGAGAATGCTATATTTTATGGAGTCTAGAAGGCATAGACACGGATCTTCCTAAAACGAGTTCATTTCCTCGGCTGATCTCTGGCTTTGATCGGTCACTGTGGCCACAGTTTTGATCCGATTTTCAAAACTTTGGTCTTGTTTTATAGCTGTGACTTTGCAGTTTGCGATAAATATAAATTTGTAGTGTTTTGCGTAAGAGGAATAATTTTTATGGGAGCTCAAATGGGAGTACAGCAAAAAAACAAACTTTTCTGCATAAAAAGTCATGTGTGATTGAAAAATTTTTTTTCATTGCTGATAAGTGAAACATGTGTGTAAACAAACAAAACAAAACAAAAATGATTTTTCTAAGTGGCCTAATAAGTGAGATAGTATTTTTTTAGGGGGCAGGTTTTGGAAACTTTTTCCCTTTATGGCATTGCTGTGGCCACTATTTCCAACCGATTTGCAATATTTTGATTTTAGCTTATAGATTAGCGTCTGAAGTTTACAAAAAGTATAAATTTGTGGTACTTTGGAAAAGTTTAAGGGTAGTTAATGTGGCTAAAAGCCAAAAATTTTCCAATTTTTTACGTGCCACTACCCCAAAACTTTAAATCCATTTTTCTCCCCCTAAACGCACGAATTTCGATTTTATTTTTTGTCATTTAAAGGCTTAACCCAAACTAGTGTTTTGATGGTCGGAAAATGTTTTAGGCTCATTGTCTAGCATGTAGGAGGCACAGAAATGGCTTTTTGCGGAACACGTGCATTTTTTGTGCAGATTTCCAGCTTTGACTGCTTACTGTGGCCACAATTTTTCTCTGACTGTCAAAATGTTAGTCTCGTTTTGTAGCAGCCATTGTGCACTTTACGTCAACTATAAGTTTGTGGTACTTTGCATGAGAATGCTATATTTTATGGAGTCTAGAAGGCATAGACACGGATCTTCCTAAAACGAGTTCATTTCCTCGGCTGATCTCTGGCTTTGATCGGTCACTGTGGCCACAGTTTTGATCCGATTTTCAAAACTTTGGTCTTGTTTTATAGCTGTGACTTTGCAGTTTGCGATAAATATAAATTTGTAGTGTTTTGCGTAAGAGGAATAATTTTTATGGGAGCTCAAATGGGAGTACAGCAAAAAAACAAACTTTTCTGCATAAAAAGTCATGTGTGATTGAAAATTTTTTTTTCATTGCTGATAAGTGATACATGTGTGTAAACAAACAAAACAAAACAAAAATGATTTTTCTAAGTGGCCTAATAAGTGAGATAGTATTTTTTTAGGGGGCAGGTTTTGGAAACTTTTTCCCTTTATGGCATTGCTGTGGCCACTATTTCCAACCGATTTGCAATATTTTGATTTTAGCTTATAGATTAGCGTCTGAAGTTTACAAAAAGTATAAATTTGTGGTACTTTGGAAAAGTTTAAGGGTAGTTAATGTGGCTAAAAGCCAAAAATTTTCCAATTTTTTACGTGCCACTACCCCAAAACTTTAAATCCATTTTTCTCCCCCTAAACGCACGAATTTCGATTTTATTTTTTGTCATTTAAAGGCTTAACCCAAACTAGTGTTTTGATGGTCGGAAAATGTTTTAGGCTCATTGTCTAGCATGTAGGAGGCACAGAAATGGCTTTTTGCGGAACACGTGCATTTTTTGTGCAGATTTCCAGCTTTGACTGCTTACTGTGGCCACAATTTTTCTCTGACTGTCAAAATGTTAGTCTCGTTTTGTAGCAGCCATTGTGCACTTTACGTCAACTATAAGTTTGTGGTACTTTGCATGAGAATGCTATATTTTATGGAGTCTAGAAGGCATAGACACGGATCTTCCTAAAACGAGTTCATTTCCTCGGCTGATCTCTGGCTTTGATCGGTCACTGTGGCCACAGTTTTGATCCGATTTTCAAAACTTTGGTCTTGTTTTATAGCTGTGACTTTGCAGTTTGCGATAAATATAAATTTGTAGTGTTTTGCGTAAGAGGAATAATTTTTATGGGAGCTCAAATGGGAGTACAGCAAAAAAACAAACTTTTCTGCATAAAAAGTCATGTGTGATTGAAAAATTTTTTTTCATTGCTGATAAGTGATACATGTGTGTAAACAAACAAAACAAAACAAAAATGATTTTTCTAAGTGGCCTAATAAGTGAGATAGTATTTTTTTAGGGGGCAGGTTTTGGAAACTTTTTCCCTTTATGGCATTGCTGTGGCCACTATTTCCAACCGATTTGCAATATTTTGATTTTAGCTTATAGATTAGCGTCTGAAGTTTACAAAAAGTATAAATTTGTGGTACTTTGGAAAAGTTTAAGGGTAGTTAATGTGGCTAAAAGCCAAAAATTTTCCAATTTTTTACGTGCCACTACCCCAAAACTTTAAATCCATTTTTCTCCCCCTAAACGCACGAATTTCGATTTTATTTTTTGTCATTTAAAGGCTTAACCCAAACTAGTGTTTTGATGGTCGGAAAATGTTTTAGGCTCATTGTCTAGCATGTAGGAGGCACAGAAATGGCTTTTTGCGGAACACGTGCATTTTTTGTGCAGATTTCCAGCTTTGACTGCTTACTGTGGCCACAATTTTTCTCTGACTGTCAAAATGTTAGTCTCGTTTTGTAGCAGCCATTGTGCACTTTACGTCAACTATAAGTTTGTGGTACTTTGCATGAGAATGCTATATTTTATGGAGTCTAGAAGGCATAGACACGGATCTTCCTAAAACGAGTTCATTTCCTCGGCTGATCTCTGGCTTTGATCGGTCACTGTGGCCACAGTTTTGATCCGATTTTCAAAACTTTGGTCTTGTTTTATAGCTGTGACTTTGCAGTTTGCGATAAATATAAATTTGTAGTGTTTTGCGTAAGAGGAATAATTTTTATGGGAGCTCAAATGGGAGTACAGCAAAAAAACAAACTTTTCTGCATAAAAAGTCATGTGTGATTGAAAAATTTTTTTTCATTGCTGATAAGTGATACATGTGTGTAAACAAACAAAACAAAACAAAAATGATTTTTCTAAGTGGCCTAATAAGTGAGATAGTATTTTTTTAGGGGGCAGGTTTTGGAAACTTTTTCCCTTTATGGCATTGCTGTGGCCACTATTTCCAACCGATTTGCAATATTTTGATTTTAGCTTATAGATTAGCGTCTGAAGTTTACAAAAAGTATAAATTTGTGGTACTTTGGAAAAGTTTAAGGGTAGTTAATGTGGCTAAAAGCCAAAAATTTTCCAATTTTTTACGTGCCACTACCCCAAAACTTTAAATCCATTTTTCTCCCCCTAAACGCACGAATTTCGATTTTATTTTTTGTCATTTAAAGGCTTAACCCAAACTAGTGTTTTGATGGTCGGAAAATGTTTTAGGCTCATTGTCTAGCATGTAGGAGGCACAGAAATGGCTTTTTGCGGAACACGTGCATTTTTTGTGCAGATTTCCAGCTTTGACTGCTTACTGTGGCCACAATTTTTCTCTGACTGTCAAAATGTTAGTCTCGTTTTGTAGCAGCCATTGTGCACTTTACGTCAACTATAAGTTTGTGGTACTTTGCATGAGAATGCTATATTTTATGGAGTCTAGAAGGCATAGACACGGATCTTCCTAAAACGAGTTCATTTCCTCGGCTGATCTCTGGCTTTGATCGGTCACTGTGGCCACAGTTTTGATCCGATTTTCAAAACTTTGGTCTTGTTTTATAGCTGTGACTTTGCAGTTTGCGATAAATATAAATTTGTAGTGTTTTGCGTAAGAGGAATAATTTTTATGGGAGCTCAAATGGGAGTACAGCAAAAAAACAAACTTTTCTGCATAAAAAGTCATGTGTGATTGAAAAATTTTTTTTCATTGCTGATAAGTGAAACATGTGTGTAAACAAACAAAACAAAACAAAAATGATTTTTCTAAGTGGCCTAATAAGTGAGATAGTATTTTTTTAGGGGGCAGGTTTTGGAAACTTTTTCCCTTTATGGCATTGCTGTGGCCACTATTTCCAACCGATTTGCAATATTTTGATTTTAGCTTATAGATTAGCGTCTGAAGTTTACAAAAAGTATAAATTTGTGGTACTTTGGAAAAGTTTAAGGGTAGTTAATGTGGCTAAAAGCCAAAAATTTTCCAATTTTTTACGTGCCACTACCCCAAAACTTTAAATCCATTTTTCTCCCCCTAAACGCACGAATTTCGATTTTATTTTTTGTCATTTAAAGGCTTAACCCAAACTAGTGTTTTGATGGTCGGAAAATGTTTTAGGCTCATTGTCTAGCATGTAGGAGGCACAGAAATGGCTTTTTGCGGAACACGTGCATTTTTTGTGCAGATTTCCAGCTTTGACTGCTTACTGTGGCCACAATTTTTCTCTGACTGTCAAAATGTTAGTCTCGTTTTGTAGCAGCCATTGTGCACTTTACGTCAACTATAAGTTTGTGGTACTTTGCATGAGAATGCTATATTTTATGGAGTCTAGAAGGCATAGACACGGATCTTCCTAAAACGAGTTCATTTCCTCGGCTGATCTCTGGCTTTGATCGGTCACTGTGGCCACAGTTTTGATCCGATTTTCAAAACTTTGGTCTTGTTTTATAGCTGTGACTTTGCAGTTTGCGATAAATATAAATTTGTAGTGTTTTGCGTAAGAGGAATAATTTTTATGGGAGCTCAAATGGGAGTACAGCAAAAAAACAAACTTTTCTGCATAAAAAGTCATGTGTGATTGAAAAATTTTTTTTCATTGCTGATAAGTGATACATGTGTGTAAACAAACAAAACAAAACAAAAATGATTTTTCTAAGTGGCCTAATAAGTGAGATAGTATTTTTTTAGGGGGCAGGTTTTGGAAACTTTTTCCCTTTATGGCATTGCTGTGGCCACTATTTCCAACCGATTTGCAATATTTTGATTTTAGCTTATAGATTAGCGTCTGAAGTTTACAAAAAGTATAAATTTGTGGTACTTTGGAAAAGTTTAAGGGTAGTTAATGTGGCTAAAAGCCAAAAATTTTCCAATTTTTTACGTGCCACTACCCCAAAACTTTAAATCCATTTTTCTCCCCCTAAACGCACGAATTTCGATTTTATTTTTTGTCATTTAAAGGCTTAACCCAAACTAGTGTTTTGATGGTCGGAAAATGTTTTAGGCTCATTGTCTAGCATGTAGGAGGCACAGAAATGGCTTTTTGCGGAACACGTGCATTTTTTGTGCAGATTTCCAGCTTTGACTGCTTACTGTGGCCACAATTTTTCTCTGACTGTCAAAATGTTAGTCTCGTTTTGTAGCAGCCATTGTGCACTTTACGTCAACTATAAGTTTGTGGTACTTTGCATGAGAATGCTATATTTTATGGAGTCTAGAAGGCATAGACACGGATCTTCCTAAAACGAGTTCATTTCCTCGGCTGATCTCTGGCTTTGATCGGTCACTGTGGCCACAGTTTTGATCCGATTTTCAAAACTTTGGTCTTGTTTTATAGCTGTGACTTTGCAGTTTGCGATAAATATAAATTTGTAGTGTTTTGCGTAAGAGGAATAATTTTTATGGGAGCTCAAATGGGAGTACAGCAAAAAAACAAACTTTTCTGCATAAAAAGTCATGTGTGATTGAAAAATTTTTTTTCATTGCTGATAAGTGATACATGTGTGTAAACAAACAAAACAAAACAAAAATGATTTTTCTAAGTGGCCTAATAAGTGAGATAGTATTTTTTTAGGGGGCAGGTTTTGGAAACTTTTTCCCTTTATGGCATTGCTGTGGCCACTATTTCCAACCGATTTGCAATATTTTGATTTTAGCTTATAGATTAGCGTCTGAAGTTTACAAAAAGTATAAATTTGTGGTACTTTGGAAAAGTTTAAGGGTAGTTAATGTGGCTAAAAGCCAAAAATGTTCCAATTTTTTTACGTGCCACTACCCCAAAACTTTAAATCCATTTTTCTCCCCCTAAACGCACGAATTTCGATTTTATTTTTTGTCATTTAAAGGCTTAACCCAAACTAGTGTTTTGATGGTCGGAAAATGTTTTAGGCTCATTGTCTAGCATGTAGGAGGCACAGAAATGGCTTTTTGCGGAACACGTGCATTTTTTGTGCATATTTCCAGCTTTGACTGCTTACTGTGGCCACAATTTTTCTCTGACTGTCAAAATGTTAGTCTCGTTTTGTAGCAGCCATTGTGCACTTTACGTCAACTATAAGTTTGTGGTACTTTGCATGAGAATGCTATATTTTATGGAGTCTAGAAGGCATAGACACGGATCTTCCTAAAACGAGTTCATTTCCTCGGCTGATCTCTGGCTTTGATCGGTCACTGTGGCCACAGTTTTGATCCGATTTTCAAAACTTTGGTCTTGTTTTATAGCTGTGACTTTGCAGTTTGCGATAAATATAAATTTGTAGTGTTTTGCGTAAGAGGAATAATTTTTATGGGAGCTCAAATGGGAGTACAGCAAAAAAACAAACTTTTCTGCATAAAAAGTCATGTGTGATTGAAAATTTTTTTTTCATTGCTGATAAGTGATACATGTGTGTAAACAAACAAAACAAAACAAAAATGATTTTTCTAAGTGGCCTAATAAGTGAGATAGTATTTTTTTAGGGGGCAGGTTTTGGAAACTTTTTCCCTTTATGGCATTGCTGTGGCCACTATTTCCAACCGATTTGCAATATTTTGATTTTAGCTTATAGATTAGCGTCTGAAGTTTACAAAAAGTATAAATTTGTGGTACTTTGGAAAAGTTTAAGGGTAGTTAATGTGGCTAAAAGCCAAAAATTTTCCAATTTTTTACGTGCCACTACCCCAAAACTTTAAATCCATTTTTCTCCCCCTAAACGCACGAATTTCGATTTTATTTTTTGTCATTTAAAGGCTTAACCCAAACTAGTGTTTTGATGGTCGGAAAATGTTTTAGGCTCATTGTCTAGCATGTAGGAGGCACAGAAATGGCTTTTTGCGGAACACGTGCATTTTTTGTGCAGATTTCCAGCTTTGACTGCTTACTGTGGCCACAATTTTTCTCTGACTGTCAAAATGTTAGTCTCGTTTTGTAGCAGCCATTGTGCACTTTACGTCAACTATAAGTTTGTGGTACTTTGCATGAGAATGCTATATTTTATGGAGTCTAGAAGGCATAGACACGGATCTTCCTAAAACGAGTTCATTTCCTCGGCTGATCTCTGGCTTTGATCGGTCACTGTGGCCACAGTTTTGATCCGATTTTCAAAACTTTGGTCTTGTTTTATAGCTGTGACTTTGCAGTTTGCGATAAATATAAATTTGTAGTGTTTTGCGTAAGAGGAATAATTTTTATGGGAGCTCAAATGGGAGTACAGCAAAAAAACAAACTTTTCTGCATAAAAAGTCATGTGTGATTGAAAAATTTTCTTTCATTGCTGATAAATGATACATGTGTGTAAACAAACAAAACAAAACAAAAATGATTTTTCTAAGTGGCCTAATAAGTGAGATAGTATTTTTTTAGGGGGCAGGTTTTGGAAACTTTTTCCCTTTATGGCATTGCTGTGGCCACTATTTCCAACCGATTTGCAATATTTTGATTTTAGCTTATAGATTAGCGTCTGAAGTTTACAAAAAGTATAAATTTGTGGTACTTTGGAAAAGTTTAAGGGTAGTTAATGTGGCTAAAAGCCAAAAATTTTCCAATTTTTTACGTGCCACTACCCCAAAACTTTAAATCCATTTTTCTCCCCCTAAACGCACGAATTTCGATTTTATTTTTTGTCATTTAAAGGCTTAACCCAATCTAGTGTTTTGATGGTCGGAAAATGTTTTAGGCTCATTGTCTAGCATGTAGGAGGCACAGAAATGGCTTTTTGCGGAACACGTGCATTTTTTGTGCAGATTTCCAGCTTTGACTGCTTACTGTGGCCACAATTTTTCTCTGACTGTCAAAATGTTAGTCTCGTTTTGTAGCAGCCATTGTGCACTTTACGTCAACTATAAGTTTGTGGTACTTTGCATGAGAATGCTATATTTTATGGAGTCTAGAAGGCATAGACACGGATCTTCCTAAAACGAGTTCATTTCCTCGGCTGATCTCTGGCTTTGATCGGTCACTGTGGCCACAGTTTTGATCCGATTTTCAAAACTTTGGTCTTGTTTTATAGCTGTGACTTTGCAGTTTGCGATAAATATAAATTTGTAGTGTTTTGCGTAAGAGGAATAATTTTTATGGGAGCTCAAATGGGAGTACAGCAAAAAAACAAACTTTTCTGCATAAAAAGTCATGTGTGATTGAAAAATTTTTTTTCATTGCTGATAAGTGATACATGTGTGTAAACAAACAAAACAAAACAAAAATGATTTTTCTAAGTGGCCTAATAAGTGAGATAGTATTTTTTTAGGGGGCAGGTTTTGGAAACTTTTTCCCTTTATGGCATTGCTGTGGCCACTATTTCCAACCGATTTGCAATATTTTGATTTTAGCTTATAGATTAGCGTCTGAAGTTTACAAAAAGTATAAATTTGTGGTACTTTGGAAAAGTTTAAGGGTAGTTAATGTGGCTAAAAGCCAAAAATTTTCCAATTTTTTACGTGCCACTACCCCAAAACTTTAAATCCATTTTTCTCCCCCTAAACGCACGAATTTCGATTTTATTTTTTGTCATTTAAAGGCTTAACCCAAACTAGTGTTTTGATGGTCGGAAAATGTTTTAGGCTCATTGTCTAGCATGTAGGAGGCACAGAAATGGCTTTTTGCGGAACACGTGCATTTTTTGTGCAGATTTCCAGCTTTGACTGCTTACTGTGGCCACAATTTTTCTCTGACTGTCAAAATGTTAGTCTCGTTTTGTAGCAGCCATTGTGCACTTTACGTCAACTATAAGTTTGTGGTACTTTGCATGAGAATGCTATATTTTATGGAGTCTAGAAGGCATAGACACGGATCTTCCTAAAACGAGTTCATTTCCTCGGCTGATCTCTGGCTTTGATCGGTCACTGTGGCCACAGTTTTGATCCGATTTTCAAAACTTTGGTCTTGTTTTATAGCTGTGACTTTGCAGTTTGCGATAAATATAAATTTGTAGTGTTTTGCGTAAGAGGAATAATTTTTATGGGAGCTCAAATGGGAGTACAGCAAAAAAACAAACTTTTCTGCATAAAAAGTCATGTGTGATTGAAAAATTTTCTTTCATTGCTGATAAATGATACATGTGTGTAAACAAACAAAACAAAACAAAAATGATTTTTCTAAGTGGCCTAATAAGTGAGATAGTATTTTTTTAGGGGGCAGGTTTTGGAAACTTTTTCCCTTTATGGCATTGCTGTGGCCACTATTTCCAACCGATTTGCAATATTTTGATTTTAGCTTATAGATTAGCGTCTGAAGTTTACAAAAAGTATAAATTTGTGGTACTTTGGAAAAGTTTAAGGGTAGTTAATGTGGCTAAAAGCCAAAAATTTTCCAATTTTTTACGTGCCACTACCCCAAAACTTTAAATCCATTTTTCTCCCCCTAAACGCACGAATTTCGATTTTATTTTTTGTCATTTAAAGGCTTAACCCAAACTAGTGTTTTGATGGTCGGAAAATGTTTTAGGCTCATTGTCTAGCATGTAGGAGGCACAGAAATGGCTTTTTGCGGAACACGTGCATTTTTTGTGCAGATTTCCAGCTTTGACTGCTTACTGTGGCCACAATTTTTCTCTGACTGTCAAAATGTTAGTCTCGTTTTGTAGCAGCCATTGTGCACTTTACGTCAACTATAAGTTTGTGGTACTTTGCATGAGAATGCTATATTTTATGGAGTCTAGAAGGCATAGACACGGATCTTCCTAAAACGAGTTCATTTCCTCGGCTGATCTCTGGCTTTGATCGGTCACTGTGGCCACAGTTTTGATCCGATTTTCAAAACTTTGGTCTTGTTTTATAGCTGTGACTTTGCAGTTTGCGATAAATATAAATTTGTAGTGTTTTGCGTAAGAGGAATAATTTTTATGGGAGCTCAAATGGGAGTACAGCAAAAAAACAAACTTTTCTGCATAAAAAGTCATGTGTGATTGAAAAATTTTTTTTCATTGCTGATAAGTGATACATGTGTGTAAACAAACAAAACAAAACAAAAATGATTTTTCTAAGTGGCCTAATAAGTGAGATAGTATTTTTTTAGGGGGCAGGTTTTGGAAACTTTTTCCCTTTATGGCATTGCTGTGGCCACTATTTCCAACCGATTTGCAATATTTTGATTTTAGCTTATAGATTAGCGTCTGAAGTTTACAAAAAGTATAAATTTGTGGTACTTTGGAAAAGTTTAAGGGTAGTTAATGTGGCTAAAAGCCAAAAATTTTCCAATTTTTTACGTGCCACTACCCCAAAACTTTAAATCCATTTTTCTCCCCCTAAACGCACGAATTTCGATTTTATTTTTTGTCATTTAAAGGCTTAACCCAAACTAGTGTTTTGATGGTCGGAAAATGTTTTAGGCTCATTGTCTAGCATGTAGGAGGCACAGAAATGGCTTTTTGCGGAACACGTGCATTTTTTGTGCAGATTTCCAGCTTTGACTGCTTACTGTGGCCACAATTTTTCTCTGACTGTCAAAATGTTAGTCTCGTTTTGTAGCAGCCATTGTGCACTTTACGTCAACTATAAGTTTGTGGTACTTTGCATGAGAATGCTATATTTTATGGAGTCTAGAAGGCATAGACACGGATCTTCCTAAAACGAGTTCATTTCCTCGGCTGATCTCTGGCTTTGATCGGTCACTGTGGCCACAGTTTTGATCCGATTTTCAAAACTTTGGTCTTGTTTTATAGCTGTGACTTTGCAGTTTGCGATAAATATAAATTTGTAGTGTTTTGCGTAAGAGGAATAATTTTTATGGGAGCTCAAATGGGAGTACAGCAAAAAAACAAACTTTTCTGCATAAAAAGTCATGTGTGATTGAAAAATTTTTTTTCATTGCTGATAAGTGATACATGTGTGTAAACAAACAAAACAAAAAAAAACGATTTTTCTAAGTGGCCTAATAAGTGAAATAGTATTTTTTTAGGGGGCAGGTTTTGGAAACTTTTTCCCTTTATGGCATTGCTGTGGCCACTATTTCCAACCGATTTGCAATATTTTGATTTTAGCTTATAGATTAGCGTCTGAAGTTTACAAAAAGTATAAATTTGTGGTACTTTGGAAAAGTTTAAGGGTAGTTAATGTGGCTAAAAGCCAAAAATTTTCCAATTTTTTACGTGCCACTACCCCAAAACTTTAAATCCATTTTTCTCCCCCTAAACGCACGAATTTCGATTTTATTTTTTGTCATTTGAAGGCTTAACCCAAACTAGTGTTTTGATGGTCGGAAAATGTTTTAGGCTCATTGTCTAGCATGTAGGAGGCACAGAAATGGCTTTTTGCGGAACACGTGCATTTTTTGTGCAGATTTCCAGCTTTGACTGCTTACTGTGGCCACAATTTTTCTCTGACTGTCAAAATGTTAGTCTCGTTTTGTAGCAGCCATTGTGCACTTTACGTCAACTATAAGTTTGTGGTACTTTGCATGAGAATGCTATATTTTATGGAGTCTAGAAGGCATAGACACGGATCTTCCTAAAACGAGTTCATTTCCTCG